>OU015493.1:198691176-198943676 GCA_907164885.2 Dolomedes plantarius
TTTGGCCGCGACCCTTTTTTCCAAATTGTCGAATCGATACGTAAATGTTGTTACATTTTTACGAAATTTTTATCTCAGAGACCCTAGATATCACAGTTTCGAAAGCCAGAACCAAAATTAATTTACAAATTGTAGTTATTTTTTAATAATTTATTTTATGATTCGGAAACTCTTGCGAGAAATCTCATTCTGGAGATTTCGTTCTTCATTTCCGGACGAAGGTAAAGAGGGGGAAAAGGAGGCGTGTCTTTTTCGACGTCAAGCACGTGATGTGTTGGGGCGTTTGTTTTCTATGAGGGATTGGGTGGTTAAAGGAAATCGATTACTATTGCAGTGATAATAGATTAAAAAATCTCATTTAGTAATGCCGTAATTTTTTTGGCCAACACTTAGTTAATATCATATAATTTGTGGTGTATTTGTGGAAAAAATCTATGAAGATTTCAAAGAATTTCAGCACAATAAACATCTTAATACGTTTTTCGTCTCGCTGACTGTTGTGGAAAGTTTTAAGTAATCCTATGTCAAAAATTTTGCCAAAATGTGCCAGAAAGGATTAAATTTATATGGGTAAAATAATGTATCGTGGTGAGGAAAAGGATGACAGCGAAGCCCACTAACAAAGGGTTAAGGCTACTAAAAAATTGGTAATTATATTACCCGAGCAACGCCGAGACGGGTACAGCTAGTATATATCTATAGAAAAGATTCAGCAAATTATGGCAAAAAATTTAACAAAAAAGGTAATCCACGTTTAACTGAGATCGAGAAAAGGGGGATTCTTCAGCTTCTATCAAAAAACCGGCCACAATACAAAGCAGATTTGTGCAGATATATCCTTTCCTGTTATTTCTAGAAGAGTTAGGCAAATTTTACATTCTTCATGGAGCTTGAGATTGTCGAAGATGAAGTCTACGAAGATGAAGATAGTTACTTCTGCGTCACAAGCAGATGCGTTTTCAGTTTTGTGAGAAGTACATGACAATGGGCGACAATTGAAAGAAAGTCATTTTCTCCGATGAAAATAAATTTAATTTGGGTGGCCCCGATGGTGTGAGGTATTATTGGAGAGATCGCCGAAAAGAACCAAAATCTACATTCAGCAGAAATTTTGGTCTCAGAAGTTTGATGGTTTGGACAGCTATTGCTTATGATGGCAGAAGTGAAATTGCATTTATAAATGGTCACTAGAATTCATATGATTACAGCTTAGTTTTAGAAAATTCCCTTCTTCCATTTGCATGGCAATATTATAGTTTAGATTACACCTTCATGCAAGACCAATGCAAGGATTCACACTTCAAAAGCAATGAAAGATTGGTTTGAAGAACAGAATATTGTTCTTTTTTGATCATCCACCTAATAGTCCTGATCTGAACCCCATCGAAAACGTTTGGGGACAGCTTGTTCGAATGGTTTATGCAGATGGGATGCATTGCACATCACTTGTAGAATTGAAAGCTTCAATCTGTCATAACTGGAAACTAATTGATCACAAGCACATTCAAAATCTTGTTTTATCAATGTCATCTAGAATGAAAGAAACTTTAATGAAGAAAGGCGGCATTACTATCTATTAATGTTAATGAAATGTAATTCATAAATCAAATGTAATTCATTTTGATCTTATGTTTTTGTTTATTATTATGTATGAAATTTTATTTTTGTAACTCATTTGTTATACATAGTATGAATAATGTAGGAAATTTCATTCATTTTTAATGAATATTAAAAATGTTATTGTTAAAAATCGTGTTTTCATAAATGAATTTCCAACACTGTGTGTGTGTGTATATATATATATATATATATGTATATGTATATGTATATGTATATGTATATGTATATGTATATATATGTATATGTATATGTATATATATGTATATGTATATGTATATGTATATATATGTATATGTATATATATGTATATATATGTATATATATATATGTATATATATGTATATATATGTATATATATGTATATATATGTATATATATATATGTATATATATGTATATATATGTATATATATGTATATATATGTATATATATATATGTATATATATGTATATATATGTATATATATGTATATATATGTATATATATGTATATATATAATTTCGGTGTTTAAAAAGGTTAGAATGCACGTTACTATAACAGATGTTTTGTCTAATGATTTTCTTTCATAAAAAAAATACAAGGAAGTTATTAAAATATTTAATTGCTTTTAATGAGGACGTTTTTACACAAGTAAAAAAATCGACGCAAAATAATTTTAAATATTTTATGAAAAGGAATTGGTTCGACGAGAATTTAAAATTTTCAAAGAAGTCCAAACAAGAAAAGTTTGTATTCCATCTGATGAAATGAAATAATTACTCTCGATATTGCTCACAGAGCATAAATAAAGTAGATAATTAAATAATAAAGTAGATAATATAGTAGATAATTAAATAATATAGTAGATAATTAAATTAAGAAGATCTGGTTATTCCAGATCTTCTTTAAATGCTTTACAAACCTAACGATCTGGTTGGAGAAAAAAAAAATCTTCGTTTTCTAGTAATGAGACACACATATCTTACTCGATGAGATAAGGTACACACACTAATATAATTGAATATATTAATCGTCGAACTTTTAACAGCATTCCATAAACGATGGAACTGTTTTTAATGTAATAGGTAATAACGCCTTTTTGGGAGTAAAATGACTTGGCAACCGGTTTGGCTATGATTTGAATATAAATGTTTGTGGACAGGAATCCCATTTCCCAATCAACGATTCTCAATAGAGGATAGGTTTTGTGATATATAAAACTTGTGAATCAGAAAAAGTTCTATTATTAAGAATGTAGAAGTTTGTTTTTCACTACTCCAATTCTATATTCCCCTTTTCCCTGTACTTCGGTGGCTATTGACTACTTCGAAAATCTAAAATTTTAACTGGACGAAGTTTGTCTCCCACTGAAAGATAACGAAATACATTATGAAGACAATTAAATTACCCGAGAGAGAACTTTTATTTCGTTTTCAAAATAAATGCAGCGTAGCCCAAAAATATAGATAATAGATTCCCTACTGACATATTTTTCAGTAAGAGACGCAAAATAAAAAATTTTCTGAGTGTTTGTACTTCGCGGGAATTAATTCATTTAGATTTTCCGTCTACGGGAAAATATTTTAAAAGATAAGCTCAGCAAGTTTCGAGGCATTTAATTTTTCTGCGTGTTATTTCTTAGAAATAACACGCAAAATAATATAATAATAATTTATAACATTAATTTTCATCACACCTTATAATTTATAACATTAAAAACAAAAAAATATAAATAAAAAATAAATCACTATAGTAGCATTACAATACAGTGAAGCAACAAAACATTTAGTATTGTTATTGAGAAAGTAAAATATTACATAAAAATTTTGTGCAGTCTATTATATAATACACTTTTATTTCCATTGTTTAGAGCAGAGATCCCGCACAGCTTAACGGACACAAACCACTTTACGCCAAAGAACATGCTGCGACAAAAGACTTGGAAGAAATGGTGGAACATATCAAACCGTCGGTGTTGATTGGTAACTACAGATTCACTTATTATATCTTCGCGCAGTTGTACCTATGCCAAATTAAATAGGCGAGTAGTATTTAGGATGAATTCTCCATGAAGGTTCTTGAATAATTCGTCATGCTTGCATTTTTTACTATGTCGTTATTTCTTCATCAGGGTTCCGAGATGACCTTCCTTCGGTAATGCAGTGATAAAAATAAAATTCTTAACCATTTCACCCTTATACTCCACCGACACTAGGCCCAAGTTATCACATTTAAGGGGTCCGGGACACATTTAAAAAAAAAAAAATTAATTTATTGAGTTAAAATTTTGAATTTTTTTGTGATGGTTAAACATATAATTTGTAAACAAAATCACTTCATAAAACTTCTCAAAATGTTTTTAAAAATTTTTTAAATTTTAAAATTTTAAAAGTGGGGTCATTTAAAATTGTTATAACTCGAAATATTATTTGTCGAATTTAAATTATTTTTCATTAAATTAAACAGAAATATATAAATTTTAATTTTGATTCAGCATTTTTTTAAATATTAATTTTTAAAAAAATTAAAGATATTTATATTGAAAATTACAAAAAAAAATCATGTAACATATTTTAAAAAAATCATATTTTCTAAAGGAAATATTTTTTTCAAATTTGCTGAATCGCAATTAAAGTAAAGTAGTTGAAAAAGACATGTTCCAAGTTTCAACCATTTATCTTTAACGGTTCTCGACTTATAACAATTTAAAGACGAGAAATGGGGAAAGAACCCATCATGCAGAAAAACGCACTTACATGCTTAAACAACCATTGGCTACTATTAGAATGTTGGAAAACAAAATTATAATTTAGCATGTTCTAATTAAGATAGAAACATGATTTAAACGTCATTTTAAGCGTAAAAGAACACAGAAATTTTTAATGCAATAAAACTTTTTTCGAAAATTCGAACAATTTTGTGTCCTGGACCCCCTTAACCACCGGTGAGAGACTATTTCATGTGATTATAAATCCCCCACCCAGTGGCGAACCCAGGGGGAGGGAAGGAGCGCTGCCCCCCCCCAAAGAAATAGAAATTGCATTATGAATATTGATTTTGCATTATATTTTTATCTGTTCATCTCGCCCCCCCCCCCAAGAAAATATCCTGGGTGCGCCACTGCCCCCCCCCCCCCAAACCGAGAGCAATTTCCATGTTACCGAGGACGCATGCGTCCCTCGCAGGAGGGGAAGATACTCTAGAGGAAATTTTTAATTCTATTCTTAATATAATATTTATCTGGCGTCATGTAACTACTTCCCTATTTTTTAAATAAAATAATATTCCGTTGCCGCTTAAAGCAAGATACTTATCCCGCTCTGTATCATGGATTATAGTTCAAAGACACCCGTGTATTATTATTAACTATAGTGTAAATTATAATTTCTTTTTGTCTGGCGTTCGCATGCTTTAATGCAGGGATTTCCAACGGAGTCCAGGTGAACCCCTTGTGGGTCGATGGAAGTTTAAAAAGGGTCTATTGGGGACCTATGGTAAAATTTTCTGTTTCAAAATTTAATTTAATTTTTTAGGAATTTAATTATTAGATAATATCCGTTTTAATATTGTAGCGTACTGGAAATATGGTCTTATTTTTTCCCGAGACCCCACAAGAGCTTGAAACACAGCTGCGTATTTTTCAAGGAATGTGTTGCTCGGTTCCACCAGTTCGGAACACGTGGGGGGATTAAAAAACGTTTTCCCCACAGATGCAGCCAGTAAAGCTGTCATCTTAACGTTTCTGCAATGTAATAAAGTTCGGCGTCTAAGAAGAGCTGTCAGCCGATAATCTGCCGGCCCCTCCACCCAGTCTGAAAATCCAGACATAGGGAGAGACGCTAGAGAACGCGGCCTGTGCGGATGTGTGTTTTAGGTTCCGTACGTTGTGAATCTGCACGGGATTTTAATTGAAGATGTTGCACCGTTTAAATGTTAATTTTTTGTTAATAAATTGTTGAGTTTTTGTTTTAAAAAAATTGGCCTTCGCTTTTAATTAGAACTCTGTCTTTCTTTGTTATGGATCCCATAGTAGTAATTTTTAGCAACGCCTCAGAGAGAATCGCCTTACCTACTTGTCGTGACGCTACAATATGTATAAATACAGATTTGCATAGGGAGGAGTGATCCACGCATCTAAAGTCTAATGCCATGACGCTTTCGTATATGCCTCGAATGCCGCCGTCGGCTTTTGTTTGTGTACCAACATTAGGCAGAACACGGGAAATCCACGGGACCTTAAACAGCATATGGGTCCTCCCGATGCAACCTATCAGAGAGTTTCGTTTTTTTCTCTTGGTGATATTTGTGCAATTGCATTCTGCGTTTCTGAAATCTTGTTTATACTTGTGAAATTAAAAATGAAAATTGTACAAAAATAATAAAACATAAATCTAATGAACCCCATTTTCTAATATTTTGTTCATATTCTTAGTAAAATTGTCATATTTAAGTGTTTTATGTGCCATTATTAGTATTATAATTATGTTGTATGCTGTACATCAGGGGTGTCAAACTCGCGACGAACATTTTTGAGACCCGGCTATTATATTGGCACACAATAATATATAATAAAATAACCGACGCAGAAATATAATAAGATAGGAAGAATTCGCTAAATGTTTTTTTTAATGATACTCTTTTTTGCTATTATTAAACAAAATGCATATATTTATGTTGAATATACTGTAATTAGGTAAATAAACCTACGTTTCTATTAATATTGATTTTTTTTTTGCGGCCCACCTATAGTTAAACCTTGTTTGTTTGGCCCAAGGTAGCCTTTGAGTTTGACACCCCTGCTGTACACTATAGAGAAAAGTGTGAGCGGGTCTATGAAGAAAATCATTTTTTTAAAAGTGGTCGATGTATGAAAAATGTTGGGAACCCTTCTTTTAATGAATGGATGTGTCGATTAAAAATAACGAGGGAAATAAACTTATTATAGATGGGATCAGTCTACCTTTCAGGTAAAGGACATGAGTTAAGCGGATCCTTAACAGGGGAGTTGACACACGGTCTTGGGATAAAAGTTTGACAGAGCTCCTAGTTTTACGCAGAGCCTCTTCTGCTGAGGAGTCAGGAGAATCTTCCCCATCCTAGCCTCCCGTCTCGTCGGGTCTGAGCCAATCTACATTTAAAAAGCATATCTTTACTCCACGTGAACTAAAAAGTTACGAAACTTAACGTCGAATTATACGGGATTGTTCGTGCTATACAAATTCAAAAGTATAAGCGTAAGACACGAATTGTCAACATGACTTGCCTAGAAAAAGTAGTTTAAAAAAATAAAACTTTTGACGAAGAGGGAAATCTATGCAAATTTTAATATTATCTAGTTAAAGTCTATGAATATCACCCAACATGTAGAGGATTCAAAAGCTTTTTTATTTATTTATTTATTGAAGGCGAGGCCATTTTTGGATTAACCGTGTTTTGGGGGTCCGAGCGCTGATAATCGGGTGATCAGAGTTCTTTTTAGGAAAATTTTTTTGATATAACTGGAATAAAACGTGGAAGAAATGGAGTGACAGACATTACCTGTTCAATTTGAATATTTGAAAAAAAATTATTTTTTTCTTTCAGAGATGGATATTTCTATAAATATTTCTCTACTGTATATAAACTGTGACATCGTGGCTCTTTTCGGGGAAAAGGACCTCCTAAGTCCAAAGCCCTCTTTTTACGAGTCAAGCACGGTTCCGAGAAAACCAAAGTGATTTTTAATTACAAATGGTCGCCTCGCTTGTTTATTCTTCGAGACACCGCCGACAAAGCGGAAATTTGGAGACGCTGCCCCATAGTGATAGGAGAGAATCACTATGGGGCCCCCGTGGCAGCTGATATGCTGCGTTTGCATTCATGCACTCTGCTCTGCTGTGCCTTGGGGAATCCAGTGATTGATGTTCACTCCGTACTCTGTATATGCGTGGATCGCCTCCACTCGCGGTCCGGATGCAGAGCATCAAAGAACCCGGGGTCCGGGGGTCAAATGGTGACAATAGGGGCGGGGGACACTAGATCAAGAAACACGAGGGACCTTGGGGGCTTACCGTGACTAATGTGATGACAGGAGTCGGGGGTCTGCATGCAGAGAACTCTGCACCAATGTATATGCACCAATAAAAATGATGCAGATCCGTTGACCGTTCCTGCACCCCCCCCCCTGGGAGCATAAATTGGCTAGCGCCGGTGGGCCACAAGAAAAGCGCGGGAAAATTCTCCCGCCCAGACGGGGAGCTAAGGAGAGATTAAAAAGTTTGCCCCCGAGAGAGTAGCTGGTGTTGAGCCTCGGAGAGTCCATCGACAGCAGTGCCGATAAGTGCGCTGTTCGGACCGAGGACCTGAAAACCTCTCGAAGTGTCGGGAGCAGAGACCGCAGAGAGACGAGAGTGAGTTTTTCCTCTCTCGGCTCCGAGTCCTAGTGACTGTTAGAGAGATACATCTCTGTTGAAAGACTGGGAGAGACTTGTGAAAGATATTTTGTTCCTGTGAAATATCTCATATGCTGACGAGCATAGTCTCCCTGTCCTTGTACATATTGTACATAATTATTTGATAATACAAACTCTGTGCTGCCAAAATGTCTCTCGTGGGATTATTTTCAACCGAGGACGCTACAAAACACAGCATTTTCTGATGTTCCTTTTTTCCCGTTTCAGGTGCTTCTGCTCAGCCGGCGGTATTTACGGAGAAAGTTTTGAGGATGATGTTGAGCAATTGTGAACGTCCCGTGGTATTCGCATTGAGTAATCCTACAGATAAGGCCGAGTGCACTGCCGAACAGGCCTACACCTATACCAACGTAAGAAAATGTTGCCATTATCATTACGTCCAATAGCATTTTGTATGAGCTGCGGGATGGGTTTGCATGTCTCATATTTCTGAAAGCTCTGCGGAAAAGTCTTTATTAACATTTGTACGAGGAAAAACCATTGAATATGGCTCATTAAAAGCGGATTAGAATTCGAGATTTTAGATAAGAGTTCGAGTTTTTAGAAATGTTTAAAGCCATTTGCGTGCTCGTTAAAACTTTTCCCAATACTGAAGTATAGTTCATGCCTGTGTATTAAACGTACGGAACGATATCTGATGTTGATATTTGTGCCGATGCCGAGAAACTGTCACCAAGCATTGAAAAAGTGTCAGCGAGACTTTTATACTTCTTGGCGACTGCTATTTAAAAGGATAATCACCAAGATAAGAAAAAAAACTATTCTTGACCTTTTCATAAAAGACTCGTTTTAATTTGCCAAACCGCCGAGTAAAGGTAAGACAAGTACCAACTAACAACTTGGAAAAGTAATGAAATCACTCGGCTCACATCATTTTTAAAATCGTCACGGAGAACGCGAGGTTTGTTTTTCATACATGTGACATCAATATTTTCATGTTAGAATTCAGTAATTTTCAAATGCACTTATTTGAAAAGTTAATTCACTTTTTTAGATTTCTTCCCTGTAACATTTTTATTGGAAAAGTCACAATCAATTTATCCTGTTAAGGAAGCAACTAGAAATGCGAAATACGTGCTCATTCGGGAGACTTGCCCTTTATTATAGTTTGTAGATGAACCGTAATTTAAAGAACATTATTATCGCTATCGACTCGACATAACTTTTAAACCCTAGTATCTTGTATTCAACAGTTCTCACTAGTGATTGCAATACCGGACCAAAAATACAATACCGGTATCCGGTATTTTTTCAAACGTTATATACCGGGATTACGAATTTTTGAAAAAAGATACAAAAGCACAGTTATTTCTTTGCCATATTAATTAGTTTTTGCAAAAAATGCATAAACTATAAAAATATAAACAATTTTGTTATGTACAAATATAAAGTAACAAATTTTATTATCAAATATTATTAATAATAGCTGTAAAATAATTTATAACATTTAAAAACAAAAATATAAATAAAAAATAAATCACTAGTAGTATTACAATACAGTGAAGCAACAAAACATTTAGTATTGTTATTGAGAAAGTAAAATATTACATAAAAATTTTGTGCAGTCTATTATATAATACACTGGTGTAAGAAATTAAGAGAATTTGCAGACTTGGTCGATTATCTCTAGAACAACTGTACCGATTTTAATGAAATTTGATCTGTACATACATTGATACAATACAAAACAAATAACCATTCAATACACACGCATGATCGTGCGTAACACTCGTTGGAGTCGGAAGGCATGAAACATCGGTTGCAGAATAAACAAAAAAATGGGTTAATAGATGGTGTTATTTTGCAGCAATCGGTTAATTTCAAATTGTAACAGTAAAAATGTGTAACCACAAACGTTTAGATGATGGAATGAGGTGGCGAATTGTGGGGAAGCTAGAAGCAGGACAATCTAAAGCCCAAATTTGTAAAGAGTTCAATTTAACGCCCAGCGTCGTGTGTAACTTATGGAAACAGTTCCAGGATACCGCATCCATCGAGAGAAAGCCTTAGCAAGGTCGTCCAAGAGCTACGACGGCCAGGGAAGATCGCCATTTGTCGATTATAGCGAGGCGTAACAGGAGTGCTACAGTTTCTCAGCTCTCTCGTGACTTGTATGCAGCCACAGGAACCCGTGTATCAAGGGTGACTGTTTCCAAAAGACTTCATGAGAGAGGGTTGTTTGCAAGATGACCTGCTGTTTGCGTCCCGCTCACTTCTACGAACAGGAGAATCCGTTTATCATGGTGCAGCGAGCATAGAGATTGGAGTATGGATCAATGGGCGACCGTTCTCTTCACTGATGAGTCCCGGTTCAGCTTAAACACCGATTCTCACCGTACGTTCGTATGGAGAGAACCAGGGACCCGCTACCTACCCTCCAATGTCCGCGAAATTGACCAATATGGCGGAGGACGTTTAATGGTCTGGGCAGGCATCATGTTCGATTGGCCGCATACCTCTCCATGTCTTTGAAAGTGGCACTGTGACTGGTGTGAGGTATAGGAATGAGGTCTTGGAGCCCTATGTTCGCCTTTTCAGGGGTGCAGTTGGCCCTGAGTTCATTTTAATGGACGATAACGCGAGGCCACATAGAGCTCTTCTGGTCGACGAATTTCTAGAGAGTGAGGATATTCGCCGGAGGGATTGGCTAGCCAGATCTCCAGACCTTAACCCTATAGAGCATGTCTGGGACACTCTGGGGAGGGCAATTGCAACTCGCAACCCCCCCTCCGAGAACCCCCCAGGGAATGAAAACAGCGTTGCTGAACGAGTGGGACCAATTGCCACAGGAAATGATAAACTGCCTTATTTCAAGTATGAAATTATGCTGCGAGACCTGTATATCTGTAAGAGGGGACCATACCCCCTATTAACTCATGTATTAACCCATTTTTTTGTTTATTCTGCAACCGCTGTTTCATACCTTCCGACTCCAACGAGTGTTACACACGATCATGCGTGTGTATTACAACTATTGAATGGTTATTTGTTTTGTATTGTATCAATGTATGTACATATCAAATTTCATTAAAATCGGTACAGTAGTTCTAGAGATAATGGACCAAGTCTACAAATTCTCTTAATTTCTTACACCAGTGTATCTATTATTAAAGAAAAAACGACTAATTTATTAACTGCGTATTTTTGAAATGGGATTGTGAAAAACATAATTCATCTATTAAACTGTCATGAAGCCGGGAATATATTTTTGTGCACAAATTAACTGCAGTCAATTGTACTTGAATATACAATTTTCTGCATCTGCGCTGGTTGGTGGTACTGTCAATAATGAGTGATATACTTACTCTAAATAATTGCCTCGAAGTCTTTAATCTTCTAACATTTCGGTCTCTCGTCTGACGGTTTTGAAAAAAATCTATTTTTTGTATTACTTTTGTATCATTGTTTGTAACAAATTTTTCACTTATAGCTAATACCGGTATTGAAATCACTTATCGAAACGGAACAAAAATGAGCCAGCCACCCAATGATTTATGTTAGTACCACCACATCAGTGAAAACAATACCTACTTCAAATAACAGTAGATGGCCAATAATTTAAGTCAAAACTTTTGATAAAATATATTTATTATTTATAGTAATACCGAAATGCCGCTATATATCCTTAGAAAATACCGGTATTCGATATACCGGCATTGCAGTCACTAGTTCTCGCCTTTCAAAAACACAATAATTCGCTAAAGGAAATCTGTTATGTCTTGCTATGAACGTACACTATTAAAACTCTTTTTAAAGTGTATTTAAATCAAAGGAATTACGTTATGACATTTTTTTTTCTTCTTCAAATTTTACCTAATAATGAATATGCTTTTCGACTGAGTTGGTAGCGGGACAAAATGAAAGAATTCACCTGATAGATTATGCTTTGCTACTCCAATGGCTCTGTCCCAAAATTTTTCTCGATGAAATTTTTTCCCTTCTTTTTTTTAATATCCATCTTAAAAGCAAAGCCAGGTATAACCGCGCATCCTAATAGTCCACATTTATCATTTGGAATAGCTACTCAAGTTATTGGCAGCAATATTATTTTGTATTTTTATAACTCCACTAGTGAAGTTCGTCTCATTCATTTAGCCTTTTTATTTTCTCGGACGACCAGTTTTTTTCTCCCAGTGGCATTCATCTGTGTTCGCAGTGGGGCTTTTCGCCTCCCCATTTTTACTAATTTTAATGATAATGTTTTTTTTTTGGTACGAGCGTTAAGTCTTTTACTAAACCATAAGATTTTTAAAAAATTGGAAACTTTTGTTTCGCAGCAGTTCATTCGTATGTGCTCTTTGAAAAGTTTAACTTATCTATATATATAAAACAGTTCCGTAACTGACTCACTGACATACAACGCACAGACCAAACCGCTGGACCTAAAGGGCTGAAATTTTGCACGGTGATTCTTCTTAGGGTGTAGGGGTGCACGAAGAGAGATTTTTGAAAAATTCTTCTTAGATTTTTTTAAATTAAATTTTTAAGCTGTTTTAGTAACTTTTTTTAAGTTTGCATTTAAAATAATAATCTGATGGTTATAAATTTATATCGCGAGAAAGATCCTAAAAATTCCTTTAAAATGAGATCTTTTTCGAACCTTTACCTCGATTTCCTGATTTTTGGTGAATTTTTAAAGATTCATTTTTAGAATTTAATTTATTAAATGCCGATCACGTGATTTCATTTTCTGGTACTTTAAATAAATTTATCGTCGCGTGCATAACAACTAAATAGACAAAAAAAAATTTTTTTTTTCTTGCTAATGCGGCAGACGATTGGACAATATTTTGTCTATAAAAATATCCCTTACGATTTTTTTATAAATATTTTTTTTACATCAATTGTATACATTGATCGTCGTATTTATTATATATATATATATATATATATATATATATATATTTATTTTTTTGGCATTAATTGCATACATTGACCGTTGTATTTAATTTGAATGTACTCCGTAGCGAAGTGCGGGTTTTCAGCTAGTACAGCTATATAAAATCATATTTTATGACTTTTCACCGACTTTCACGTACTCCAGTGACGTTAGGGTGACACAATGTGTTATCTCCAGAAGTGAACGGATGCCTGATGACCTGAATCGTTTTCTCTTGAGAGTTCAGTGACGTTGTTTAAACGCAAAGACGACACTTCGTTACACATAGATTTTATTCGAGTAGTTTTCTTAATTTTTTTCAGTTTCCAGCAAGTTTTTTAAAATGAACTTCAATTCTGATGAGGTAGTTCCAAGATTTTGATTCCAAGCTTATGAAAAAGCAATATGTATGTTTTACGGATGCCTGATGACCTGAATCGTTTTCTCTTCGCTGAAAATCAGCTTCTTTCACTGTAAATTAAGAATACTTTGATCATGGTTCTTAATATTACGCTTGATTCAAACTTGTGCAGCATTTTTAACACCAAGCGAATCGGGAAAACGAATTTATCAAATGTTTTCTTCGGTCATTTTTTTTAAGCATGCAAAAAATAGTATCGACTGATCAACTGATCGACTGTTGATAGCATTTTTATCTACGAGACACTATAATTATCGTGTTTGAGAAATTTTATATTTGACATGATTGATCAACAAGTGTAAAGTATTATTTTTATTATTTTATCATTTTTATTTATTATTTTATCACCAGTATTATTTTTTAAAAGTTTTTGACTTCTTTTGGACGTAAAAGGAGTACCGAAAGAATAAAAATACTTATTGTAAAATTGTTATGACTTTTAAAGATAAGAAGGGAGTGCAACGAAACTGTTTCGTGCTGCATGGTAGCGTTCAGATCCATAGGAGTAGCGTGCTTCTAACTTTTTTTTTTTTTTTTTTGGGGGGGGGGCACGAATTGAATTCAGTTAGGGCCCTCGTCAGCGCATTTGACTGCCTGATGGTCCTTAAAATATGAAATATTATGATTTTTTCAAAATTGAATAACAATGGAACTGATGTTTGAGTAGTATTCAAAAGTTGTACAACGAGAAAAATAAATAGAATATAAATAAAATGAGGAAAAAAATAGCATCGAATTTTTGTTATGGATCATATTATTGTTAAAAAATATGTTAAAGCTAAAGACATAATCGGATTCTTCAGTTTCACAGTTTAAAAAAGCGGGAAAAAAACAACTTTCTTAAAAATTTTCTACAATTTTTCGATTTTGACTGAACTTCTATTAACGTTTTAATTTATTTCAAGTTAAGTTGGGGGGGCCCGTGCCACCCACCCCCGACGCTACGCCTATGTTCAGATCTATAAAGATGAGTTCAAAGATCCTGATTTTAAAATATTTAAAAATAACAATTCGAAATGAGCGCTCTCTATAAGTCACTAAGAATAGCGTTTGTTATGTGATGTTTAACAGAAAATAAGCCAAGCTAGTCTGCTAATTTTTTCACTTTTATATATTTTTCCTCGTTTTCTGATCTTAACTCTGAAATTTTCTGATTTTACATTTTAATGTCCGCCCTCCGGGAGGGAGAATACGTACTAGAAAGACGCAGGATTTTTTGTCGCAGATTTATTTTTATATACTTTCCAACAGTTTCTGAACGAAAAAATGAGCGTTACCACGGTAACGCTCATTCCGACACACTTCCTTACAACGTATTAAGGAAAGAACTTCAACAAGAGCTGTCTCTGTCATTATTCCGTGCTGCCCTGCTTGAAAACCAAGAGAATGCAAAATGGAAAGAATATTTAAATTTATCATTTTTTAAACGATATTTCTTGGTTGCAAATTTTATTTTGCCTCAAAAGGCATTTCTAAGTCTTCAGAATTTATTGGTTTTGCTATCTATTATAAGAATTTAATTCTGGAAATAGTCATTAGGTTTTTCTCTTTGGTCAAAAATTTTTAGTTTCGCTATGATAGTTGTTTTTCACTTTTTTTTTGTTATACATTCTTGGAAGAGGGTCAATAATGTTGCCACTATTTTGCTTCACATGCGTATATAATCATTACAAACTTTTCAGTCATTTAACGACTCATTTATTTTCCGTCAAATAAATCCTAGTTGGATTGGAATTATGATGGATTAGTGACGATCTCTCATACGGGTAAATTTGGAACAGTTCCTAGTATGTGTGTATGACTGTGTGTTGAGAGAGAGAGAGAGAGAGAGAGAATTTTGTGTCAGCATAATGAAATTTCGGAAAATAACTTCTGCGATATACCTAGTTTGCCAGTATGGCTTTTTTTCTTTTTTTTTTTTTTTTTTGGCAGAAATAACATTTACTCTTTACAATCATTACAATATCAGGCGTCTTTAGCCAGTGGCTGTGCCTGATTCTACGGTATAGAAAAGAGTTTGCAGGACATTGCCTAGGTGTGTGTGGCCTACGTGGATATTCCAGGGCCACTGGAGCGACTCCAGACGGTGGTTGCAAGACAGCCAGTTGAAAAGTGGGAGTTCGAGGTAGCACTCTCGGCGAGTTAGGGTAGAGTTGTCGATACGGCCCCCTGGGAAGATTCTCGGTGAGCCAGAAATACTCTCGGCGAGTAGGCTAGAGTACCATTGTTTCATCTGTATGTAAATCGCAATTTATTGTTGTGTTTCAATTTCAATAAACGCCTTTCGTCCGACATCGGTGTCTTCATTTGAGTGAGAGAACGGAAAAGATCACTCGACACAACGGTTGTTAATGACAATCGTGCTGTTCTTTTATATTCAAACTAGCTGAAAACCCGCGCTTCGCTACGGAGTACATTCAAATTAAATATAATGGTCAATGTATGCAATTAATGCCAAATATATAATATATTATGATAAATACGACGATCAATGTATACAATTAATGTAAAATATATATATATATATATATATATATATATATATATAAGAAAATCGTAAAGGATAATTTTATAGACAAAATAATGTAGAAGAAAATATTCAAATTAAATATAATATAAAGAATACTAAAGAATATAGTACAGTTAATATAGTACAGTTTGTAGAACATTTCTTTTACTGTATTTTAATATTTTTTTGGATAATGTCCAATCGTCTGCCGCATTAGCAAGAAAAAAATATTTTTTTGTCTATTTAGTTGTTATGCACGTGACGATAAATTTATTTAAAGTAGCAGAAAAAGAAATCACGTGATCAGCATTTAATAAATTAAATTCTAAAAATTAATCTTTAAAAATTCACCAAAAATCAGAAAATGGAGGTAAAAATTCAAAAAAAATTTCATTTTGAAGGAATTTTTATGATCTTTCTCGTGATATAAATTTTATAACCCTCAATGTATTATTTTAAATGCAAACGTAGAAAAAGTTTAAAAAACAGCTTAAAATTTAATTTTAAAAAAATCTAAGAAGAATTTTTGAAAAACCTCTCTTAGTGCACCCCTACACTATGAGAAGAATCGCCATGCAAAATTTCAGCCCTTTAGGTCCAGCGGTTTGGTCTGTGCGTTGTATGTCAGTCAGTGAGTCAGTTACGGAACTGTTTTATATACTATATAGATAATATTTGTTCTTTGAGAATGTTGAATTTACCTACAGTGGTATGCGAATTTGTGTCATGAATGTATGTATTAATACCTGGTTATTTTTCTAGGGCAAGTGTATATTCGCCAGCGGTAGCCCATTCGGCGCCGTGACCGTGAACGGACAAACTTTCCATCCCGGACAAGGGAACAACGCTTACATTTTTCCCGGCGTCTCCCTCGCTTTGATCGCTTGTGGTGCTAAATCGGTGGGAGATAAAGTCTTCCTGGTGGCAGCCAAGGTAAGCGAATTACTTACTATCTCATATATTCGTGACAACTCTTTGACCGGAAAAAAATGCTCTCGGTTCATAATAAATGTCTACATCTATTCAACGAGCAGAGAACAGTTTGTAATTTTAATTTTATCCATGTTTCTGATAACACTGTTGCGACGTCATCGAATATTAGTTATTACAAAATGGCTTACAGTGAGAGATTAAAATGCATTTTAAGATTCGGATATCGATAAGCATCTTAAAAAAACCTTGGCTCGGTTTTCCCGATTGTTTTATTCCGATCATTGGACGTGTAGTTCCCGCGCGCATGAAGGTCGCCGGTCAAACTTACAATGACTGATTTTGTAACTTTCACGTTAGACATAGCTCTCGGGTGACTTTCATAAGATATGTTACCGCAACGTTGCATTCAAGTGACTCAGTGATTATAATTCCCTCAGTGTAACATAAATCGGTGAGCCCCTACACCAGCCAGAATAACAGCAGTGATTTGACATCAACGTCGCACAGTGACGTCGGCACGGAACGACCTATAGATAAGTGACTTGAGGGTGAATTGAATTTCGCCGTGACATTTTGTGACATGAGTGCGACATTATCCTCTGATTACAAAACTATTAGGGTTCATAAAAATTAACTCTATAAATTTCGTTTGTATAGACTTAAATGTTTGCACATTGCTTTAAAAAACATCTGAAATGACAGAATGGCCTTCCTCAGTTCCTCGCATAATTTATATTAAGTGTATACAAATTCTTTTCCCGTAGGATGTCCACTTCCCGTTTCTCGTTTCTAAAATTGGACTCTTAAAACTTTTCCCTTCGGCACAAATTAGAAATGAATGTTTTCAAGGCAAGTAATATCAATAGGCCCGTTGCTCACACGGCGTTTTTATCCGTGGCGGAAAATTTTCCGTCGGTGTCGTTCCGACACTAGACCTTAAGGCCCGTTGCACACACAGCGTTTTTATCTCTAGCGGAAATTTTCCATCGGACGTCGTTCCAACAGTAGACCACAGAAGTCAATTGGAGCTTGCACACAGGGCGGAAAATGAAATTTTTCTTTGACGGTAGCTTGTGCAGCTGTCGAGTGCCACTGTGCGCTGGCGGATTCGTTGACGCCAGATTGAACTAGTTATCCATGTGACCCGATGCACGCTTACACACACAGCGGACTCTACCGTCGTAGGGTCATTTGCGAGAGGGGTGTTTGGGGGTTTGCTGGGGGGAGGGGGCGCGCTGGTTTTCTTGGAATCGTAAAGGGGATTCGAAAAGGAGGGTTCCTCCGATCCCGGCTGGGGGGAGGGGGGCGTAGGTTCGACCCCTCTGGTTTTCTTGGACGCGTGCAGGATTCGAAAAGGAGGGGTGGGCCTTTTCCCCGGCGACGGAGTTTTTCGTCGTGTGTGTAAGCTCTACTTTTAGAACGACGTCCGATGGAAATTTTCCGCCATTGATAAAAACGCCGTGTGTGCAACGGGCCTAACACACACGGCAGAAAAATTTCCGTCGCCGTCGTGTTTTGCGGTTTTCGCTACAGAAAAGAACACTAAAAGAGGAGGCCTCAAAGCAAACGATGTGAGAAACATTCTGTGTAGATATTTTGTTTCAAGTGTAAGAAGGGTTTCCTTGCAGATATAAGGATCCAAGATATAAGGTTATTCCCAAGAGTTATAAGTCCAAGATATAAGGATATTCTTAAAACTTTTTCTTGTCATAATTTTTATCTAATTGTAAAATATTGTTATAACACTAGAAATAAGATACAAGCCTGATAAAAATAATTAAAAATTAATGTGATGTATTTAATGTAATATTTGCTTGTATATTACTTAAAAAAATTAAATTTAATTAAATTTTGTTGCATTTTAACCCTTTGCGGCATGCTATATTAAAATACAAATGAAATTTGGAAAAAATGTTGTAAAAAGAGTCAGATGCACTTAGATATTTTATGCCCCTCAAAAAATTCTGCTGTTTTTATTTTTACAGGGGGAGGTGAGATACCGTTTTGTCCCCATGCAACAACATTTCCTACACCATAGGATATTATGCTGAGAGTTATGCAGTATATTAAAAAAAATCAATGAAAATAAGATATATACAATAAAATACCGTCAACAATTTCTTTAAAATAAATTTTCGATATTTATTACACACACATATATATAAGCGCAATTATTTGAAATTATTAATTCTAAAAATTTCCTATTTGTACAATCCCTGGCTTTACTAGATCTCAGTAGTCAATATATTGATTGCCTTGGCTTTCAGCAACCGTCGAGGTTTACACCTATCTCGCTGGAATTTCTAGCTAGACCACACACAATGTCGTACAATCACTTTTCTTGGAAGCATTTTCCCACGTAATTCACTTGTAACCACGTAATTCAAATGAAAAATAAACGTTAAAAAAATTATAAATGATATATTTTTTGGTTATAAAATAAGTTAAGGGGGGGGGGGGAGAACACCTTAAAACCTTCAAAAAAACTCAATTTTTATTATGATTTAATATGAGTATTTTATTATGATTTATAGGTAAGTACATATTATTAATTTTTACAGCAATTTTTTTTTGAAAAAATTTTATATTTCTTGTACAATACTATACATTTGCCTGAAAAATTATTTTTATGTGAAATAGGGCAATTATTTTAGGTGTAGTATAAGCCATGGATATAAGTATAACCTATGGATAGAATATATTCAAATAATTTAATATATATCTCTTATAGTTTTAAAAAAAAATCTGCGCTCAATGCATTGACCTAAGATTTATTTTCCATAAAACAATAATTTCTTTTTACATAAAATAATTTCTAATAATATCCCAACAATCAGTCTGAAAGGGTTAATTAAATAATCTAACTCATGTTCACGATTTATTGTTATTATTGATACACCTGTCAATACGAAAGGTCAAACCGCACTCTCGCAAATAGGACGGTAGAAAAACCGCTGTGTGTAAGCGTGCATAAGGTCACATACTCCACTAGTTCAAGCTGACGTTAAAACGGCGACAGTGGAACTCGACGGCGGCACAGCTACCGTCGACGGTAAATTTGCCGATCTTTTTTTTTCCGCCCAGTGTGCAAGCTCCAATTGACTTCTGTGGTCCACTGTTGGAACGACGTCGACGGAAATTTTCTGCCACGGATAAAAACGCCGTGTGTGCACCGGGCCATAGGAATGCAAAATTATGTTCTTTCCCATAACTACATTTCTTAAAAGGTTCACAATGTAGGAGCTAGTTCAATATTTTCTTCACGGTGCTAAAGACACACCCAAGTTCAAAACTTTTCAGACAAGATTAAAATATGTGCTAGACTTTTTCAATTTGCTTAAAATGTTAGCGAGAGATATGCAGTCGTACCTCGGAACTCGTCGCATTTCGACCTGAAAAAATGCTACGGTACTCGACGTTTGCTCGGTTCTCGTCGCATATGCTGAATTGTGTTCTAAATGAGTCGAAGTACAAAATTTTATTCAAGAGTATCCCCCTGACAAAGCTCTAGTAAGCCGGAATGTGGACTCGTTTAATGATCAAACAATGTCTCACTTCAGAAATATTTCGAAACTTAGGCAGAAGCATGTTTCTCTCGATAGGTTTGTACTCCCATATGAGTCTACATTAGGGATCGGTGGTGTTAAGAGAGAGAATCCCAGTGCAAGCGCCTGATGTTTTATTGGAAGGAGACCCCCTTCCGAGCAATAACCCCTCGATCCCATTAAGCTATAAACTGATTTCAGTGCAGGTTGAGTGACGATAAATTTTATTTTATATTATCTAATGACTGTTTTAAATGTCTGTCTGTCTAATTTAAAGATTAGGTATCCAAAAACAGCCCCATCCATTTATAAATTGCCCCGTAAAATGGGACATGTTTGGTTTTCGGGAACGAATCAATTCAATTGACATGACCTCTTATGGGAAAAATTTCTTCGGTACTCGTCGTGCCATTTGGAACCCCCATGAACGACGAGTACCCAGATACCATTATGCGCGAAAAGTGTTCATGACAGATTTGTGCATTAGGATAATTTGTTTTTCTCTGTTCTATATAGAAACTCCATACTTTATAGACATCCTCTCCCTTTATCGTTACGCCATGACGATAAACGCACTTTGGATTCGCATAAAGTTGCTTAAATGAAGTACGAACCTTTTTCTGATTTCGTTCCGTTTCAATCGCATTCGCAACGATTTGCACGCAATCTTTTTTACGTTTATAATGTCCCCATAATGTCATGAATAATGAATAGGCTGCAAAACCCGAAGTTCGTAACGGAGAAATTTAACCCCCCCCCCCCCCGATAGTTTTAAACGATACTGTTTTTTGCTTCTTTTTTTTTTTTGCAAATTATAAGTTTATAAGTAATATATATACCGGGTGACCTGAATTAAAACACCCCTTACTCTGACCTACCTGTACTTCTCAGTGTAACGGCTTCAAATTTTGTACAAATACTATTCAAGACATGGGGAAACGGATGACGCGGAAAAATATTTAGTTCCTGAAATCCCTGAAAGAGGGCGCTTTTCAACTGGATATAGGCTGAAAATTCATAAAAACTCATTTTCAACGCATTTTATTTGAACGTATCAAACATTCACGTGACAAACACCTTACCGACGCAGGGAATGCTGCTCAATATGGTTCCCTTCTTGTAGACGTAAAAATCTGCAGTCTGTGGACAGCTTGTTCAACCGCGGATCGTAGCTGGTCGACTGTAATGCATCTCACATACAGTGTTATACTTTCTTTCAAGTCTGCAAAGGTTACTAGACGTCCTCGATAAACAAGATTTTTTAAGTGTCCTCACAGCCAAAAGTCGCACGTTTTAAGATCCAGGGAACGAGATGGCCAGGTTGTCGGAAACGCACGACTGATTATTCTGTCATTAGTGAAACGCGGAAGTGCCGTCATTAATGCCGAAGAAACTGCTGTACACAGAGTCCAATGTGGGGAAGCGCTCCATCTTGCATAAAAGTAACTGAATCAAGACATTGCCTCTGTTGCAAATGGGATACAGCAAAAGTTTCGAGCATCCTTTTGTACCTGTTGGCCGTCACGGTGCATGTCACAGGGCCATTGCGAATAGCCTCTTCGAAAAAGAAAGGTCCAAGAATGAATGCGGCTGTGAATCCACACCAGACTGTAACTCTCGGTGAGTGGAATGAAATCTCTTGGAAGGTACGGGGATTTTCCGTGTCCTAATGCGACAGGTATGGGGAGGTGGAAATGGGCTTCGTGACTCCACAGAATCTGCCATGGCCACGATGCATCCACTTCAACTCTAGCTAGCATGTCAATGAAAGGTCAGTCGCTTCTCCCTGTCGATGGTCAACAACTGTTGATTACAACATTATCCATTGACTGTTCAACAATAGCGGTGGCAACATCTTCAAACGATATCTGAACGAACCGGTTTTCGTCCTCGACCCGGTTGAACTACAAGATGGCCAGTTTTCTCGAATCGAGCGATCATTCTCCTGAGATCTTGGGAGAGAAATGGTCCTTTGCGTAAATTCTTAAGTCGGCGAAACTCTTGAAGTGTAGCTGCAGCATTTCCTTGGTTTTCATATAAGAGCTTCACAAGCAAAGCGCGTTCTGGCAGCGGGACAGCCATCACTGATAAGAATGACATTCCTCAATTTTTATCCTCTTTTATATCCAGAATATGGCTTCAAACCATGGGTTTGAGCAAATATTTGTGCTTACAGCGCGAAATTGCAGTTTCAATGGCGTCTTTACTTCTTTTTAATTTTCTCCTTATTTTTGCATAAGGGTAATAGAAATTAAAAAGGAAAAAATTCATCTCGCATGTGTTTGTTTTTCTATTATTATTATTTTAGACTTTTTTCAATATTCAGTGCCACCTATCGGTTTTTTTAAAACTAAATTTTTTTTCCTCCTCGAAATCCGTTTCCCCATGTCTTGAATACCATGTGTACAAAATTTGAAGCCTTTACACTGAGTAGTTCGATACACAGGGAGGTCAGAGTTGGAGTGTTTTAATCCAGAATATGGCTTCAAACCAAGGTGACCTTCTGGTCACCCGGTATACTAGTATTATATAGATACACCCTGATTTTGTTGGAATAAGGTTCTTTCTGGTTATGGCGCCCTCGATGTAATTTATACCAAAATATGTCATTTCTCTGAAAGTTGCATCCAATTAGCAGTTATTGTATGAAGATTTACTGTAAGATTTACTTACGGCTGCTATATCCTCCAATAGGGTTAATACACCTTTGCCGTGTATTAACACTATTGGAATCGGTCATCTCAGTGTTAATCAATGAAGAAAACGTGTCCAAGGATTTTTCAATCCAAGGCCGACTTGGATTGAAAGTTTTTTTTTTTTTTCAAATTGTATTCCGTTATAGAGAAAGAAATTTGACATCTCGGGGGTATTTTTCTTTTAAAAAAAATGCAAATAATATTTCAAAATTTAAATTATTCGGGAAAAAATTCTGATATAGTGTGTTTGAAACGCTCCTCCATTCCTTTGGTAGGCGAAATTTATCAAATGAATCGTGTTGCAAGGTGCAGAAGAGTTGAGGCTATCTGAAAATGCCATTTTTATTGGATGATCGGCATTTATGGAGCTGTTAATAGTGGACACATTTTTATCCCTAGATTTTCATTGAGGCGAGCGAATCCAATAGGGTTAGTACAAAGCAGCCTTAAGGCTACCCATATGTACTTGATTGTGTTAGATTGTTAATGTTTTGTTTGTGCTATGAAATTAACTGAAAAGAATATTCTATCGGTATACTGAATGTATTAAAAAAATAAACATAGTAAATAGCTTCAAATTTGGGAAGAAATTTTCTTTCGATTTCTTAGCTTGTTTGAAATGGGTTATTTCCATAGAAATAACCCATATAACCAGAAATATATATCTTCAGTTTTATTATTATAAAACCAATAACCCATTATAACCCATTTATGAAATGGGTTATTTCCATAGCTATGTTTTGATGGATCGAGTTTCTAAAACTGATTTTGTTAAAGTAAAGCGTGATTTTAAATTTGCGAATATTTTTTACTTTTAAAATTTGGCAAATTGACAAAACATCGAATTTTTTTCCAACATCTTTGAGAAATTTTTGACCTCTTTTTCTAGCTCAAAACACCTTTCATAGTACGAAAATATTTTTTTTTATTTCACTAAGCCCTAACGAAGAGAACATTTCTGGCCCTGCCCCCCCCCTCCCCACACACACAAAGAAATAGAAATTGCATTATGAATATTGATTCTGCATTATAAATATTTTTCTCCGTTCATCTCGGGCCCCCCCCAATGCATTATTAATATTTTTATCCATTCATATCCCCCCCCGCCCCCAAGAAAAAATCCTGGGTGCGCCAGTGGTTCATTGTGTTTATAGTTTGAAGATAATAAAAACTAACACAATGCTCTCCATTTATACTTTATATTTTTTAACAGACTATAAAATATTTTTACTAAATAATTTCACGGTCACTGAAACCTTGGATTTTTCATTACTTATTTTCCTAACGGAATCTTCAGATTTTGTGTTGCGATTTGTTACTAAAATAGGCTCAGGTTTATTCCATTAGACAGGATGGTAATGTGTCACTGTAAGACTGAACATAGGTCCTTCCAACCTTAATAGCATGCCCTTCCTCTGTCTGATGCCAAATGTCATATAACTTTCCACCTCGGAGAAACTGTCACCATAGTTATCAATAGTTTAGCTAATAGTTATCAACATTTTTACCTACTTGGTCAGATTACCTCCGACCAGGGAGCATAGGCCAAGAAAAGAAAAAGAAAACTCTAGTCTGCTGCATATATAAATCTAAATATATTTTTACCAGTTAACTAAACTAGGTCGATACCAGATAATGAACCTAGTCGATTGTTATCCGACCAGGTCCAAAGATGGCTGAGCGGCTTTAGTTCAGCATTTGCTGTTAGACACCACAAGGGTTTGAGTCATATTCCTTACCCGAATCATGATACAAAACTGGCGCCATCTAGGATCGTCAATTCACAACAGTTGCCTGTGTAGCATTTAAATATAGTATGTGTCGATATAATTTAAGCTTTGATTTCTAGTCAATAAGCAAGTACAGCTGGGGTGTATTATCATAAAACTTTTCTTTTACAATTCTATAAAAATATTTCAAACCAATAATAATTTTTTTAAAAATTTAAGATTCAAGACGCATATTAAAAAAGTTTAGAACTTTATTTAAAAAGCTTTCTTTTATCATTTTTTTTTTAAACTTTAATTTTGTTATCCTTTGAGGATCCATTTGCACTGCTCATTATTTACTGGAAACCAGTCAATGTGTTAATACGACTCTGAATGAAAAGATTTTGATTCTGATGACGAATTGGAATGCTTTATTAATCGTCCTGTTTGCGTGACATTTAGAGGCAGCATTTTAAGTTTGCTTTTCCTTGTCATAAAAAATTAAATGACTCTTCCATATCCTCTTCCTTTACAAAGACAAATAAGAGAGAAAGTCTTGGGTTTTTATTTTTTTTGATTAGAATAATTTAGAACTGTGACAGTTTGTTCAAGACTATCACAGTTCTAAATTATTCGCCTTTCCCCAAATATGATTCAATAATATTTCCTACTGATATCTATTCAACATATGAACCGTTTATTTTGAAAGTAGCATGAGTCACTTTGTTTTTAAATCGATCTTTAATTTTGAATCGATATTTAAAAAATATATAAAGGTATTTAGATATTCAAAATCTCAATGGTTCTCACCTTCTGGATTGCATTTTATTTTAAGTGACGAGATACCGTAAGGGCCTGTTCACATAGGAGTCCGTTGCGTAGCGTTAAAGGAAAGATGACGTTGAGACGAAAATGAACCAATCATAGGCGTTAAAAATTTCGTTGTTAATCGTTTGGAGGTTTGTCATTGGTTAAATATATTTCAATACTTTAACGCTACGCTACGGACTCCTATGTGAACAGGCCCTTAAATTGTAATTTATATTATTTTTAACATGTTTTTTTTTTTAAGTGACTTATGCTACTTTTAAAATAAACGGCTCATGTATCTATTACAATAATTTAATAACAAAGTTTCCTTTTCACATTGTTTATTCACTGTGTTCGTTTAGAATCTAAATAATAGGAAGAGTAGCATAAAATATTTTACCGCATGGAGTCATTAATCATGACAAGTTTGAGAAAATAAGTATTTAAACAAACCTAAAAAAAAGCTGTTGTATCAGTTTCGCACTTATTGGAGCGCAACATTGGGCGAAACGCACTGGATTATAAATAGAAGGAGGAATTATTTTTTCACGCTTTGCAGAAATAAGAGGAAAAGATTATTTTTAATTAATTCTGCTGTTTATATCTGTGAAATTTTTTTGCTAATGAATCCAGAAGACACGTCTTAAATATCAGTCAATAGACTTGAAAGTATCCAAATACTCAAAACGGATTTCTCGGAATCAAACCAAGCGCGCAAACTCATCTCATAAACGGAGTTTCACTTGCTTAAAAAAGAATAATCAATATCCCGTATTCCAGTACCGTGGCTAAAAAACATACAATTATGGTGCAGCTGTATAGGAAGGCATTTACAGTTATTTACACTAAGATAAAAAAAAAAACTTCATAATTTCTAATGCCCCCGAAACTGACCCATCCAGATCGAAGAAGGCCTTTCACTCTTTAGAGTAGTGATTCTCAATTTTTTATGGCTAAGCTCCCCCCAGTGGCGTAGCGAGGGGGGGGGGGGCAAAGGGGTCTATCATGCCCCGGGCGCCACTTGCAGAGAGGCGACAATATAAGGCCTATATATTACATTACCATATGTTTTTCGGGGGGGCGCGCCAATATAAGGTCTATATATTATATTAATATATGTTTTCGGGGGAGGGGAGCCAATATAAGGTCTATATTATATTAATATATGTTTTGCGGGGGGGGGGGGGCGCCACAAAGGTATCGTGACCCGGGCGCCATTTATGCTCGCTACGCCACTGGCTCCCCCTTCAGATGATCGAATGGCTAGAGCGCTGGCATCCAACACCAGAGTCTGTGGGTTCGAGTCCCACTGTTGGCAGGGGTGTTTGTAGCCTTTCGGAATCGAGACTCTAAGCACTAGGTCCCGGTCTAATGAGTCTTCGTGTAGCCCCCCCCCCAAAAAAAGGAGCAACCAACTAAACCCCCCCCCCCCCTTAGGCTCGAAACATATTTTCACGTATTTTGAAAGATCAAAATGCGTTAGTTGAAAACGGCCCGGGCTTGTGCACTAGCTACAAGTTTATGAACTCGCTGCAATGGTGACTCGGGCAAACGAACAAAGGCCCGGATTGTAGTAGTAGCACCGACTGTGAAAATCTTACGTCAACAGTACACAACACAACGGCTCTATGCTGTGTACATTACTATCTCAATGCCATCATAAAATGATCGATCCCAAAATAACAAAATTACGATAACTCGCATGTACTTAAACGCTGCATTTAATTTTCGTCTTCACAAACCTTGTTAAAATTACGTTCTACACAATTTTTTTTTTCTGACCATCCGTGCCCCCAGGTCGAGAACCACTGCCTTAAAGTCACAAAGCACTAAGACACAAAATGTCCGATTATGTCTTTATGCACCCCCATGCTAGTGAGGGCTCCCCTTCCGAGTGCTTACCGTTGACTATTTAGCTGTTCGCCTAACTTCGTTCTGCTTGAACGCCGAAGAGCATAGCTGAGGTACAAATTGGAAATAGCTAAAACGATGATGGCCCTCCTACATTTTAGGAATAACATAAACCTACCATTTCATAGTAGTTGCTAATGAAATGTGTACCTCAATTAGTATTTTGCTATATTTGTTAACCCTTTGAGGGGCACCGTTTGCACAGTGCAAACGCATAAAACTTGTCTTTTTTCACTTGCATTAAATGTATTCCAGTTAAATGAGCAGGAAAATGGTCAGTACTGCCATCTGTTATCAGTTTAAAGAAGTAAAAACATTTTGCAACATTTAATTGGAAAATTTTTGAAGATTCTTTAGGTTAAAAAAATTGGGAAAAATTTGCACCGTACAAACAGAGGAGGTTGTTGCCCCTTAAGGGAGATTACACGTTTTCATGCGTTAATAGTACATTTAATTATATTCCTTAAATATGTGCTGGAATGTAAATTCACTGCATTTTGAGTGTGTTCTATCGCTCATCGGACGCACAAATTTTTTTGAAATGAATCCTTTTTGATTTTATGTAATCTCTATTAGTGATTTTAATCGAGGTTTGGTACCAAATGAGTTCTTGCCTGACAGGTGACAGGTAGAGCTGACAGGTGTTTGAATATTCGGCGCTGGAGCGTCAAGTTCATACAACTTTTCCGGGATCCGCGGACTCTCTGTTTATAGCAGTGCTTCCTAACTTTTTTGGCCGTTTCTATTCCCACTGATTGTGGGAATAGCGCAGTGGCTAACCCCACAACCTACGTAAGATCTATGATGCTGCCATCTATATCCAGAAATTTGAATGATTTGTATAATGTTTATGAACGATTTGTATAACATATATGTATATATATTATATATAAAAATATACATATATATATGTATACATATACATATATGCATATATATATGTACATATATATATATACATATATACATACATATATATATATATATATATATATATATATATATTTATATATACATATACATATATATATATATATATATATATATAATATATATATATACGTATATATTACATTATACAAATCGTTCAAATTTCTGGATATAGATGGCAGCATCATAGATATTACGCATTAGATATTAGATGTTGGCAAAAGGTGGTGGGGATAGCAACTGCGACTTTTTTCGAGTCGCGACCCCCTTCAATGGATTTTCATGCATCCTGCGACCCCAATCCCCTCCCCAACTTGCATGTTTTCATCAAAAAGACGTAAAGAAAAATCAGTCAAATGCATTTTCCGTAATTTAATTCTTAATAAATGTTTAATTTAAAAAAGAAATGCGTAAACAAATTTACGAAATGGAGAGCTTTAAGAAAAATTTTCAACCCTCAGTCAAAGGTATGTAAAAGTAAGAACAGAACAGAACAGAACAGAAAATAACTTCAAGAAGAAAAAAAAATGTTCCTACCGTATTGGTTCAGAATTTATACTAATAAATAATAGAATAACTCTTACCTAAATAAAATGGCTTTATTTCTCTGGGAAAATTACAATAGTAATGCCAAAAGTGACAGCTCGGGATGATTGAAAACAAACTGACGTTTAGAATGTGTGTGTACTGTGCGTGGTCAGTAACCGCGATTTTTATTTATCACTCAATAAAGGAGGTAGATTTCTAACGAACAGGGTTTGTGCTCTGAATGAGACTATTTAGTTTTAAAAAAAAAAAACCACTGCGCTACAGTTTCATAATAAATATTTACAATATTTTTGTTGAAATTAGCTAAAAAGTTATTTTAATTGAATAAAACCGTGGCAACACCCTAGAAAACACATCGCAATCTCTTTGGGGGTCACGACCAACAGGTTGGGAATCCCTAGTTTAGAAGCTGACTTTTGCATCCGTGGTTGAGTGAAGAAGGTGCATCAATAAAACATCTATCTTCTAAAATCTACATTAATTTATTTGTACATATATACATTTGTATTCAAGCAATTAATAAAGATGAGAGCTTACATATGCTCATCCTTTCCTGTTGCCTGCCACGAGAGTAAGTAAGTTAGACAAAGTATAGTAAATATTAAACTTACATTGACATGCAGTGCTATCTAGGGGAGAAAAATTAACAAATTTCCAAACACTGACAGGCCATGTCCTTAAAACCTTTCGCTGGAGGTTGTTTTGGGTCGGTCCGGATGATTATCTGATTTCGGAGCACGATCACGAGGCATCTTCGCCCCTCTTTTTCAATTCCTACTATTAGTTCACACTCTCTCTATATATATCTTGTTCAAATTTTCAATCGTTAATAAAAGTACTTTTTATTCATCCACTCAAGTTCAAATACATTTTTTTAAACTTGTAGTGGATGATGCTTGATGTTAATACAGTTTTTTCAAATATTAATTTATTAAATTTAATTAATCAATTTTAGTTTTAGACCTAGAGCATCTCTTGCTCTTGAATAGTAATTTCCCTCTTGTTACTGTGTAAACGGTAGCACTGCGGTATCGCGGGCTTCTCCCGTCCTGTAGGTTGCGAGATCGAATCCCCAACATGACAAACTTTTTTTTCTCCTCCCCCCCTCCCTCCTAATCTCGTACAGTAGGCAAGGTTCTGGCAGGCAATCCTTTTTTTCAATTCCTACTATTAGTTCACACTCAAATTTTTCTTTGTTCACCTAAGTAGGAATTGACTTTAAAAATTTTTTTTATATATATTACTTGTTAAGCATCAGTTAAACTAGAAATGTTGGTCCTATCAGTTGGTATAGAAATGTTTCGATTTTTGCCGATGCAATCACTGAATTTCAACCATGTTATTTAGCGGAGAGGCTGATGAAAGAGAGAATTCATGACGAGGTGATGTCGAGGTTATCTGGTTTGTATTTCCTAAACCATCTAACAACGTCATTTTGCTGCAACAGATATTTTCCTGCCCTCCCACCAAGTCGGAGTCTCTGACCTTTAATCCACTAATGGCTTTTAGAGAACCACTTTACCTGCCTTTTAATCCTCAAAAAAATGTGCGTTTTCTTGAAGTTATGTTTTGGATGGAGCTAAAGTTTTCGGTTAGGTGCTTATATTAAGTTACGATTGAAAAATGGTGAGTAAAAGACTTTAGAAAGTGGATTGTTAGAGATGCTCATTAAAAAATAAGTTAATGTTTCCTCTCGTTTTGACGGGACCATGACTGTCTGGCCAAGCACCTTTTCCGAATAGGAATCATTGAAAGTCCCAAATGCAATGTTTATGTAGACCGCCATTGGAAATTTAAAAATATATTTCCTCTCGTGGCATGTGCCGATATCTGCATGTCGTTTTCGAGAATCTTGGCTTATTGCTCGTGAAATATAAACTTCTCACAAGAACACTGTATGTTTACTTTCAGCTTAAATAAGCCAGACTAGAAACGGTCACTGCTTTTACATCTGGAACAGTAAAAATAGCTTTTATGTTCAGTTTTTGGAACGTGTAAGAAACGGAAAATAGGAATCGTGTGAAAACATCTTTATAGGAACTTAGCATTCGTTACTGACTGTTCCTTCAATTAATAACTTTAAGACACCCGATTCGAAAAATATTAAACATATAAATTAATTACATAATTTACATTGAAGGACTTTTTTATTTATTTTTCAAGTTCAGGGTTTTTCAAGTTTCAAGACAAGGTTTCCCTGACCTTGAAGTTTTTGATTTATTTTTCAAGGAAATATATATATATATATATATATATATATATCGGTTGAAATGTTCTGAACTTTTGAAATTGGTTATGTTTCCAAAACATCTGTTATGCTGTAACATTGGGAAGTATGAAGGTAGTACACTTTTACCCGATTTTATAGTATGGAGCTGACAGAAATATACGACAATGTTTTTGGTAACTCTGTGTGTAAAGTAAAAAAGAGATAAAATTGGGTCCTTTCAGATTTTTGGTAAATGTATATTTGCTTGAAAACGTAACGTCTGAAGCTTTCTTTATTCACGAAATGGCAGTTTTGTTTCCCCTTTTTTATAGTGAGATAAATACATTTTGTTGCATCGTATTTCTTACTTGACAAAAAAGGATGCATATCAAAATTTAGATCAAAAAGTTGCACGAAATAAGGTGTTTTAAGAAATCAATAAAATTTTGAATCATTTCATCTCTAACATCCATCCCTTTATGCATTGTGTATCTCATTATTTGAATAACATCTTTGGAAGAAAGTTGTCCAACGTCGTGCGTACCTGAATCTGCGAGGCTGATATTCCTTTTGCAGCATATCTTACTCATTACAACTTTGTGATTTTGTTTCCGTTTCAGACCCTTGCCGAGCAAGTGACTAAAGAAAACATGGAAGAGGGTCGTGTCTATCCTAAACTGGACACTATACGCAAGGTTTCCCTGACCATCGCCGCCAAAGTGGCCCGCTTCCTGTTCCAAGAGGGTCTGGCCACTTACAAACCCGAACCCCCGGATCTAGAAACATTCCTGGCCACCAAGCAGTTCAGCTATGAATACGAAGCTTGAATTAAGAGTTTTAAATGTTGTATGAAACTATCAATGCTGAATGAGTCATGTATGTTTATGAAGAATTTCGGAGATGTATACAGAAATTAATAAATATTGCGTCTATGTTTATTCCCTTGCCTCTCGTACCCTAACACCTGAACTGACACAGCTATCAGAATAAGATTGGCCTTAGTTATCCTCTTCAGTTTGATATGCCAGAGCCACGTCATGAAATTTTCAAAACATTTCAGTGTCTTGCGATAGCTTTAAAACGGGAATAGAGTGAAAATGTTGTAGATCTAAAAGGGCGTTATGACGCCCCCCTATAATAATTGTAAACAACAACAAAAAACTGGAATTTTGGTTTCCAACCCATAAAAATCACTCAAATGCATTTTCCGAAATTTAATTCTGACTAAATGTTTAATTTAACAAAAAAGAAATGTGTAAGAAAATTTACGAAATGGAGAGCATTGAGAAAAACTTTCGACCCTCAGTCAAATGTATGTAAAAGCAAGAACAGAGCAGAACCTCAAGTTCCTACCGTATTGGTATAATAAGGTAGGAACATTTTAAAATAAAATTAAACTAAAAATTAAATAAAATTAAACTAATATAATTAAATTAAACTAAAATTTTTAAAATTAAAATTAAGAGATGTCTTAAAATATTACCATCTCTTTTTCATGCTTCAATTTTAAACGTAAATACCGCAGTTTAATACATAACTGCATAGTACGTTAATGTAACTAACAGACAAATTGTATCTCCTTTATTCGATAGTAATATGTAGTATTTTGAAGTTGAGACATGAGCGTTCTGCATCCATGCCTGACGGAGATAAATTTACAGAAAGATCAGCTAGGGGCAATATAAAGTAATACAGCATAATTTCAATCATTATTCAATTACTATTAAATATTAAAGGAATCGGGCTTTTCTTTTAAAAGGCCGATTTTCAAGGACAATGATTGCGAATTTTAAGAGAAAATTTCATTTACGAAGTCATTTTAAACGTTCAGTAGGCTTTACTAACAAGAGTGACTACCAAATATTTCCTTGTTTTTTATTGAGTTACTGACCCTGGTTTTAAGGTTCAGTTAATTCTTGGAGCTATTTTATTGGACGATTGTTAAGAAACTAAATATTTATTTAGACCTACCTCGCATTTTTTTCTCCCCTCTGAAGATTTGCGTCATGAAATAAAGCAAAAATATATCGAATATCTTGTCTTGAGCTGTGTTTTATTTGATTTGCAAGCGGGAAATCAGTGTTGCTTGAAAAAAGCGTCCGAGGGTTTTAAATGTGCTTCTTACTGAGGTACCTTGTTCAAGGTTGCCAGACTGTAACGATTTATTGCCATTTTCACGGTCGACAGGCGAATACTCTCTGACATTTAATTCGGTTTATACTCTTACGCGTCAATACTTAACAGATATACTCGTCTTCAGTTCGTAAGGGAATGGGATTATGCCCTTCTTTTGAGTGTGGGGGAAAGATGCATTCTCCTAAGAGTCCTTAATACCTTGAATTTTTGTAAATACAGTGATTTCCGCTTATAAGAATCACGTTTATTACTGTTTTTGATTCTTATAGCCGAAATTTAGGTTTTGGACAGGCACACACACACATATATATACATATATTAGATAATTTACCATAAAATACTCTTTAATTTACGTTATCTTTTATTAAAATAATTTTTTATAATTTTAAAAATACAACTTAATTTTTAGGCCTATAAGTAGATACACATAATTATAGTAAGAGAAGAAAAAATCCAATAATTATTTATAACATAACTGCTTAATAGTTTTAACATTTCAACTACAGGAAGGGAGCAAGAAAAAGTTTTCTATGGTAATTTGACGTAATGAAGTTTTCAGGAGGCTGTTTATACCTCTTTCAATACTAATAGTCTGAGACGAAGATTCACCTTCTAGCTTACGTTTCACGGTTTGATAACGTGCTAAATCTACTGATGTCACGTTTGCCTAAGTGATAGTGGACACTTCGCCGAAGATTTATGCGTTTCAGGATCCAGGAAGCGGCAACCAGGATGTGGGAGGTAGCAAAAAAGAGTCCTTATTTTTGTTTGTCAGTGGAGAAAAGGGAAATCAGATCCGGACGGGTAAAGATGCCCCCGGGTCAAGCTAATAGGACAGTGTTGTGCTAAAGCATTTAAGGGGAAACTATTATGTTATGTCTAAGAAAGAAAGGGAAGAATTTTATTACTATATTCCATCCCATCTTATCAATCTTTCTTTAAAAAAAAACAAAAAAAACTTCGTAGCTTACGTTTTACGGTTTGATAACGTGCTGAATCTAATAAAGTCACGTTTTCCTAAGTGATAGTGGAACTTCCCCGAAGATTTATGTTTCGGGGTTCAGGAAGCTGCAACCAGGAGGTGGGAAAAAGGAGTCCCTGTCTTTGTTTGTCAGTGGAGAAAAGTGAAATCGGATCCGCACGGGTAGGATGCTCCTGGGTCAAGCTAATACGACAGTGTTTAGCTAAAGCGTTTAAGGGGAAACTATTATGTTATGTCTAACAAAGGAAGGGATGCATTTTACGACTGAATTCCATCCCATCTTATCACTCTTTCTTTTAAAAAGAATAAAGAAAGAACTTCGTACCTTTGGATGGTTTAAGCGGCTTTTTTTGGAAAAATGAAAGGAAAGCGAAGAGTGTAAACTGATTCTTAAAACCGGTGGATTCATTCTTTAAAGCGAAAACTTTAACATGGAAATAAAACATTTGTTTTTGTTTTTACGATATTGATTCTTATAAACGATTGATTCTTATAACCACTGATCACTATAAGCGGTGGTTACTGTACATTGAAAAGGGCAAAGTGAAAAATGCACATTCCTCGTGATATAAAGTAAATCTCCCGGAGTATTACAGGACTCTTTACAAGCGGCAGTTGTTATTTGAAGAAACTCAAAACTAATACAAATAATTAATATATATATACCGGGTGGCCATAATTAAACTGACAGTGCTCACAGTGTTCTGTAGCGCGATCTATTTGCGAGAATGACGCCACATTTTGTAGGAAGATTAAACAAGACGGGGGACGAAGGATTCCGCGAAAAAATAAATTAGTTCCAAAAGTCACCGCTAGGGGAATATTTGGCGCTGTGTAATAGAAAATAGAGTGTTAACAAATGCAAATTAATACGGAATAAAATTACCTTTTATTATGCACATTTTCTTATTTAGTTCAAGTGCAATATGACAACACTTTTAAAAAAGCGTAAAATCTACATAAACACCGATAAAGTCTCGTGATCTGCAATATCACGTACGCTGAGCAGAAGAAGAAGTTCTTTATTGAAATTTCACGTTACATCCATTGGCACAGTGCCAGCTGCTTGGGTTTTAAAAGGCAATGTGTTACGTTTCGAATCAATCGGATTGAAAGTTTATGTGCAATGTCTCCTTCTTTAGTAGAGCGTGCGTTACTGGTCAAATTCTTTTACCTCAACCACTGCAACGCGTCAGCCGCTCTTCGTACTTTTAGAACGCACAAAAAATGCGTAAAGGTAACGGTCCTGTGTCAGTTAATGGGCTAAAAGCAATGGTTGCGACGTTTGAGAAAACAGGTTCTCTGAAGGTTCAGTCAGGCAGAGGACGAAAACCTGTACCACAGGATACAATCGAAGCAGTTGCCACGGCGATTGTCGACAGAGGACAAGACAATATTGCTGCCACCTCTAGCGCTCGTGGATTAGCTCGGAATATGGATATGCCTTACAGTACGGTATGGAAAATCTTACGAAAGGTTATCAACTTCTATCCGTACAAGATCAGCCGTGTACAGGAGTTACTGTACCCCGACCATGATAAGCGATTGACTTTTGCTCTCACCATTCTTGCCAGAATGGAGGTGGATGATGCTTGGCCGTGGAAAATCTTATGGGGAGACAAGGTCCACTTTTACCTGCATGGAACTGTGAATACCCAGAACTGCCGAATTTGGGATGACAAATCACCACATGCAGTCACAGAAATTCCCTTACATTCACCAAAGGTAACTGTGGTGTTCACAGCGGAAATTATCGTAGGTCCATTCATCTATGAGAGCATTACCCCGACAGGACCGGAAACCTGTTCTATTACCGGAGAGAAATATCGCCACATGTTGAACAGCTTTGTCATTCCGGCACTTCAGCAAAGACAATTCCTGGGGGAAATCATTTTCATGCAAGATGGAGCCCCTCCACACGTTGCTGTACGGGTGCAACAGCTGCTACGACAGAAATTCACAACAGAAAGAGTCAGCCGCTACTTTCCAACGGCATGGCCACCTCGGTCGCCTGATCTTACCCCATGCGACTTCTGGCTATGGGGTTACCTTAAGTCCAAGGTATATCAAGGAGTGGTCCAGGACCTGGCTACGTTGAAGGATAACATATCACGGACTGTACGGGAGATTCCTGCAGACATGTTACTTTCTGCTGTTGTGCATACTGTGCACAGAATGCAATATGTGGTCCACAACAACGGCAGCCACATTGAACCTCATTTGAATGCAAAATAAAAGGTAATTTCCGTATTGATTTGCATTTGTTAACAGTCTATTTTCTATTACACAGCGCCAAATATTCCCCTAGCGGTGACTTTTGGAACTAATTTATTTTTTCGCGGAATCCTTCGTCCCCCGTCTTGTTTAATCTTCCTACAAAATGTGGCGTCATTCTCGCAAATAGATCGCGCTACAGAACACTGTGAGCACTGTCAGTTTAATTATGGCCACCCAGTATATATATATATATACATACATACATACATACAACAGTTCCGTGACTGACTGACAGATAACGCACTAACCAAACCGCAGGACCTAAAGGGCTGAAATTTTGCATGGCGATTCTTCTCATGGTGCAGGGAGGCACTAAGAAAGATTTTGGGAAAATTCTTAGATATTTTAAAATTAAATTTTTAAGCTGTTTTTGTAACTTTTTTAAAGTTTGCATTTAAAACAATAATATGAGGGTTATAAAATTGAAAGATCGTGAAAATTCGTTTAAAATGAAATCTTTTTCGAATCTTTAAATCCATTTTCCGATTTTTGGGGAATTATTAAAGACTCATTTTTAGAATTTAATTTATTAAATGCTGATCACGTGGTTTCTTTTCTTTTTGTGATAGTTCAAATCAATTTTGCGTCACGCGCATAACAGCGAAATAAATTCACAAAAAATATATTAAAATACGGTAACAGATAAAATTTAACAACTAGATTCATTGAGATGGAAGTTTTTTAAGAATTTAATTTAAATTAGCATGTTTTATGGATATTAAATTAAACCTATAGAAAGAACTGCAATTTCCCCTCAAAGTATGCTTCTCCATGACGATAAATAAGTCTCAAGGCCAAACTTTAAAATACGCTGGCGTAGATTTAAGAGAAAATTGTTTCTCCCGTGCCCAGTTTTATGTTGCTTGCTCACGCGTAAGTTCGCGGACGAGCCTGGTAATATTAGTTCCGATAATATTAGTTCCGGTAATATTAGCCCAATGAAGAAACAAAAAAGATTGTTTATGAGGAAATACTCTAAAAAGCAATTTCATTATTTTTTCATTGTAACTATCCTAAAATGTACTCCGTAGCGAAGCACGAGTATTCAGCTAGTGTTATATATATAGTGAAACTTCTCTGTGGTGGTCAGTCAGGGATCCGAATAAAAGCGGCCGTTTTGGGGGTCAGATTTCTCTATAGCGGCCAGTTATGGTTCAGAAAAAAAATGGCAGTTTTGAGGGTTGGGTGGCTAAAGAAGTTTCACTATATATATATATATATATATATATATATATATATATATATGTGTGTGTGTGTGTGTGTGTGTGTGTCGAATTCACTTTCTTCACGCCCATTTTATTACGCATTAATCCGAACGTCTTGAGAATCATTTTTCACAGGGCAGTCGGTGGCCCGGTGGCGAGGACACACATAACACTCAAAACTCCATCAAGCATTCAAGGTGTTGACACAATAGCCATAGAACATTCCAATTGATTTTCCGATCATTATTTATTTAAATCCAAATCATGTACTCAGCTCCAGTAGTAGACTACGCCTCATCCCCTTTAAAATCCGTGCGCCCAACGGCACACGTCTTTTACCGTTGCTACCTCTCCATGACTCTAAATTAACCCCCTTTGTTCTTAAGCTTTTAACTGCCGCGCTATGACGCTCATTACTTATTCGTGATGTCATATCGAATGTTCTTTTGCTGACCTAAACACTTTCTTTCTTAGCGCCAAGCTTCAAGGCTGTACGTCTACTTTAAATTCTCGATGTGGTTCTTTGGAGAATGAATCAAGCCGACCCTTTAATTCTATTTTCACTGCAATGCGTTACTCCGATTATTTGAAAACTCCCAGACTTTAATTGATAAATCCTATACTTTATAAACAAAATCCAGTTTTAAGGTTGCGCGATAGCCCCCACCCATATTTTAGCCTCACATATATATATATATATATATATATATATATATATATATATATATATATATATATATATATATATATACACTCATGGACAAAAAAATTAACGCACCAAGAAGGAGTCGTCAAAATGAAACGAAATTTTATATACGTAATGACTACTTTGATACAAGTAAATGATAAGAAAATCAAAGAAAAAGGATAATTTATTTCAGAGATAAAGGCAAAAGAACGGAGGAGTTAATACTCCGTTGGACCCCCTCTAGCGCGAATGCACGATGCGATACGATCGGGCATTGAGTCATACAAGTTCTGTATGATGTCTTCAGACATTTCGTTCCATATTTGCTGTAACCTTGCCTCTAGTTCGTTCAAACTCGTGGTAGGGATGCGACATCGATGTCGATGTTTTCAAAACATCGATGTTTTGATAAAAACATCGATGTTTTTAACATCGATTTATTGAAGCCGATGTTTTTTTAACATCGATGTTTTGTGCTCGATGTTTTACGTTGTCTCGATGTTTTTTTTTAATGAAAAAGTACCGTAATATAAAAAATTTACCACGTAGCATAATTTTCACACTCAGTAAATGTAAGTCTAAATTCTGAAAAGGACGAATACAAAAGGGGGAATGATTCCTTGGCAAACAGACAAATGGCAATTAACAACCAATGAACCAATCAGAGCGCTTGGAATGTTCCTGACACTCCAGAACCTTCCATGGGGTTTTATTTTACAAATAGTATATACACGAGTGCATCCATTTAAGTCTTTGTTTTGTGATGGTTTTATATAAGTTGACGTTAATTTTATTTGTAAGATGCCTCCCAAAAGTACCGTTTGGAAGTATTTTTACAAAACCTCTGACAAATTGGAGAAATGCAATATTTGCCTTAAGTCCTTCAAAACTTCTGGCAATATACACGAATTTATCTGGACATTTGAAGGCAAAACATGGCGGTATTTACAACGAGAATTTTGAGTCATCAATGTAGCCCAAAGCAATCAAGTTTTTGTCATTTGTGCCTGCCCAATCAGAGAGTAAAATTAAATCACCCCCTCCGCCCACGACTAACGGAAGTAACATTAATGTTAAAGATTACTAAACCAGTTTTAAAAAATGGATGTTCTAAAACATCGATGTTTAAAAACATCGATGTTTAAAAACATCGATGGTTTTGGGGCGATGTTTTATTAGCATCGATGTTTTAATATGGAATATCGATGTTTCAAAACATCGATGTTTTGTTATCGATGTCGCATCACTAACTCGTGGGATGCCCAACTCGTCGTCCCAAATGATCCCAGATATGCTCGATTGGAGACAAATCTGGGGATCGGGCAGGCCAAGGAAGGGTAGTAACAGTGCGGAGACAGTCTTGTGATACCCTTGCCGTATGAGGCCGAGCATTGTCTTGTTGAAAAATGGCTCCTGGGAGCCGTTGCATGGGTGGCAACACATGTGGTTGCAGGATTTCATGAACATACCGCTGGGCTGTTATGGTGCCACGGAACAATACTAGGGGTGACCGTGTATTGTAGGCAATGGCACCCCATACCATCACACCAGCTGTGGGAGCGATGTGTCGCTGTACAGCAAAGGCAGGATTGAAGCGTTCACCACGGGCTCTCCACAGACGAACACGATTGTCATCACTTCCGAGATTGAATCTGGATTCGTCGCTAAAGACGACCTGGTTCCATTCCGCTGCAGTCCAGTTTCCTCGTGCGCGGCAAAACTCCAAACGGAGGCGTCGATGGGTGGGCGTCAAGGGCAGCACACGTAATGGGCGCCGCGATACCAACTGTCCTTCAGCCACGCGCCTTCGTATGGTTCGAGAAGACACAGAGGCCCCTAGTGAAGGTGCTACCTGTGCCTGGATGGCGGCCGATGAAGCAGTTGGCTGTACGCGTGCATTTCTTACGATGTGGCGGTCTTCTCGACGACTGGTCTGTCGAGGGCGTCCTGAGCCTGGTCTTCGTGTACATGACATCTCTCGGGTCCACTGGTCCCAACACCTCCTCAGAACACAATCAGAGCGGCCTAATTGACGAGCTACTCGCCTAGCTGACCACCCAGCTTCCATCATCCCGACGATTCTCCCCCTCTCAAACTGCGACAACTGCTTATATTGTCTTCGAACACGGCTTAATGGCATGTCTATCTCAGCTCTTCCTTTGTAAATGATTCAGCACACTCAAACAAGCTTTGGTTACCTGTTTTATACTCCACAGAGTACGATGTTCAACGCCCTCTACCGGCTATACGTAATGCGCAATCACGCTGCATTTCTAATCATTTGCATATCTCCCCGACATGTACCTTCATTGCAAGTTTCGTTACGATCCCGCAATTATTTCTTGGTGCGCTAATTTTTTTAGCCATGAGTGTATATACATTATAAATATATTATAATGTCACAGTTATATTAAGTTTACATGTTTATATTTTGTTTATGCTATGACCTAATATAATTATTGTTAATATTTTTCATTGTAATGGTAGCTAGAACTGGGACCCAATAAATTGGATGATTGTGACCTAAAAGCTTAACTTAAAATACTAACATTATAACGGTCAATTTTAGAGGATATGTATATTGGGGGGGGGGGGTCGGGGGAGGATATAAATAGTCACCAAATGAACGAAAGTCGTGGGATGAGTCGTAGGAATGTTAACAGTTAGGCACTGTTAACATTCCTTCTCAATTTTTGAGATCGTCGTTTCGATAGCACCACAATGTAACTTGAAACCCCTCTGCCAGATACTTAAATCCTAGACGGACTGCAATTTGAAAACAAACAAAAAGAGCGGTGGTTTAGAAAAGGACCTATTTCAGATGAACACAAGACTCAGAAAATAAGGAATGCAATTCAACACTGATTCCGCTTCGGATAGTTCAATATCCAAACTTCATCGGATGAAACGCATCATCCTCCCTTTCTCCTCTCAAACCCGCATTCTGGTTTTTATCCTTGAATTTCTAGTTTAAAAGAGCGATTCAAAGTGGAGTATGACTCAACAGAGACGGCACGGCGTAGATATTTATCACAGCTTTATTAATAAACTACGAGTTTAGCGCATCTACTAGCGGATAATGGTTTCCAATAATCTCTCTTTGATAGAAGAGATGGATGGTATCTAGAAAGAGTGAAAATATTTAAATGTAGAGGGCAGCTTTTTTTGGACAGATGAAAAGAATAGGGCTTGCGGTGGGAAGGCAAAAAACGTGCCTTTAACAAATACACGCAGCATCTTAAAACCCGAAATAAAATTACAGTTGGCGACTCGTTTTGATCTAATAATTACAGTTTTTTTACCACGTTAAGGAATACGAGGTGTGACTTTCCCTGACGGAAGTGCCATTTTTTCGCGAACGAACGTAAATTTTTCGCAAAAGACATCTCGAAAAAAGACCATAACTTCCGAACCGTTCATACGATCCTCATACGATTTGCACCAAAATGTTCCCCTTTGGACGCCCTAGAAGAGGGTACAACGTTTCTCTCCCTGACGGAAGTGCCATTTTTTAGCTCCGTGGACTATTCTCAAATGAAAATCTTCTTCCAAAACCTTAGGGCATGTTCACATAGGAGTCCGTTGCGTTGCGTTAGGGAAAAGATGACGTTGAGACGAAAATAAACCAATCATATGCCTCCAAACGATTAGCAATGAAATTTTTAACGCCTATGATTGGTTTATTTTCGTCTCAACGTCATCTTTTCCTTAACGCAACGCAACGGACTCCTATGTGAACAGGCCCTAAGTTTTAAATGTGCTGGTGATTATGAAAGTGGAGCAAGTCGCATATTTTCCGCTTCGAGATATTTGAAGGTTTGAGTTGGAGCACGAACTGTGTTCTGTGTCATGCCGCAACAACCGACTCTATCGAACGGTTCAAATTTTTACAATTTTTGCGAAGATTGCTTCGGATTACGGTAATATAAAAGATTGCAATATGAAATAACTAATAAACTTTTTTTTTAGATTCTGAATCCTTATTATAAGATTCTTATTGAATACTAGCTGAAAACCCGCACTTCGCTACGGAGTACATTCAAATTAAATACAACGGTCAATGTATGCAATTAATGCGAAAAAAAATAAATATATATATATATTTATAATAAATACGACGATCAATATATACGATGTAGGAAAAAAATATTATTTATAAAATAATCGCAAGGGATATTTTTATAGACAAAATAATGTCCAATCATCTGCCGCATTAGCAAGAAAAAAAATATTATTTTGTCTATTTAGTTGTTATGCACGTGACGATAAATTTATTTAAAGTACCAGAAAAAGAAGTCACGTGATCAGCATTTAATGAATTAAATTCTAAAAATGAATCTTTAAAAATTCACCAAAAATCAGAAAATAGAGGTAAAGATTCGAAAAAGATTTCATTTTAAAGGAATTTTTAGGATCTTTTTCGTGATATAAATTTTATAATCCTCAAATTATTATTTTAAATGCAAACTTTAAAAAGGTTACAAAAACAGCTTAAAAATTTAATGTAAAAAAATCTAAGAAGAATTTTTGAAAAATCTTTCTTAGTGCACCCCTACATCATAAGAAGAATCGCCATGCAAAATTTCAGCCCTTTAGGTCCAGCGGTTTAGTCTGTGCGTTGTATGTCAGTCAGTGAGTCAGTTACGGAACTGTTTTATATACAGTGGCTCCCAAAAGTGTTTGTACACTTACGATTTTCAATGAAATAGGGGTCTATCCATTGATTAAAATGAATATTTCAGAATGGGTATTTAATAATAAGATCTATAATCTATTCTTAACAAAACTACATGAAATATTTTGAAAACATAGTAAAACTTTATTTTTAAGAAAACAATAATCCAAAAGTAAGAAAAACTTTATCTCACAAAAGTCATCGTACACTTGTAAAAAATCTCTACATATTAGTAAATATTCTAATTTTTCATTAAATTAATATTTAGTAGGATATTCTTTAGCATCCACAACAGCTTTTAAACGTCTGCGAATAGATTGCTTTAGTTCTTTTGCAATTTTTGCATCAATGTTCTCCCATTCTTCCATCATAATTGTTTTTAGTTCGCTTTTCGTGTGAATGTCGTGTTTTCGTACTCGGACCTCCAGTTCTCTGCAAATATGTTCTATTGAGTTTTAATCTGGCGATTGAGGTGGTGTTTTTAAAACTTGTGGACAATTATAGAGACACCAGATGCGAACGTTGAGAGCCGTGTGCTTAGGATCGTTATCTTGATAAAAAAAAAAAAAAGTTGTTTCCAATACCCAAATTTTGAGCTGATAATTTTAAATTGTCTCTTAAAATATTTATAAAAACAACATGATTCATTATGCCATCAATAAATACCAAATTTCCTAGTCCTGATGCTGACATGCACCCCCACACAATACCTCCACCGGCATGCTTAACTGTTCCTACTAAGTTCTTGGGATTAAGTTCCTCATTTTTTTTTCTTCTCCATACAATTATACGCCCATCAGCACCAAAAATGTTCATCGGCAAATAAGACATTATTCCAATAGGTTTGGGGCTTATTTATCATTGATAGTGCGAAGGGAAGCCTTAACTTTCTGTTTTTCTCCCTCACAAAAAATTTTCTATGAGCAGAACGCCCATGTAATCCAGCTGTTCTGGGAACTCGTCCAAAAATTTCAGGTGAAATTGAAGTAGAAAATGTTTCATTGAATTCTGCAGAAACTTTTACAGCACTCAAATGTGAATTTTTCACAAATTTTCTAATTATAAATTTCTGATCATGTTTTGTTAACTTTGCCGGACGGCCTTTTCTTACCTTGTTTTCGATCCAATTTTCTTCTTTAAAGCGTTTTTTCACATACTGCACAGTAGAATGGGATAAATTAAGTAATTTAGCAATATTCCGAACTGATTTACCACTACTATGATGAAAAATAATCAATTTTCGAATGCTGTTTGTTGTTTCTTTACGACTGCGAGCCATTTTTAAATAATAAATAGAACATTACGGAGTAGGCAAGCAAAAATTAAAGCCAAACGATGTTTTAAATGCCACCACAATTCAAAAATAAAAATATAGCGCCAGACGATAATTTGAATTATGAATTTATCCGAAAATATTTCAGTGTACGATGACTTTTGTGAGATAAAGTTTTTGTTACTTTTTGATTACTGGTTTCTTAAAAATAAAGATTTTCTACGTTTTCAAAATATTTCATGTAGTTTTGTTAAGAATAGATTATGGATCTTATTATTAAATACCCATTCTGAAATATTCATTTTAATTAATGGTTAGACCCCTATTTCATTGAAATTCGTAAGTGTACGAACACTTTTGGGAGCCACTGTATATAGATTATTTCGAAAAAGAAGCATCCGAGGATGCAAATTTTTATTTTCTTTGGCTTCCCGAATGAATCAAATTTACAAATAAGTAGTGTTCAGTCTTCATAAAAGACTTACTATTTTTAATTATATTTATAAATAATTCATTATAATAATTGCTTCATTTTATTCATTATAATGTTTGTAATTTGTATTCTAATTGTGTTTCTGGTTAATAGATGGCATCAATAAGTAACTTTTTTTTTACTTCAAGCTAAAATTTTTTTTATTCTGTTGTTGTTGCACATTCGATTCTGAGTATTGGCAAGAAACTGGCTTCCAAATATTTAATCTGTTGTGGTGTATATTCTATTCTAAACAAGGTCATGTAAGAATTCAAAAGTCGCTATGTTGGATGCGATCCCGTTTATTCTTTTTTTGCTAAAGATTCGGTGCAGATTGTAAAAATTGTGCAAACTGTTGACATTTTGAGGTCAATTATTCATTTTGTAAAACCTAATTCCGAAGGGTTATTCAGTGTGTGATGAATTCAACAGTTATGTGTTAAAATGAACTCAATAAATGAAAGCATTTTAAAGATACATGAATGGAACTAAATTATTTAGTGTTGACCTATTATTCAAGTATTATTTAGATGATGTTAAAGGTAAGCTATTCCAGTATTACCTTTATTAAAATAAGTAAGAAGATTGATTAGTTGCACTTAAACAAGAACATTAAATATTTTTATTAATGGATTCTTATACAGTCCACTAAGATATAAAGTTATATTAATAAAATAACTGACCCCGCAAGTAGAATTGACGATAGTTATAGCGAGGGAAACAGATGATGCTACAGAGAACAAGACGATGATGCCACAGAGAGTTCTTAATGTTAAAGTTGAGGCTGATCTATGTCTGCGTGGACATGGATCAGCCAATAGAGGCTGCTGGCCTTTTAGTAACGAATGGGAACTATATAAACTGATAACGATAAATAAAGTGCTTACGTTAAAGGAATGCATCTGTCGACTTCACAAATCGCCCATCCTTATGCGTTAAGCTACAGAGAATTTTTTTAAGGGTTATTTTCTAATAACATATATATTTAGGGAAGGTACATCATTTGTACTCTATTTTTTTCACCATTTTAAAGTGAGTCGTCGAATGCAGTTCGTGAGTTCTGCAAAATTTAATTTTTTAAAGATATTTTTATTATTTAGTGAAAGACTATTCAAGTTTCTTAAGCCCAGAAATGAATGAATAACCAAATTTTCAAAAACTATGCACTTCTTATATAACAAACGTGTCATTCTAGTAGCAAAAACGGGGTTTAAAAGTGCAGTTGTTAACGTGGCATTAGATGAACATCATTAAAAAAAATTCCCTTTGGCTCAACATAAGAGTGCAATGTTAACCGATGCCTTAATATGCAACGGTATCAAATGACACTTAAAATGTTTTGAACTTCTTTTCCTTTTAAAAAGAAGGTTCTAAAACAACACTCATTGACTTATGCCTGCAATGAAATGCAAACTTTTATATACGTTATTTTGGAAGAGGGCGCTTTCTGGCCTGCAAGCAACTTTTTATGACTGTTTAAGATTTTCCTTAACATCTTTTGATTTATTTCCTGTTACAGTTTATAATTTTAACTGTTTCAAATGCCAATCGAGTCCCCACTTCTCGTGTTTGGTCTTGATGGAACGCACTTCAAGATATACGACGCTTTTCTACCATGGCAGGTACTCGAACCTAAATCTAATCACAGCAAACCTTTTTGTTTACTAACAGTATATTAACAGCTTATCCTCAGTATCACGGGACACAGAAGTGAGACCTAAAGAAACAGTCTTAAATATACCAGAAATTCTTTCATTTTTTAAAAACTTTTATTTTATTTTTAAAGTTCGGACATTTACCTGAACATGCGCACTCTGTAAGATATTCAGATTTATGATTTCAGATACCCCTTTCTGCACTTTGTAAATTTGAAAAATGTATAAACAGGGCCGGTCCCGTTGGTGAGGCGGTGAGGCGAATGCCTCAGGCGAGAATTAAAATAGGCGCCAAAATGAGACAGAGTACAAATAAGGAATTTTTAATGAATAAAGGAAAAACATGAGTAGTTTAATCTAATATAGGACGAAATTCGTAAAAATGTTCAAATATAAGTGAATAATTAGACTATTTTTTTATATAGTCCTGAATTTGAGATGATGAGATATAAATTTTGAATTCCAATTTTCGAAAGTTTTTGTAGCTCTAAGAATTCTACTACCTGTAGTTATAGCAGCATCTGAGCGCCGTTTTTCACAGTTGAACATTTTAAAGAGGTATCTACGAACAACAACAAATTAAGAGCGATTGGATGATCTAGCAATAATTTCCATTAAATTAGTAGATGGCATCTAAAACAATAAATTAGAGAGACGCCATAGAACCATTGGCGGCAATAAAGGCTCGGAGAGTGACTAAGGGCCTGTTCACATAAAATCTATCAGCGTCGGCGTTACTCCTTGTTGTGAAGGATCCATAAGTTGAACATTTTGACTCCTTCCAACAGTATCGCCATTTTGTTTTTCCGTCAACACGTTTACGGGTCCTAAAACGGCCATATTGGAAAAAGGGGGAACTGCACCTGCACCTACATCAATTTTCCAAGAAACATCGCACCCCAAAATTCCTTAGGATGGGAGGAAGAAATTCCCGGGAAGACTCAAGGAAAGAATAAAAGATCTTGGACAGCCAATTTTCGCAGAAATAAAAGTACCACGTGGTACTTTTATTTAGTAGACTATTTTCAATAGTGAGACATTCTGTACTTAATAGTCTCTCCGAAAATTCGGAAAGGTGCCGTTTTTAAGACTTGTCTCAGGCGCCACGATGGATCGGCCCGGCTGTCGGCACGCTAGCTGGTTCCCAAGACCCGGGTGCTCTAGAATCCCCGTGTATGACCGAGGGCCTAGAAGAACTTTATTCTAAGACCCGGTGTCAACTCGTGATGCTTCATAGTTTTTTTAGTTTTTTAAAATTTTATCTTCAAAGTGCGTGGAGAAACAGAGCACTAGCGGTATTTCCGAGCACAACCGAAAAGACCCGATGCCGTACGAGAGGTTGGCTATTTACTGTATTGAGTGCTCTAACCGCTTAATATGGGATAGAATTCTATCTCTCTGGTGGGTTTCGGTGGAAAGGTGCTACGGGTCGAATCAAAACTTTATTGATATACTAGCCGGGCTTCGTCCGTCTAGCCAGTCGATTTAGGGACCCGCTCCCTTCAGCCTTCAGCAATCATCGTTCAATGTGACACCAAGTGCTTCGAATACGGCTTTGTGGGATATGGTGAATTCATCTCAGACAATTAACTTGCAATGTTTCAGAATCCTTGCCTTTCCTGAATTTCTTGAAATGTTACATCTAGGAGTCTCTGTGTTTGCTAGATTTAAGGGTAACTTGAAAGCCGAGTGAGCTGTCCTCCCATCTGTCAATAGTGTAAGCAATTCAAGAACGACATCAGAGGCACAAGATAACGTGGGTTTTATTGACAACACAAACACAAGACTTACATAGACACAAAAACAGCGGTATATATACATAGCCTAGGATTAAAGCACTGACCAATCAGGAATGCGATAGTGTTAAACATTAACCAATAAGAGAAGCGATTATATCTTACAAATAGTGTTGCGGCAAACCCCGGAGAAGCAACAGCCAGGATAATCTCGTTTCTGCAATCTCAATTCTCGTTCTCAATTTTTCTTAAACCAAATAAATTACTGAAAAAGTTTGCCTTAAAATATGAGATTAAAATCGAAAGTGCAAAATTGCAGAAAATGAAATCAAAAGTATGTTTTAAAATTATAGAAAAGTAAAAACCAAATTAAATTACCAACTGAAAAAGTTTCCCTAAAATAAAACTGAGATGAAAATTACAATTAAAAGTTAATTCCCAATACACGGTGCCATCACCAATTTGGTGAAAAGTTGGCGCCAAAATCCCGTTCGGAGACCTGTTAGGCTTAAACTGCGAAATGTAAACAAATGTAGCGACCAAGAAAGAGTAAGTGAATTGGAAAACAAACATACTGCTGGCTTTATGAAACTCGTAGGCGCACACGGGATCTCCGCTTCGCTCAGATACCCTTGCTTCACTCCGCTACGCTCACAAAAATTCAAAAAATAATCATCCGATCTTAAAATCCTCCCCTGATATTTAGAAACAACATCTTTAACCAACATAGCAATAAACGGCTAACTGAAAAGCAATTAACAAACACAAACCATATTTGGCATTTTATTGCCAATTTCGCAAAGATCTAAAAAATATGCGGCACCGTGTTTTGGGATTGAGCCCAATTGGGTTAAAGTAATAACATAAAATGAGTAATAAAATTAATAATCTATGCTAACAATAGAAACAGTTTCGATATACAGAGGCTGTTCGCACATTTTTTAGACGATTTTGGTAAGAGGTAATAAAAAATCGTTTGCTGCAAAATAAATAATTGCAATTGTACTATGTTTTTAAAAGTCAAAATTATTGTCTGCGGCTTGCAAGTTTTGTTCTTATTCAAAATGGCGTTTTTAACAAAGCAGTGGTTCGAAGGCTACATTTATGCTCTTTCCGAAGAGAAATATGCATACTCCGTTATCCAAAAACGATGTGAGAGTCATGGTTTTGTGATATCTAAAGCGTCGATAGGTAATATCGTCAACAAGATAGGAAAAAAACATCAAATTGGAACCTCAAGTGGGACAAAAATTCCAAACAAGTATCCAAGGAAAAAACGGACATCTTCGACTATTGCAAAGGTACGTTGTTTAATGTTAAAAGAAAATCCCCCTAGTCAAAGGACAGTTGCAAAATCATTAAAATGCTCGGTGTCCACTGTAAACAAAATGATAAACGTTGATTTAAATCTTAAGAAAGCGAAAAAAACGTAATGTGCAACGTCTTCTTCCAAATCATATCGCTGAACGCAGGACACGCTGCAGAATTCTATATGAGAAACACTTATCCAAAGAAAAATGGAAAACAATTGTCACAATAGATGAATCATGGGTGTATTTAAATGATTGCAACAAAAAATGAGCCATTTATTATCATAAAAGGGGAGAAAAAAATTTAAGTACATGGTTCAAAGATTCGAAAGAAAGTTTTTCTAAGGGATTCATGATTGTTGCTGGTTTTTCTTATAATGGCAAGTTAAAAACAAAGAGAGTGGAAAAAAATGTCAAGATTAACTCCAAATACTATCAGGAACATATTTTATAGCCAATATTTCTGAATGAAATACCATCGCTTTACCCACAGTGCCATCAATCTGTGAGACTCCATCAGGACAAAGCTAGCAGTCACACATCAAAATCCACTGTAAATTTCCTAAAAGAAATGGAACAAAAAACTGGTATCAAGTTCATACCCTTCACTGATATCCCTACTAAATCTCCCGATGTATCACCCATGGATTTTTGTGCTTTCGGACTTTTAAAATCTGCATTATCCAAACGTCGTCCCAAAACCCTTACAGGACTCTGGAAAGCTGTTCAGGAGGAATGGGATAGAATACCTCTTCTGACACTTCAAAAGGCATTATTATCCTGGAAATTGCGGTGTCGAAAGATAGTTCAGAATAAGGGATGTCAAATAGAACATTTAAAACACAAGGATTTTATGTAATTTAGTTTTGTGAATACAATATACATCGTCTAAAAAATGTGTGAACAGCCTCTGTAGGACCCCATTGGCGATATTTTGTATTGGCGACAATTTTTTGTCGCCTAGCCAAATATCGCATCGTAAATATCGTATAAATTACATAGAAATTTAACTTTGCAAAATATAAATTTAAAAATAATACAATAAGGAAAACAGCGTAAACTTTGTAAACGAATTCTGTGTATACCAAATTACCAATATACGAATTCTACTATACTAAGCTGTTCCAACGGGGTGCGATGTTGAAAGTGGCGTATTCCATCTTGTTACAATCTGGAAAATGGTTTATTTCAGTTATAACACCAAATAACTACAAAATAACAATAATATGTGTAAAGATATTTATAGAAATTGAAATCCATGCTTTCACAACATCTAGAATTAACATCCAATATGTGCGCATGCGCAGATTCAATCATCGCATGATTGATTCCAACGCTTATCTTAGAATTATCCTAAGGCTTCAAAACATAAGTATACGAAATTTCAACCAGATTCGTCAAGAAATGTAGATTTGTATACGATACATATATAGAGACACTTTGCTTTATTTATATAAATAAGCTGGGGGAAAAAAGGGTTTCTTGGGTGATTTACAGAATGTAAATTGACGACTGCTGACCTATGGTCACGTTTTTTTTTGGAACTGAAAAAGAAGATTGGGGTGGTCCAGATTATGAAGCAAACCCCTCAGTTGTATAGCGGCTTTGTATAAATTGATTGGTTGTATAAATTTTTGATGGTTTTCTTTGTATGTAACATAAAAAGATACATCCACTAAAGCTCTTTCTCGGTCTATTCCTCTCCTCCTTTGGCAAATTACCATATACAGTATGCATTAAGTAAATATTTCTACGTCATAATGTAATCTTAATACACGAATTATGGCTTTTATAAACATACCGTTGAGGCTATTGTGTACTAACTCTATTAGATTCGCTCACCTAAATATTAACCTATGAAGCTGTCAACAGTAGACATGTTTTCTCCATAAAAAAATGGTATTTTCAGATAGCCTGAACTTTTCTGCACCTTGCAGGATTCATTTTATAAATCTCGTCCACCAAACGAATTTAAGAGCGTTTAGAACACACTACACCAGATTTTCCCCCAAAAATAATATAAATTAAAAAATATTATTTGCATTTTTTTAAAAATGAAAAATGCCCCAAGGTGTCAAATTTCTTTCTTTATTACGGAATACAATTTTTAAGAAGAAAAAAAAACTTTCAATCCAAGTCGGCAAACCTCGGATACATTTTCTCCATAGGTTAACATGGAGGTGGGTGAATACAATAGGGTTTGCACACAGCTGCCTTAAAGTTTCTAAATACAGTTTCAGTTGGTCAGCTTAGGGAAAAATATATCGTTTTATGCATTAATAAATATTTTCCTTTGATTTAACAAGAAATTTTCGGCTAGGTAAAAATGAACCCCTTCACTTAAATGACGACTTTTAGTTAAGATGAGAACTGACGTTTAAATGTGTTAAGTTAAAGCTCAGTTAATGTATGGTAAAGATTTTTTGAAGCCCCAGACCTACCACTTTTGAAAGAGCACTTTTCTAATTGGGGCAATCCCATTATACAAATGAATTCGTAGGAAGTCATCTGTTGCTTGTCTCGTGCTCTTAAAAATTCATCTCTACACTTTTGCACTTCTCACCCACTCTTTTATTTCAATTTATGAAACATAATTGAATCAGTTATTAGGTTGTAGTATACAGAGTATATGTATTATTTTTTACAAAACAAAATTACGTCATATTAATAGGATTTTGGAATAAAACTCAACATTCCTATTTTTTTTTCTGATTCATATCAAATGTTTTTATTTATTAATTTTTTAAGAAATTCTTTTATGTAACACCGGTATAGCTTTCGAAACAGAACATTTTAAATAGCGTGTTTATAAAAACACTTTTGCTTGGTTTTTTTCTGACCTGATATCTCACACAAATCTTATCTTTTGATACATTTTTGAAAACTCATACAGATGATATCCGAGAAACTCTTAACCCTTCAGCGGGCGCTCCAATTTTTGGAACACCAGCAGGCGCGCGTGGCACAAAGTCTCTTTCAATCTTGATTATTCTTTTTGTAATAAACTTTTTTTCTTCAAATTGAAAATAATAATTCTGCGTTTCATGGCAAGATATAAAATGTTTATAATATTGAGACATATTTATAATTAAAGGCCAAAGAATGCAGATACAATCGCCTTATTTCAAAACTTCCGTTTTATTGGATGTAAGGACAACTTGCGAATGGATTCCTATTATGTCCAAAAACCTAAAAAACGATGAGATTGTCCATCTTTGTGATAAGAGGGATACCGTGTAATAGCTGCACATTGGATCGACTCCATAAACTCTTGCTTTTGTCGTATTGTAATCCAATATAATCGTTGGTTTACCACTGTTAAATCACGACTACCACTGAATGGAAAGGAATACAAGGGTCAGAAAATCAGACCTGCATTAGAAAGGGTGTAGCTATAAATAGAAACTGCTTAGAACGTTCAAACCTTACATGTGAAAACAAACCATTCAAAATTACGAAACTGTTGCACTCTGTACACGGGCGCGCCCGCTGAAGGGTTACAGAATTTTCGCCGTTTTTCATAAAAGAATCAGACAGACATACGTTATTTTAACAATTATCATCGTGAAATTTACCAGATATTTCCCACGTTTTCTACCTGGCAGAGAGAGAACTGTTGCGTATTTTTCTTCGTTAAGCCACACGTGTATCGTAACCAACCATTGTATTCATAACCTATGCTTATTTTATCTGCGTTGAATGCAGGCTGTTTCAAAGCGGCGTTAGAGCTGTGAATTATAACAACTCCGACAATGATACGTTTTAACGCAGGGTTGCTTCTAGTTAATATACATATATAAGCGCGCACGCACATATTCTGGGCTCTCTTAGAACCATTATAGGCGTAAATCAGCGTAACTGACGTGAATACTTTGGAAACGTTTGCAAAAATGCAGTAGCAGTTCAACTAACTTAACTTTAATTCTCTGTTGACTTTCTATTTTAGCTTATTTTTAGTGCTTAGCCTTGTACGTTACAACTTCGGTATTTCCTAGCACGATATACTAGCATGTATTAAACACTTTTTTAGCATTATCTAGCAGCAGACAGTCATTTATTTGAGTATGATTAGGACTGCTGTGTACTAACCCTATTGGATTCTTTCACCTCAGTGTTAACCTATGGAGAAAATGTGTCCAAGGATTGTTGACTTGGATTGAAAGATTTTTTTTTTTAAATTGTACTCCGTAATAGAAAGATATTTTAAACCTTTGGGCATTTTTCGTTTTTTTTAAATGCAAATAACGTTTTAAAATTTAAATTGTTCGGGGAGAAAATCTGGTAGAATGTGTTTTAAACGCTCCTCAATTCCTTTGGTGGGCGAAACGTATAAAATGAATTCAGTTGCAAGGTGCAGAAGACTTCAGGCTATCTGAAAATACCCTTTTTATTGGATTATCGGCATTTATCTAGCTGTGAATAGTTGACACATTTTCCCCATAGGTTAACATGCAGGTGAGCGAATCCAATAGGGTTAGTACACAACAACTTTAAGCCGTACCCTGCGCGCCATGCGTTCTCCATGCTTGTTTCTTCCCTATATTCTAATCCAGGGGAGGGCAATTATTTTGGCCCGGGTACCACTTTGTGTAAGCGGAGGTTAGCGGAGGGCCACACCTTTTAAAATTATTGCATTTATTAGTTAACTTTACACATCAGGAAAGGTATAAATTTTATCACGAAAATCAATAAATATAAATAAATGGCAGTTTTTCTGGCTGCCCGGATTTTTCTGCGTGTCTTGGCGGGCCACGAAAAAATATGTAGCGGGCCGCTATTTGCCCACCCCTGTTCTAATCTCTACTAAAACCCTATGCGATTTTCCCTCGTGCCGGAATCTCTTGCCTCACACACGTGACTCCACAATGCTCATGGAGAATAAATTTGCAAATCGTGGAGATTCTGTGAATAAGTGGAGGAGATCCCGAAAATAACTTGGATTAGAACCTACAACTTTTACTCCGAAAATTTATTTTACATCAGACAATATGTAACAGCTATTTAAAAACACTCTTAGTTAGATGACATTTTTTTATCGTAAAATGTATAGTTTATGTTAACCTTTATGGTCGTGATCCGACAAATCATTATCTTGTAGAAGTAATCATAACTGTAGAACCAACTCTTATTTACATCTGGTTTATTGACACATTAAAATCTTGGTTAAATAAATCATTTAAAAAGGTTCGTTCCGACGAACGTTAATACACTCATGAGAGCAGGGCTCATTTGTCAAAGTCCGTACGAGACCCTCTCTCTCTCTTTCCGTACGCGTGGCGACCTTTGAACAGTCCAAGTCCATTCTCCTCTTCATTCGCAACCGCGTCGTTATTTATGCCTTCTTCTCAGCCCTTTCTCGAACAATCTCGAATACCGGACCTTTTCCGGTTCCTCCCTCTGCAGACCACCTATGGTGAATTTCTTTCCTGACGTCTCTTGCCTTGGAAAAGCGCGCCGCTAATGGGTTTCACAAATCATTCTAAATGACTCGCGTACCTTTACCTATTGTCGCACATCTCCAAAGGTGTATATCGTTCGACACCTGTTTGCGTTTATTTTGGGCTTATTGAAGACGCTATTACTCACCTTCATCAATTCCACTTAAGAATGGGAGACGAGAGTCTGACAGTTTAGATCCTTCCACGAAGGGTACGTACCATTTTCCCTTTTAATAAAATGAAGCGATAAAACTGACAGACGCTTAGAACACATTTAATATTACGAAAACGAAGTTTTTGCTTGGACTACATTCAACAAAATGTGAAAATCGTTCTGAAGGATAACATTATATTTTACGAAAAGAATACATCTATGGGTGAAATAGAATGTAATTAGTTAGTATTTGTAATTTACAACAATAATATTTTAAAGAAATTCGAGTTTTTGTGGATTTAAATTCTATGAAATTTCAAGTATTTGATTTTGCTTCCACTTGAGATCTAACTTAAATCTCACTTCCTTTGTCGTTGTACTTGAAACTGCATTATGAAATAGGAATACCCCTCCTTTCTCGACCTCAGAACAAAGGTTCCTCGGTCATAAATGTAAAAGTGAAAAATTTATTCTTTTTATTGCTGCTACGGGGCAGAATCTTTACATTATTTTTACGATTTCCCTATTTATTCACCATATATTGTATATATTAGCAAGAAAAAAAAGTTGTTCAATAAAGATAAAGGAAATCTGAAATCATCCTGCTCTCTGAACTGAACTGTAAACAATAATATGCTTTACAAAGCATTCTTTTTTTAAAATTCGTAACCTTGGAAAAACAGTTTCCCGCCCAAAATGGGTCCTATTTCCCTACGAGCATGGGAAATTGATTTCTCCAAATATAGGAATCCCGAAACACGTTGGAAATCCCAGATGATATACAACATCTCACAGTCATTGTTCATGCCATGCATTTACTCCTTGTGAAGGTCTTTCGCGCTTTCTCCATCGATGCTATAATTCACACTCCATCTGCCATGAGTTATGGCTGCTAAACACAAAACTCAATTTACTGTTGGGCAACAGTTGCTGTAAGTAGTTTATATAAGAACTGAAATGAGACTGCCGTTTTGTTTTCAGGAGTTATTACGGCACGAGAATGAATCTACCGTGGATCTCTGGAATTTTTGTCTTGGCGATTTTCACATGCAGCGAGACGCTGGCTTGCACGAGGGATGAACTGGAAATGGTCCAAATCGTAAGTTTTACCATTTATTGGATATATTTGTGCGATCACGGTGGTAAGAATTCAGCAGTCATAACCACATTTTAAAATGCTTCAGATGCTTTTATATGTGCAATATCGAGATAAAGTTTATTTCGAGAACCAAAACCCAAAAATTAGAAGCCAACCAGGTACTAATCATCCTCGCCAAAAAGAGATATCATTTCACAAGTGAGAGTCGGTTGAGCTTATTTAATAATCATCAAAATAAAATTTTACAAACATAACTATTGCAAGACATACCAAGACATATATGATTTAGAATGTCCAAGTATATCTGCACATTCAACAGAACTATGTGCAATCCATGGTGCCTACATTCTTTCTTTATGCTTGTCTCTGGTTCCAGATCGATAATGCCTCCTTTGAAAATCATGCCAACGGAGTTCCCTCAACAGAACATTCAATCGAAACAGTAACTGTAATGCCTTCAGTTACCGGACCTTTATATTATCAAGTTGATTATCAAGCCGTCATGGTCACTACTGGGTGAGGAAATCAGACTCGGCATTCTTCGCGCCTTCATCAATTTTGTCACTGCAAGCAGTTTTGACTAAAACAAAATACCCTATGTGCGCGACCTATCCACCCATAAGACGTGTAAAAGTGCTGCTATTCTGCTTGCTGTTAGTGTACGAACTCCTTATTTATAGAACTGTTCGTACACCTGCGCACAGTTTCCATTACTCTGTCAAAAACCTATACGTAAACCGATGTCTCCTTGAATGGTATATGGATGCACATATATACGCGGTATTAGTAAACTATAGCATAAGCGAGTTTTTAAAATTTTGATTACAATTTCTCTTGCTTGAAATCGATTTTCTCAGTATACGACATAAACCAATTTTTTGTAGAGAAAATTTTTTTCAGAGAACATTTGAATGTTTTTTTAATAATGTTTTTCAAACGATTCCTTATTGTGTACTTTTATTAAACCAGATTTCTCTGCATGGAAGTTCCGCTCCATCTTTTACTTACCCGCAAGATCCAAATCCTGTCACAATTTGGAATGAAGGCTTAGATGACCTGACCATGGTATTTTATTGTTATATTTCTGCCATTTATTCTGTTAAATTGATGTAGTTTAATTTAAGTTTGTTTCTAAATATAGCAAAAATATTTTTTGGCATTATGATTGACAAAAGTTTGAGTTACGTGTTCCTCGGAACTCTTTTTAGTGATGCTGGCCGCCCATCTCAGCGACTGATACTGCGGCCATTGTTAGGTTTCCGTGGCCGCACTGATGTAATATTACATTTTAATCTTCTTTAATTAGGCATATATTCAGAAACCCGTCATGAGTGACTGGTTTTAAGGGTTGTCAGCCATAATTTCTTACGGAGTAAAGTACAGGCGTTCCTGGATTACTTCTTATGTAATATTGCCTGTCTGTTTCAGGAAATTAACTTTGAGCCGATATCATGTAAACATTTTAAGGAATCAGTTCACAGTGTGAACATACTTAAGCTCAGGAACTCTACTGTTATCTAAATTAATTGCGATACATCGCCAAAAAAAGCGACATTCAAATTTTTTCAATCGAATGTAGGAATTATCTACGGGAAAAATATTTTTAGTTTTCAGACTAACAGCTATGTATTACCACTAGCTGAAAACCCGTACTTCGCTACGGAGTACTTTCAAATTAAATACAACGGTCAATGTATGCAATTCATGCCAAATATATATATATATATATATATATATATATATATATATATATATATTATATGATAAATACGACGATCAATGTATACAATTGATGTAAAATATATATATATATATATATATATATTTATAAGAAAATCGTAAAGGATAATTTTATAGATAAAATAATGTAGAACAAAATATTCAAATTAAATCTAATATAAAGAATACTAAAGAATATAGTACAGTTAATATAGTACAGTTTGTAGAAAATTTCTTTTACTGTATTTTAATATTTTTTTGGATAATGTCCAATCGTCTGCCGCATTAGAAAGGAAAAAATTTTTTTTTGTTTATTTAGTTGTTATGCACGTGACGATAAATTTATTTAAAGTACCAGAAAATGAAATCACGTGATCGGCATTTAATAAATTAAATTCTAAAAATTAATCTTTAAAAATTCACCAAATATCAGGCTATGGAGGTAAAAATTCGAAAAAGATTTCATTTTAAAGGAATTTTTATGATCTTTCTCGTGATATAAATTTTATAACCCTCAAAGTATTTTTTTAAATGCAAATGTAAAAAAAAGTAAAAAAACAGCTTAAAAATTTAATTTAAAAAAATCTAAGAAGAATTTTTGAAAAATCTTTCTTTGTGCCCCCCTACACTATAAGAAGTACCGCCATGCAAAATGTCAGCCCTTTAGGTCCACCGGTTTGGTCTGTGCGTTGTATGCCAGTCAGTGAATGAGTCAGTTACGGAACTGTTTTATATACAGTGGCTCCCAAAAGTGTTCGTACACTTACGATTTTGAATGAAATAAGGGTCTATCCATTAATTAAAATGAATATTTCAGAATGGGTATTTACTAATAAGATCTATAATCTATTCTTAACAAAACTACATGAAATATTTTGAAAACATACTAAAACTTTATTTTTAAGAAACCAGTAATCAAAAAGTAACAAAAACTTTATCTAACAAACTTTATCTACGCTGAAATATTTTCGGATAAATTCCTAATTAAAATTATCGTATGGCGCTTTATTTATATTTTTGAATTGTGGTGGAATTTAAAATATCGTTTGGCTTTAATTTTTGCTTGCCTACTCCGTAATATTCTATTTATTATTTAAAAATGGCTCGTAGTCGTAAAGAAACAACAAACAGCATTCGAAAATTGATTATTTTTCATCATAGTAGTGGTAAATCAGTTCGGAATATTGGTAAATTACTTAATTTATCCCATTCTACTGTGCAGTATGTGAAAAAACGCTTTAAAGAAGAAAATGGGATCGAAAACAAGGTAAGAAAAGGCCGTCCGGCAAAGTTAACAAAACGTGATCAGAGATTTATAATTAGAACATTTGTGAAAAATTCACGTTTGAGTGCTGTAAAAGTTTCTGCAGAATTAAATAAAACATTTTCTACTTCAATTTCACCTGAAATTTTTTGACGAGTTCTCAGAACAGCTGGATTACATGGGCGTTCTGCCCATTGAAAATTTTTTGTGAGTGAGAAAAACAGAAAGTTTAGGCTTCCCTTCGCACTATCAATGATAAATAAGCCCCGAACCTATCGGAATAATGTTTTATTTGCCGATGAACATTTTTGGTGCTGATGGGCGTATAATTGTATGGAGAAGAAAAAAATGAGGTACTTAATCCCAAGAACTTAGAAGAAACAGTTAAGCATGCCGGTGGAAGTATCCTTGTGTGGGGGTGCATGTCAGCATCAGGACTAGGAAATTTGGTGTTTATTGATGGCATAATGAATCATGCTGTTTTTATAAATATTTTAAGAGACAATTTAAAATTATCAGCTCAAAATTTGGGTATTGGAAACAACTTTGTTTTTTTATCAAGATAACGATCCTAAGCACACGGCTCTCAACGTTCGCATCTGGTGTCTCTATAATTGTCCACAAATTTTGAAAACACCACCTCAATCGCCAGATTTAAACCCAATAGAACATATTTGGAGAGAACTGGAGGTTCGAGTACGAAAACACTACTGGGTTTTGCACATTGCCAAAATTATAACTCGTGAGGACGGATGGACGGACGGTTTTAGCGTCTGAAATTTTGCCTTTCGAAAGACTGTTAGGGAGTAACGTAATCCAGGATCGAACTAATTGATAAAAGTCAGTGCATTATAAGTATCATTAAAATTTCTCTATATGCAATTAGCAAAGCGGTATCTGGATTTTTCAATTTTGAGCTTTCCTGTGTTGTAAGTATCTGACAATGATGAACAGCCAAAATCTATGTAGAAAGATTCGGAGTGTGTTTCTACAAATTGTTTTTTGAAGCAAAAACTTCCTGTATTTGGTTCTTTATCTATCGATGACAAATCTGTGAAATAATAAAAAATCAGACTATTCATCTGAACTCTTGGTACGATCTTGTAACTTTGTAAAACCACTCTAAAATTAAAATAATATATTCTACAAATAAATTTACAAAAGTTGCACGTACTGAATTAGCAGTCGAAAGAGACGGACCTTTCATTCGTATCTTCTGCGAGTACGAAGCAGAACGATGTTTAACAAGTGTGACCTTTGGCTGAAATTACATCCTAGAGAACAAAGTAGAATGAATACAAATCTCTCCACGAAAAGAAAACAAAATCTAAGCAGGAAACTACCAGAAAAGTAAACAAGAATAAGCGTTAAGGTACTTGACGATAAAACAATCAAAAATGCAAAGATACATAAAGAATGTTACCAAGAACATACATAGAAATAAAAATAGAATGCGAAAAGACTTAATCATCAAATTTTTAGTGTATGTATATAGATATATATCGAATCCTTACCGTAGTATTCGTCTAAAATACGCAATAGCTTGTACTCCATGTTAAAATTTTCTGCTACTGGGCGTAAAAGATTTTTATGATTAAATGTTTTAATATTGCTTCGGTAGTACATGGTTAGAAAATTTAATGAGATTTTCCCCGCGAGAAATGGCATGAATCTTATTCGTTTGAAAATAAATCTAATGCATTTTCTAGTGAAGTACTAAATTTGATTACATTTCGTCATTATAATTTCAAATACAACTTTTTAAATCTCTGCACGGGTTTCCAGACTTTGGCTGAAAATTCATGGCTCGCAAAAAATAAAACCAATTATAAATGAGTTTGTTTGAGTTTGTTAACAAACTCAAACAAACTAACAACCAACCCAAGTAAACAAACAATTTAGTACCCTACAGAATATTCTATTCTATTATATGTATATATATATATATATATATACAATATATATATATATATATATATATATATATATATATATACAATATATATATATATATATATATATATATATATATATATATACAATATATATATATATATATATATATATATATATATATAGTGCATTTTTCTGATTAAATAGGTGGGTATACTGTGTTTTCTCATATAAAGGCGCGTATTTTTAGTACCGTGTTTTCACAAGTCGCGCCTCAGGGGAACCAAAAATTTGCAATTTTAAAAAAAATACTTTTGATATATATAAACAATTGATTCGTAAGTTTCTTAAAATATTCCAGTTAAGTTAAGCCAAAATAATACTTACAAAAAGTTGGGGATATGCCGTATACCCGCGTACCCCCAGAAAAAAAAGCCCTGCATATATATATATATATATATATATATATATATATATATATATATATATATTCCGAATAAGTAATTACGGTTTTCATTACATGTATGTTAATATAAACGTGAACATCCTACGCGAAGTTTCCTGGATTTAAAAGCAATTTAATGCCAAAGATCTCATTTCTACTACTTCTTATTCGTTCTTCTAGACGAGAATATGTTTGAACGATCGCCGAGGCGAAGCTTATAAGTGAAAGCTCGAATACATATACCATTGAGATTCTAATATTTACTTCGCCTTTTATGACGTCTAAAAAATGACTGCGTATTAAAACGACTGACAGACGATTTGAAAGCCACATGCTATAGAAAATCTAGTTCACGCGAAACACAATGAAATGAAATACATTTCAATAAAATCTACTGTTCTTATTAAGGTATTGCACAGAGAGAAAAACTGTTAGCATAACTTTCATTTCAAGAAATAAAATGCTAACATAGTTTAACCCAGTGATCGTCTGAAATAAGGGAATTGTTGCACGAAACGATATTTGACGAGTACAGTCGAACCCCGTTATAACGAACTTTAAGGGACCAAAGGTTTTGTTCGCTATATCCGGTGGTTCGCTATATCCGAACCATTAAGAAAAATGTTACAGTTCACTAAATGTATAACTCATTAATTGCTATGTGTATTCAATAATGATGTATTTAAAAAAAATGATAAAATCTATTAAAAATGATCATTAATAAATTAAATTGACACAATTCTAATTAAATTAACTAAAAATGAAGACAAATGGAAATAAATTCATTTTACCTTTAATTGTTGCTTACTGTTTTGATACATAAATAATCGGTAATCTTCCGCTGACGTGATGCCGATTTCAAAAACATTTTATTAATTTCTTTGTCCTATAACATCAAATGACTCCAACACTTTTTCTTTCACTGTTTGTGTAGACAAAAGCTTACTAATTACACGCATCGCTGCTGTAGCACCTGAGATGGTGGGTATTTCGTCATTCATGTGCTCCTTTTCATCAGCATCAGATGCAGAATCTTCGATTTCAGAATGATTCCTTTTAATTTCTTCCACAATATCTTCATCAGTTAGATTTTCACATGTAATGACTTCACATGGTTCGAACAATTGCATGTCACAATCTGAGAATGATGAAATTTTGTGCTTTTCTATCCACATCGCGATAGGTAAATCTTCATCCTCTTCGTCAACATTCTTTGCCTGTTCAACATTCGTTGCATCTTCAACATTTTTAAAAAGTTTAAATTTTTTTTAAAAAATTCTGTAGTCGACTGAAAAAAGGTTCGTTATAGCAGATTCTTAAGATTTCGAAAGTTCGCTATAAAAGGATAAATTAGCATTAAATACAATAGCAAAACTGCGGGACCAAAATTTTCGTTCGCTATATGCGGGAGTTCGTAATATACCGGGTTCGCTATAACGAGGTTCGACTGTATTGCACTAAGAAGAGTTTATAGTTAAGTTTCAAAAGAATTACGGATAATTAGTGCAGAACATTAATTATTCTTCTATTCTCGAGTCTCAGCCTCTTTTTCACAAATCCTTTTTCACATGACAAGAAAATATAGGGATGATAAATTTAGAACGAGTTTGTATTAAATGAAATCCTTTAGTCCTTGTATAGCAAAAAAAGACCGTGGCGTTTATAACCAACTTAAGTGAAATGTGTGAAATAAAAGGATAATGTAGCACAAACATTTCAAAGTATGTTTAATTTTACTAATTTCATTTCTTTAGCTCGGAAAGTTTCAAGCCTATGCCCTGGGAGTGTTTTTAAGGAATTATTATTACGATTTTATAACATCTGACCCCAGAGAGGTAAGTGCATTTTTCTTGTTCTAGCCGAATTAAATGCATTTTTTTAACAAAGGTATGAATGCTAAGATTATTAACCCTTCGGTGGAAGCATTATTCTTTTGTCGCTGAGTGGGAACATCTGCCTGTAAGGCAGATATAGACGGAATATCTTTTTCCCAGGTACTCCTAACAGGAAATTCGAAGGGTATTTGTGGTTTGTTACATTTCATGGTAGCCACAATCGTCAAACCATTTCTCCTCAATTCTTGACCAGTCACTATTGGACAGAACCAATTATTACAGGTTATATTACGATTCGTTTTGTAGAGGCATTTAGTGAGTCGAACGAGTGATTGGGTTGGGATGTTTAATTTTTGCTTTGATTAATCTAATTTTTGCGTGAACTATAGAAGGCTGGCGTCACGAATCGCCCTTCCACTCTGAAGACAAGATGTTGACTGAGGCATGTGTAGACACACAGTAACTAAGGTCGAAGAATGGGGGTGGCCTCAGCTTTGAATAAAGAAACCATAGCTGCCAGGTGTTCCCACCGAAGTCTATAAAACACAGTATACTTTCTGTTTTGTGTTTCGTAACTTAGACAGTTGTACTGATATTTAAATGCTGTATATGTATTTCGTCAAATACTATACCTCATGCCTACTTTATTCCCTTATCCTGCAAGTCTAAGTATATGTGACAGTGAGCCTATGTTTCTGATACCGCGTATTTGAAATTTTGTGAAATGTAGCTGCACAGTGTGCTGTGTTTATTTTACTTGTAGCTGTAAATACGTCAACACTGCCGAATATTATGGATTGGGTGTGGGTGGTGGACGGTTAGAGATATTGGCAGATTTTTGGAATTTAATGACGCCATAAGTGGGCCAAGGGGTAAAGTAAGCCAAGGGGACTTGCATAAGTCATTGAAGCCTGGTAAGAACGTTATCCTCGTGCACAAACGTCGACTCTCGGCACTTCTACCCTCAAATGTGAGGTCCCAATTTAATAAAACTTATTTTTCCATCTGAAAGTTTTACATTCGTCTATGAAGTATAAAACTGAGGTTAACAAATTTTCTAGAACATCCTATTTGCAATCGAAGGAATAGATAAAATGGCCATCTTCCGTGAAAAAATTCCGATTTTTTGCTCGCTATTATTAATATATTAAAATAAGGAAGTATTCATAACAAGAAGGTAACCCATCATTTTGACGTCATAATACTAATAATGACGTCATAATGGAAAAAAGTATATGAAAGTTAAAAAATATCCCGAATTATCTAACAATATTGCATTTAATCGACACCTTGTAAAAGCAAACCCTTTCATTATTTTTTATTTATTTAGTTTTTCATGCGATTGGAGTAGTAGACTGCCATCCAACCCGTCATTTTGACGTCATAATACTAATAATGGCGTCATAATGGAAAAAGTATCTGAAAGTTAAAAAATATCCCGAATTATCTAACAATATTGCATTTAATCGACACCTTGTAAAAGCAAACCCTTTCATTATTTTTTATTTATTTAGTTTTTCATGCGATTGGAGTAGTAGACTGCCATCCAACCCGTCATTTTGACGTCATAATACTAATAATGGCGTCATAATGGAAAAAGTATCTGAAAGTTAAAAAATATCCCGAATTATCTAACAATATTGCATTTAATCGACACCTTGTAAAAGCAAACCCTTTCATTATTTTTTATTTATTTAGTTTTTTATGCGATTGGAGTAGTAGACTGCCATCCAACCCGTCATTTTGACGTCATAATACTAATAATGGCGTCATAATGGAAAAAGTATCTGAAAGTTAAAAAATATCCCGAATTATCTAACAATATTGCATTTAATCGACACCTTGTAAAAGCAAACCCTTTCATTATTTTTTATTTATTTAGTTTTTCATGCGATTGGAGTAGTAGACTGCCATCCAGTTTTTCACAGCTCACTACGCGATATGAATACTTGAGCTACTTGATTCATTCACATTCAAGCTTGTGTACTTTCAGAATTCATCGCAAAAGTAAACAGATTTTTAAAAACTGTTAAATATACAGCTAAAAGCATCCGATTTTTTTTAGTTCTGAATGTTTTATAAAAAAATAGGCTGAACAAACGTGATTTGATGGAGAAGATATTAGTTTTTAGGTAAGAAAAAATTCTGATCCACATCTGAAATTGAAATTAAGCCTTACCGGCTGTTTGTTTTCTGAGGGCTTCAATTGAAAGATGAGTACAGCCCGGAAGTGTTATACAGAGACAACGGCTATTATATATAGGATGAGAACTTCGAATTAAAGGAAAGTTTTCCCATTTTCCATTAATTCGCAAATCAAATTTGCAGGGCAGTGATTCATTCATATTTCGATATAAATCATTTTTGCAAAAACTTCGCATTTTTTTAGGTGGAAGTTATCAGTTCCGCTGACAAAAGAACAGTGAAAAGTGCTCAATCACTGGTCACCTCTCTGTACGTCCCGACTCCTTATTGGGAAGTGGTGCAGAATTTCTCATGGCAACCAATCTACATAAAATATGATACCGATGAAGATAAGGTAAATAAACTTTTTAAATCATATTAGATTGAAAACTTTATCTATCTATCTATCTCTCTCTATATATATCTATCTCTCTCTATATATATAGAGAGAGAGATTTCCGCTTATAAGAATCACGTTTGTTATTACTGTTTTTGATTCTTATAAGCGGTTGATTCTTATAGCCGAAATTTAGGTTTTTGGACAGGCCCACACACACACCTATATATACATATATGAGATAATTTACCATAAAATACTCTTTAATTTACGTTATCTTTCATTAAAATTATTTTTTATAATTTTAAAAATACATCTTAATTTCTAGACTTATAAGTAGATACAAATAATTATAGTAAGAGAAGAAAAGAATCCAATATTTGTTACAACATACCTGCTTAACGGTTTTAACATTTCAACTACAGGAAGGGAGCAAGTAAAAGTTTTCTATGGTAGTTTGATGTAATGGAGTTTTCATGAGGCTTTTTATACCTCTTTCAATACCAATAGTCTCAGACGAAGATTCACCTTCTAGTTTACGTTTCACGGTTTGATAACGTGCTGAATCTACTAATGTTACGTTTGCCTAAGTCATAGTGGACACTTCGCCGAAGATTTATGTGTTTCAGGGTCCAGGAAGCCGTAACCAGGATGTGGGAGGTGGGAAAAAAGAGTCCATGTCTTTGTTTGCCAGTGGAGAAAAGTGAAATCGGACGCGGACGTGTAAAGATGCCCACGGGTCAAGCTCATAGTACAGTGATGTGCTAAAGCGTTTAAGGGGAAATTATTATGTCATGTCTAACAAAGAAAGGAACGCATTTTACGACTGTATTCCATCCCATCTTATCAGTCTTTCTTTTAAAAAAATAAAGAAAGAACTTCGTGCCTTTTGAGGGTTTAAGTGGGTTTTAAACAGGAAAATTGAAAGGAAAGCGAATAGTGTAAACTGATTCTTAAAACCGGTAGATTGATTCTTTAAAGCGAAAATTTTAACATGGAAATAATACATTTGTTTTGTTTTTGCGATATTGATTCGTATAAACGGTTGATTCTTATAACCACTGATCACTATAAGCGGTGGTCACTGTATATATATACAGGTATATAAACTTTGTCTCTTTATTTGCCTTCGTAATAATCGCCCGTGGCCCAACATGTGTATAAATATAATTTATACTAATATCAATAACAGAAACAGTCTTAAATTTCTGTTATTGTTGAAGAAATGGTTGCATCACAATTTCAGTAAATTTTCTATAAAACTTGTACATAAATTTGTAATTGAAGCATCGAATAGTTAACATTTATTTATGATTCCATGAATATACAGCTCAAATTAAGAAAAGAAATTAACAAATTCTCTTCTCTCACCGGATATAGTTCTTGTCGAAGCGTATCTGTCCAGCTGCCGATGCGGAACACAGAGGTGTCATCTTCAGAGAAACTGGAGCCCTTCTTCAAACGTATCAGGTATTGGAAGACTTTTAGTGACGGTTTTAATGCTGATTCTCTAGTGCAGTGCTCCGCAACCGCTGTGCCGTGGCACACTAGTGTGCCGCGAGGTGATCTTGACTGTGCCGCGGTGATTTTATCGATTATGATAATAAAAAAATTAACCACCGCATTAAATAGAAATTTTTCTAAGTAAAATATTCCTCTAACTTTTTGTTAATATGTAATTTCTCTGGATCGAAATTATACACAGAACAAAAACATGTTGTTATCCATACATTGTATGTATGCTCGAGTGTCATATTTCTGGATTTCAGTTAAGAAAGAATATCCACAAATTTCTGACAAGGCCATTGCAGTTTTGCTCCCATTTTCGACGACATACTTATGCGAACAAAGTTTTTCGACACTGGTTCTAATTGAAAATGACAAACGATCATATTTAAAGGGCCTTGACCATGAACTGAAGCTCTTTCTATTATAGAGCCAAATATAAAACGCACATTTATCGAAACAATCTCAAATATCTCATTAATGAATTAGTTATGTTTAAATTAACTTTGATTTGTTAGGCTTAAATAAAGACCAAAAAGCAAATTTTAATATAAAAATTTAAAGAGAAATTTTTTTTACTTGTAAACTATAATTTTATATTTTTGTTCTTGTGCTGGTGTACAGTTCAAAATTATTTATATAAAACTTAAATGATTATAATTATCTTGGTACATAGACCTATTTTGTTGTGTTTTTTATTTAATAAAAACATATACGTATTTATTGTAATTTATATATTTGCAAGCTTTTTCTTGTAGTGTGCCGAGGAATTATCGAAAAAAAGTTGTGCCGTGGAAGATAAAAGGTTGCGGAGCTCTGCTCTAGTGGAACGATTCAGATATTATTAAAATATTATCCACTAGCGGCCCGTCCCGACTTTGTCCGGCTTGAACAAAATATTATACCAATAAATTTCCAGTTGATAGCCAATAAATTGTAAATCTTTTTTTACCTTAATAATAACCTAAATAATACCTTAATTTAATATTACGTTAGTTAATAATTAAAGTTAATTTTTTAAAAGAAAAAGGCATGCCGGAGAACGTCTAGGTTCGAACCGCTACCGTCAGAACAGAAACCCACCGCGATAGCACCACGCTAAGGATCATTGAAATCTTCGGCACAAAAAGCGGTAGAGTACAGTAGCGGTAACAATGGAGATTGTTAGGATTAAGCCCCTAACTTTATTTCTACTGATTAGATATACATAATATATAGCCTATGTCCATCTGGAATAATGTACCTTTCAAACAGTGAAAGAATTTTTCAAAAAGGTGCAGTGGTTCTGGAGATTACCCTCCACATACAAAATCGCTCTCTCTTTATATATAAGTATAGATTATATCAAAATGTTTTCCTAAAAACATTTCTTTAAGCACAACGAAGCTCTCTTTATTCTTTCATGAGTGTACATTGTAAAATTTGCTCGCTTATTAAACTGTATCTTGTTAGTTATATGTTTACACTTCAAAGTCATCAGTGGAGCATATTTATCTCTGCACTCAATTGAGAAGTAAGACTAGTAAGAATAGCATCATGTGGAAATATCCGAAGCATCCTATATATTTTGAATTTACTTTGACTGAAATACAATGTAATTTTTCATGACATTCCTATGAAAAATAGTCATGCTACCTATTAGAACGAGGTCTCCATGCAACTTTTGCATTTTACTGAAATTCCCAAATGTTTGTGAAGGAAAAGACAACATTTTCTAAAGTATTGGCCGCGCAGGAAGACACTTCACAGGCTATTTCCTCATTTTTAATAGCTAATAAGCTTTTGTTTATGTTGACTTTCCTGTCACATGTAAAACGGAAATACCACATATCCATCCCTATCGAGAGGAATATATTTTTTTTCTCTTTTAAACTGTAAACGCAGTAGGAAAAAAAATATTAAATACGACTGCCTGACGAGGAGAGTCGATAAAGAGTGAATCAAATAGAGCCAGCAAAATGAATCGCGAACAGCATCAAAGACCTCGGCTCAGGCGATAAAGAACGTTTTTGCTAATGCGGCAGGGACTTTTGTCTTTCGACAGTGGCCTATTCTACACCAGGCCCTGATTTTCCATTAGGCCCGGGCCTAGGGGCCCTCAAAATTTTTATTTTAAAAGAAAAGAAAGAAAAAATTCCTGATTAAATTTTTATTTTTATTTTATCTTTTTCAATAGCAATTTTTTCAAATTTGATAGCAATCCTTTCAAATTTGATTGATTGGTTCATCATATGTATGCTGTGTTCATATGTATATAAGGGATTCATAAGTTTTTCTGGTTGCATTGTATTGGTGTTTTAATGATGAAGTTAATATGTTGTATTGCTTTTTGTTATTTGATAATGTTCTAGGCTTCTACGCTTCAAATATCCAATTCTTGGTAAAATGGTCCTTTCACAATGATTCATGATTATTTTTTTTAGTGTCAATTTTGGAAATTTTTCCCCTACATCAGAGTTACGGGGCCCCCATCCCGAGTTGTGCCTATAGTCCAGAATTTTCTAAATCGGGCCCTGTTCCACACCTCGAAATTTTGGGGTGATTACGATGGGAACACAGTATCGGTGAACGAGCATCAACCTCTGGTGTCACCTCAATGGAGACCGATCAGCCTAAGGAGCGACATCTGGGGGGGGGGGAGGACTCTTGCCCTCCTCCAACCCCTACAAACCCCATGGAGGGTCTTCCTGGTCTACAGATTTGACGTGTCCATGCCCGACGTAGACACAAGGGCACTCAGTGGCACATCTCAAACTGAGCCCATTCAGTACCGAATCCCGACCGCCAAACCACTAGGACTTGACATAGCCTGAACATAGTCAGAAGATAGCCTTGTTTTGTGTTTCTAAAATTATGGTTCCCGAACCCCAGGCAGGTGTTCTTACATTTTCTCGCCGGCATCTTTTAAAAATAATATATTAGGGACCCATTCATTTGCAAAAAAATATTCAGGGAATAAAAACTTCCATAATTTTCGAACAGAATAAGTGTAACAGAGTTAGCCATGCAATGGCTTCCCAAAAATCAATTACAAACCAAACAGTTTCCCTGGTTTTTGGTTATAAGAAATATTTCCACCGAAATGTCATAAAATGACTTTTGATATTTACTTCTCTGTTATGTTACGTGCTTTGGAGCCAGCTCTCTCGGCCGTATTGACGCGTATGAAATATTGCCTATTGCCTCTTCCTTCCGCCAGTCATTGCTGGTGTTATTCATTATTCTTTGAAATCCTGCATTATCACCTGTCTTCAGTCGATCAATAGTACGGACTAAGATTCTGCATTTTTAATCCTCATTTGTTGAAATGTATATATACACATGTGGGATCAAGGTTAAATGCCAATTTCTTCTATGACAATTTTAACTTCAACGAAATATACGTATACAAGCTGATAACCCAAGTAAATACAACGGTCAATGTATGCAATTAATTGCATACATTGCAATACAATGCCAAAATACAATGCCAAATATATATATATATATATATTTATAATAAATACGACGATCAATATATACAATTAATGTAAGAAAAATATATATATATATTTATAAAAAAATCGTAAGGGATATTTTTATAGACAAAATAATGTCCAATCGTCTGCCGCATTAGCAAGAAAAAAAAAATTTTTTGTCTATTTAGTTGTTATGCACGTGACGATAGATTTATTTAAAGTACCAGAAAAAGAAATCACGTGATCAACATTTAATAAATTAAATTATAAAAATTAATCTTTAAAAATTCACCAAAAATCAGAAAATCGAGGTAAAGATTCGAAAAGGATTTCATTTTAAAGGAATTTTTATGATCTTTCTCGTGATATAAATTTTATAACCCTCAATGTATTATTTTAAATGCAAACGTAAAAAAAGTTTAAAAAACAGCTTAAAAATTTAATTTTAAAAAATCTAAGAAGAATTTTTGAAAAATCTTTCTTAGTGCACCCCTACACTATTAGAACAATCGCCATGCAAAATTTCAGCCCTTTAGGTCTAGCGGTTTGGTCTGTGCGTTGTATGTCAGTCAGTGAGTCAGTCAGTTACGGAACTGTTTTATATATATAGACTAGCTGAAAACCCGTACTTCGCTACGGAGTACATTCAAATTAAATACAGCGGTCAATGTACGCAATTCATGCCAAATATATATATATATATATATATATATATATATATATATATATATATATATATATATATATATATTATATGATAAATACGACGATCAATGTATACAATTGATGTAAAATACTTATATATATTTATAAGAAAATCGTAAAGGATAATTTTATAGATAAAATAATGTTGAAGAAAATATTCAAATTAAATCTAATATAAAGAATACTAAAGAATATAGTACAGTTAATATAGTACAGTTTGTAGAACATTTCTTTTACTGTATTTTAATATTTTTTTGTATAATGTCCAATCGTCTGCCGCATTAGCAAGGAAAAAAAATGTTTTTTGTTTATTTAGTTGTTATGCACGTGACGATAAATTTATTTAAAGTACCAGAAAAAGAAATCACGTGATCGGCATTTAATAAATTAAATTCTAAAAATTAATCTTTAAAAATTCACCAAAAATCAGGAAATGGAGGTAAAAATTCGAAAAATTTCATTTTGAAGGATTTTTTATGATCTTTCTCGTGATATAAATTTTATAACCCTCAAATAATTATTTTAAATGCAAACGTAAAAAAAAGTTTAAAAAACAGCTTAAAAATTTAATTTAAAAAAATCTAAGAAGAATTTTTGAAAAATCTTTCTTAGTGCACACCTCCACTATAAGAAGAATCGCCATGCAAAATTTCAACCCTTTAGGACCAGCGGTTTGGTCTGTGCGTTGTATGTCAGTCAGTCAGTGAATGAATGAATGAGTCAGTTACGGAACTGTTTTATATATATAGATTATGTGTATATTCCCGGCATATATTCGTAATACGTTTTTCTTTCATTGTCCGGGCCCTGAAAAGAAAAGTAAATGTTACAGGATTTTCTAATGATGTTAATTTTACGCTTGTGTGTATTATTGTTCAGATCTACGACTCTCTAATCCATTCCTTTTTCATTATCTCCTTTACTCTTTACCGCCAGAACTTGTTATTCTACTGGAGCAAGAACAGCGGGATGGATCTAAAAAACATCGACGACGTCGAAGATTTATATCACATTTTGGAGTCTGAGGTAAGTAAATAGATAAAAAAAATGGAAGTAAAGTAAGCCACAGACATGCTTCTCCGTTTTTTACTGAAAAAAGCAGATACGATCGAGTATTTCCTAGAGCTTAAAAGACAGTTCTATTATATAAACTTTGGCTATGTTACGGAACTTCTCGAAGCATACAATTAAAGCATTCTAGAATTACAGTAGACTTCCATATAACGCGGTTGATTAGGTTACGCGTTGTATGAAGTCGCGTTATAGGAAATCGTGTTGTGCGAGTCAAAATCTTGTAGAACGGGAATGATGTTAAGGGGACTCACTACCCTTAAATCTTTAAAACATTCGATTTTTTGAAAAAAAATATATGCTAAAGCCTGATCATTTCTGAACAAAATAAAGCAAACCGCATGAAAATATTCCACTTAGTTCCGGAGGTATTGATATTCTAAATATTTAATTACTGATTAAGTTTATGGTGAGAAAAATTATAAACTCATTTTTCTCAAAATGTAATTTTGCATCATTCCGCAACTGATATCTCAAAAACTATGAAACATAATTCCATGAAATTTTTATCACTGCATAATCGTGTTATTTTACTGCGTCTGAACTAGAATTATTGCTATCGTTGCACATTTTGTTATTTTTTCAGGGGTAAATGAATGCAAAAATTTAAGGAAATTTTAAGTATATTTTGAGCAGTTTTAAAAAAAAAATTAAAAAATATTTTAATGTTGAATGTTTTATGTTCAATTGTATTTTGAATTATTTATTTTAAATATAAAACAGGAATTATACATTTAAGTGTAAAATTAATTTCATTTTTGCACTGGTCAGTATACAATAAAAATATTTAAAAAAAAACAAGGTATATCTAGAGCATTTTAAAAAAATTATTTAAAATTATTTTGAGAGTTAAAATTTGTTTATTAAAATAAATATATCAGTCTATTATATACATAAAATTTGGAAAAATTGGGAGTAAATTGAAATAGTTACAAAGAGTCAAAAAGTATGAAAATATGCCTTACTTCCTCGACTTAAGGGTCGTGAGTCCCCTTAAGGTAAAATATTAGAGTGACCATTATCATGTTATATATATATTTTTCAAAATGTTCCATGTGCATTTATTTTCTCCTGATTTCTTGCAAGTTTCTCAGAATTGTTGATGGATGTGTTAGCCACAAAGCTGTGCATCATTCATTGAAACCTCAAATATTTATCAAATTTATAGACCATGAAATAAAGGAAAAACATAAAAAAATAACAGGCAAATTAAAAAAAAAGCATTTATTTATGGTTTTAGATTCATGCAAAAAAAAAATCAATGCACAGTTGTGTTTATGCGTATACGGTAAACTTATGTTAAAAAAGAATTAAGTTTATTAAATAATTTGGAATTCACATGGAGCTTTTGAAAAATGCTAGCGTTTTTGAAATAAATTTTGAAAAACAGGCAGTATTCTTCAAAAAAAAAATCATAATTTTGAATTCTAAGGGTCTTCAATTGTAGTCAAAGAGAATACAAATGATTCTCCTTTTTGTATATAGAGTTGAAAATTGAAAATTAAAAAATTCCTTGTGGAAGGTCCCTTAAGTAGACTATTTCTTATAGAGATATAATCATTATAGAAAGTCTCCAAAAATTTGAAAAGGCACAGTTTTTAAAACTTGCCACGGGCGCCACGATCGATCGGACCGGCTCTGTTGATAATTGCTATTTGTATTTCATTTTCAATCTCTACTTTCCATTTTATTAATAGCTATAGCACTCTATATATCTTCATTGATACACATTTATTAATGACGATATATTATATCGTCATTACTAAATCTATTAACGACGAAACATAGAGTACATAAGCAGACGAACTTTATTTTCAGTTTACTCATAACTTAACGATTCCGGAATGGTCGCAGAACTACTGGAATGAAATGAAATATCTCCACGACATTTCCGTCTCTCTGAGAATCAAAACCAAGAAACTGAGAAGGCTCCTGGGAGGTACTGTTGAATCGAATATTACCTGTTGACTTATTTACTTACACAACTTGTATAGAAACATATAATTACAGGGTTTTTCTTTATTAATTTACTAGCCGGGCCTCGCCCAGCTATGCTCGGGCTTCAGCCAGCTACACTCAGGCCATCCGTCTACCAGACAGGCGGCTTTGAATTGATTCAGTGAGAGGGAGAATTTTCATAAGAGGCACTGTTAATTTGCGGTCTCCCCCAACCCCACAAAAAGAAAACTTTGTTATTCGTATTAACACCCACCACCACCTGGTATGATATGAGCATACCTGCATTACAAAAAGATAAATTTTCATGTGCCAGTCTGGAACTGAATTCTAACGGAACAGCATTAACCTCTGGAGACTCGAGCAAAATAAAATTTAAATATTTTTTATAATTATAGTTTACTAGCGGCCCGTCCCGACTTTGTCCGGGTTGAACAAAATATTATACCAATATATTTCCAGTTGATAGCCAATAAATTGTAAATATTTTTTTACCTTAATAATAACCTAAATAATACCTTAAATTAATTTTATGTTAGTTAATAATTAAAATAAATTTTTTAAAAGAAAAAGGCGTGCCAGAGAACGGCTAGGTTCGAACCGCTAGCGTCAGAACAGAATCCCACCGCGATAGCACCACGATAAGGATCGTTGAAATCTTCGGAACAAAAAGCGGTAGAAGACAGTAGAGGAAACAATGGAGATTGTTAGGATTAAGCCCCTAACTTTATTTCTACAGATTAGATATACATAATATATAGCCTATGTCCATCTGGAATAATGTACCTTTCAAACAGTGAAAGAATTTTTCAAATAGGTACAGTGGTTCTGAAGATTACCCTCCACGTACAAAATCGCTCTCTCTTTATATATAAGTATAGAATAAAACAAATGGCCATTAAAAAGCTTTTTTTCAAGAAATTAATGAATTTAAATATTTAATATTTCAGGGGAGCGCATCCATTTTATTGGATGTTGAGGTCATAAACACGATAAATAATGACATACCCGCACAAAAGCATTTAAACAAAAAACTTTATTTAGGTAAACTAATAAACTTTATAAAGTTAATACTAAGTTAATTATTGAATTTTAAACTAAAATTTAATCAAAAAGTTAATTATTGAATTTTAAAAGTGTATTACTAATAGTTAATAGCAGTTGATTACTTATCAATTTACAAAAATTATTTTAAATCGTAGTAAGCAATGAAAAACATTATACACACTTCAATAATAGCAAAACAAAACATGACGGTAAAATAGATCTTGTCGGTGATTAATTTTATAATGAGAATCACGTAGCTGTAAATGAATCACGCTGTGTTTACGTTTTGTTCAGTGAAGTATGCATTTAAAATTGAAATATCTCTAAAACTATTAAAGTAACAGAATAAGTGTACGCAGAAAAAATTATCAGTTTTTAAAACTCTTTCCAAATATGTAACATTTATGTACTTCCATTAAAAAAAATATATCGATTTCGACATTTTCAAATATGGTCGAATTTCATAATGGAAGCCCGGTTCACCCGGAATTGTGACACGACAGACATAGCATTTGCTTTATTTATATAGACAGAGATCTGTTAAATACTAAATTCAGCTATCTTTTCCAGGTTCAGTTGTCGATCACACGCTTGAAACAATGAGAGAAAAAGCTTTCAACAGCTTGGATCCGAGGAAAGTGGTTCTTTATTCAACGGTGAGTTTTTAGCATTGTAAAATACAAAAATATAATTTATTTCTGTAATATGCAGGGGGATTATAATTAAAGTTGGACTTTCAAAAAGCTGTGAAAAAGAACCACTGGTCAGAATGACCAGAAATTTGACTTGATTATACGCAAGAGGGAAAGAGTATGGCATAAGAAAAAATAGTTTCTTAATTTTAGCAATAGATAGCGCTTTATTACTCACAACGTAAATGGGTTCGGCTACCAGTGACATTTGAATCCCAATGCGACAGCTACTTAAACGAACGCAGGTTAAACGAACTGTACAGCTCAATGTGCATGACTGTATGAGTGTTTTTCTGAAAAAATTACTTTCAACTCATTCAGCAGTTATGGCACTTTTTGTTTGAAAGCCCATCCACTGCGACGAGATACGCCACATCAGATAGGGAAAATCGGTTTTTAATTGTAACGCGAGACATGAAATGTTCAGTGTGCTGTCTACCGTTTTCTGCCACAAGTTGAAACCGGACCAATGGTGGAAGCAATGGGACTGTTTTGCGCAACCATATCATTTCAGCACTTCAACAATGTGCCTGTGTAGGTAGCGTAATTTTTATGCAAGGTGGTGCTCCTCCACATATTGCAAATCCAGTGAAGTAGCTGCCCAACAGGCATTTCGGAAGTTATGGAATTATTAGTTGTCATTTTCCAACAGCCTGGCCGCCAAGATCACGTGATCTTAATCCTTGCGATTTTTGGCTGTGGGGTTATCTGCAAAATCTTGTATTCATTGGTCCGATTTCCAACTTAGCTGAATTGAAGACACGCATTGTGCAACATATTCACAACGTCACCACTGATACACTCCGATCTGTTGTGGAACATGCTGTTTTTCGGTTTCAACTTGTAGCAGAAAACGGTGGACAACATATTAAACATTTCTTGAGCATGTCTCGCGACAATTGAAAACCTATTTCTCCCATCCGATGTGGCAGCAACTTGTCGTGGTGGATGGGCTTTCCACTAAGAGTACCACAAGTGTTGAATGACTTGAAAGTCATTTTTTTCAGCAAAAAACGATAAAGTCATGCACATTGAACATTACAGTTGATTTAACCTGTAACTCAAACAATAGCCGGCGCATTGGGATTCAGATGTCAATGGTAGCCGAACCCATTTACGTTATGACGAATAAAGCGCCATCTATTGCTAAAATTTCAAACTACTTTTTCTTATGCCATAACCTTTCCCCCTTCTTTGCGTATATTCTGATCAAATTTCAGGTCATTCTGACTAGTGGTTCTTTTTTTTACAGTTTTTTTGAAAGTCCAACTTTAATTATATAATCACCCAGGAATATGCCAATATTTTAAACAATTTCCCTCTCTTATCTAGTCACAAAAATAGCTATTACAGGGGGGATCATCATATGTATTGTTGTTGTTGTGACTGATGTCCCTTGACCCACAGTATATTGTCAGTTGAAGTCCATAATGGCTATTGGGCAAAGTGGTGCGGCTCCGGTTTTGAATTAGCACCAAAAGAATCGGAGTCCGACTTGGATAACAATAGTTTCGTTATTGTTATTTATATTATTGCTCTTAACCTTCCAACACGCGGGCTCAGCAATTTTACACGAACGCGCGCGTGTCGTAATTTTTACGACAGATGTTATTTTACCGTTTTTAGCACGAAAAACAACATAAATGAATGAATATTGATAATAAATTTGTTAAGAAATAAAACATTGACCTTATTTTTGCAAAATACAAATGATGCCACATTCAAATGATAATGAATTATTTTTAAATGCTTATATACTTATTTATACACTCCAAAATTTCATTAAGCATATTTATATCAATTATTTTCAAAAATGATCCTATTTCATCCTTTATATCCTTTTAGGCCAGGTAACACTTTCACAATATTCATCTTTTTCGTCTTTAAGCAGTTTGCATACTCTCTTTTCGCCACTTAGAAGATTTATCCTTACCAACATAGAACATGTCATCATTTCTTTCCCCTGAATCATTATTATCATCATCATCCGAAATATATTGTTCAGATTCATTACCGATATTATTTATTTCTATATCTTCTTCACTCAAATCGCTATCGCACTCGAATCCAAATGTTTCCTTCCTTTCGTTTTCTTCATCAGATGACTCTTGAAGAATGCAGAAAAAATCAGCTGATTGTATAATTTTTTTTGCCATGAAAACCGATATAAAAACTATAGATTCGAAATTATACAAATTAAAATAATACACGTCAATTATTAACATAAAATTACAAAATACTTGAGAACAAAATATTTTCCTAATTTTCACTCAGGACCACGCGCGTGTCGTAAATTTTACGAACAAGCTACCCCATAGCACAAAAGCCCAGTTAACAATAAAAATTGTCATGATTTTCTGTTGGCACATTCCATGATGTGGGGAAGGATTGAAAGGAGGAATAGAAATGACCTTCAGATATCCCAGCTGCGATATGCGAAAAAAGTGCATTAAAAACCGAATTTGTCGAAAATTTGCGCTGACGCGCGTGCTGGAAGGTTAACTTCGATAATTCCTCTGTGTACATATTTATGATAAAATTTATATTTTGCAAAAATTTTCTATTATACCTATATTTATATGACACTAATAAAACGGTAGGTAATATTCCTTAAATGCAGTGCCAAATAATACCAAAAATACAATTATATTAATTCCGGATTATTACTGTTTTATATAATATATTTCTTTTCAGATAAGTGATTTAAAATACGCATAAATAGAGAGAGAGATATAATTTTTGATTTACTGTTTCCGGCACTATTTGATTTAATGTTCCTGGTATGTGTTTAATATCTTAGGTTGTTGTTAAATTTTCAGTACCAAAAGATAACGCTTAAAGTATCTAAAAATTGATAGAAAAGGATGTTGCTAGGGGACAATCATTAAAATTCAAGACAATATGTTCCTATTGCAAATGAAGTCGCAAATTTCAGTAAGTAAATAATTACTGCCGGAAGATGTTCGCCAAAACAAAATGTTATGATCCCGCCAGTGACGTAGCGAGCATAACTGGCGCCCGGGACACAATACCTTTTTGGTGCCCTCCTTTCCGAAAAAAATATAGTAATATAGTATATAGAATTAGTGAAAAGGACCATTTGGTGCCCCTGTTCGAGTGGCGCCAGGGGCATGATAGACCCCCTTGCCCACCCCACGCTACGCCACTGGATCCCGCAGTTTTATTTGTCATTTAGTTACAAAACTAGAGCAATGAAGCTTGCATCTTTGGATAGACAAGACAAACAATAACTAAAATATTTTAGAAAAAGAGAACTGAAAACTGCTGTTTCAAACAATCGGACGGCGTGGAACTGACATCTCAGATTTTCAACATTGTTAGGGCCTGTTCACGTAGGAGTCCGTTGCGTTGCGTTAAGGAAAAGATGACGTTGAGACGAAAATAAACCAATCATATGCCTCCAAACGATTAGCAATGAAATTTCTTTGGTTTATTTTCGTCTTAACGTCATCTTTTCCTTAACGCAACGCAACGGACTCCTATGTGAACAGGCCCTTATTGAGACTACATGCGTTTTCAAACAAATTTCTTGAACGTGCTCATTCATCTCATCATGTTCAATGCACGTTTTTCCTTATCTTTCAGCACACTTTGCCTTTGATGGGATTTTTAGCTGCGATGGATCTCGGAAACTTCGAGCGTCCCCCGCCATGCGCCAGCGTTCTGGCTGAACTGTACAAGCAGGGGGGCGAATACTTCGTCCGGTACTTATACCTGAATTCGACGACGCCTCAGAGGGAACCTCAGATAGTATATACGCTCACAGTGCCCGGATGCACAGAGTTCTGCCCCCTGAATTACGTGATTGAGTACACTAAAGATGTCATTCCCAGGAACTTGGAACAGGAGTGTCTGATGATCTAAGAAGCTCGCCTCATGTTTTTGAAAATTCATTTAAGAACTCTTTTAAACTGTCGCTTTGGAACTTGCCTAAAGACTCTTTTAAGTGTGGTCTAAGTACTACAGTTTTAATATGTATTTTTGTGGGTGTTTTGACATGAAAGATTCTAGATATTTTTCTATCACTGCCGATTTCTATATACAGTAAAACCTCGTTTATACGGACTAACTGTGACCATAGGCAATTCTGGATAATCCGGGTGATATGAGTAATAAGCAAAACAAAATCCTTAACTAAGCACACTTACCGTTTATTACGATAAAAAACTATGTTTTGTTACAAAATTACATAGTATTGTTTACAAGACATTAAAAAATATAAAAATGACTTTTCACACCATTTCTTCACATAGAATCGGTAGGTCTAATAAAGCTTTCTTAAACTCAACAAAAAGCATTTTATTACCATAATTTAATGTACATTCTTTGCAGGAACTGTACATTGAATCAAACTAAAAAGCGAATAGTTGCCGTACTTGTAGTTGCGTTCTTGCTATCATAGTTAAATATGATTATCTAATGTGAACATTAAATAAAAATAATGTTTGCAAATCTGATACAGATCAACGAGGGTCGGATGAACGAGGTTTTACTGTAATTGTATTTTACGAAGATAAATATGACACTTACAGTCTAAGGAAAATGGAATGACCTTAATTTTAATAAACAGTGTACACTAACACTAATTTTTTCATACGTGTATGTCCTTGTTTTTTATCTATATATAAAACAGTTCCGTAACTGACTCACTGACTGACATACAACGCACAGACCAAACCGCTGGGCTTAGAAGGCTGAAACTTTGCATGGCGATTATTCTTATAGTGTAGGGGTGCACTAAGAAAGATTTTTCAAAAATTCTTCTTAGATTTTTTTAAATTAAATTTTTAAGCTGTTTTAGTAACTTTTTTAAAGTTTGCATTTAAAATAATAATTTGAGGGTTATAAAATTTATATCACGAGAAACATCATAAAAATTCCTTTAAAATGAAATCTTTTTCGAACCTTTACCTCGATTTTCTGATTTTTGGTGAATTTTTAAAGATTAATTTTTAGAATTTAATTTATTAAAAGCTGATCACGTGATTTCTTTTTCTGGTACTTTAAATAAATTTATCGTCACGTGCATAACAACTAAATAGACAAAAAAAAAATTTTCTAATGCGGCAGACGATTGGATATTATCAAAAAAAAAATATCCCTTAGGATTTTATATATATATATATATATATATATATATATATATATATATATTACATCAATTGTATACATTGATCGTCGCATTTATTATAAATATATATATTTATTTTTTTGGCATTAATTGCATACATTGTTCGTTGTATTTAATTAGAATGCACTCCGTAGCGAAGCGCGGGATTTCAGCTAGTATTGCATATTTTAATAAAACTAGTTAATGAACACTAATGACAGTTTAATATCTTTTTTTTAATCTAAAAGAAAATTTTAGAACTGTTCAATTACATTTTTTAAGGACTTGCGATAAATGATGTTAAAGGGGACTCACTACCCTTAAATCTTTAAAACATTCGATTTTTTAAAAAAAAATATATGTTAAAGCCTGATCATTTCTGAACAAAATAAAGCAAACCGCATGAAAATATTCCACTTAGTTCCGGAGGTATTGATATTCTAAATATTTAATTACTGATCAAGTTTATGGTGAGAAAAATTTTAAACTCATTTTTCTCAAAATGTAATTTTGCATCATTCCGCAACTGATATCTCAAAAACTATGAAACATAATTCCATGAAATTTTTATCACTGCATAATCGTGTTATTTTACTGCGTCTGAACTAGAATTATTGCTATCATTGCACATTTTGTTATTTTTTCAGGGGTAAATTAATGCAAAAATTTAAGGAAATTTTAAGTATATTTTGAGCAGTTTTAAAAAAAATTTTAAAATAATTTAATGTTGAATGTTTTATGTTCAATTGTATTTTGAATTATTTATTTTAAATATACACTGCTGGCCACCCAAATTGCAACACCAAGAAAGACAAGAGAAATCACAACGAAATTTATTTTGTAGATAACATGTTGACCAAGTATCAAATGATTAAATTTATAGACTTCTGTGAAGTGTGGTTCCTGCCAAAATCAGTAGCCAGAGTAGCCGCCATTGTTGGAGATCACTGTTGCCACACGCCTCGGCATTGATTCAAAGAGACTTTGGATGAGTTCTTGGGGTACAGCAGACCAAGCAGCTTCCACACGTTGCCAAAGTTGATCTGCTGTGGCAGCTGGGGATGGAATCTGGGTCAATCGTAGAGCAACCATGGACCACATGTTTTCTATCGGCGAAAGATCCGGAGAGCGAGACGGCCAGGGAGCAATTCAATCTGGCGATTGACGAAGAACCGTTGGACAATGCGTGCCACGTGTGGTCGCGCATTATCCTGTTGAAATATGGCTGTGGGCAAGCCCTGAAGGTAAGGAAGGACAACTGGCTGCAGCACCTCGGAGATGTAGCGCTGGCTGTTTAAAGTACCGGCAATGCGTACTAGAGGTGTGCGAGAGTGATATCCAATACCGCCCCATACCATAATACCCGGTGCAGGACCAGTGTGGCGGTGCATAACGCAGCTGTTCAGCATCCTCTCTTCACGGTGTCTCCAGACTCGAATGCGACCATCGTGGTGTTGCAGACAGAAGCGTGACTCGTCAGTAAAGACAATTTCATTCCATTCTGCCATCCACATCCTTCTGTCATCGCACCATTGGCGGCGGAGACGTCTGTGGTTCTGCGTCAAGGGTAGACAAAGCAATGGACGTCTTGCGGACAGACCACTCTCCTGTAAACGGCGTCGAATGGTACGAGCAGACACTGGATGATGCGTTACAGACTGCATGTGCTGTGCTATGGATCGTGATGTGACTGAGCGATCCGTCACTGCCATGCGCACAATTTGCCTGTCATCACGTGAAGTGGTGCGCTGAGGTGGATGCGATCGAACACGCCGGTCCGTCGTACCCTCCTGCATCCAACGATCACGTATCCGCATTACAGTTGTTTGGTTTCGTCCAACACGACTACCGATTTCCCTGAAAGATAATCCACAATCTCGGTAGGCCACTATCCTTCCTCTGTCGAACTCGGATACTTGATCAAAAGATGATCGCTGTTTTCGACGAGGCATAATTGATCGTTTTTTTGAAAACACCACAAGAAAAACACAATTGCCGAACTTGAAATCGTCGAAATCTCCAAGCCTTAAATAGCGCTTTGAAGTGGCGACACAGTTGCGCGTGATGTGCGTCTGCGCTGAAATTCTAATCATTTGCATATCTCACCTCCGCTAATGCATGTTGTAAATTTCATGTTATTTGCATGTTTCCTTCAGGGTGTTGAATTTACAGTGGCCAGCAGTGTAAAACAGGAATTATACATTTTAGTGTAAAATTAATTTCATAGTTCTTCGCACAAGCCAGTATACAATAAATATGCTTAAAAAACATTAACGGTCTAAAGCAGGGGTTCCCAAACTTATCCAAGTCGTGGCACCCTTAAGAGAATTAGAATTTTTTCACGGCACCCTCCGTCATATAATATCTATCTGTGGTATATTATTATTACATATACTATGCATAATTAATATATATATATATATATATATATATATATATATATATATATATATATATATATATATAATTTTTGTACGACTGTGAAGAAGAAATTAGAGAAGTAAGTGGTAAGAACATTAATAAATAAATACAACATGTGTTTAAAAATCACGCAAGTACTTTAATTGTAATTAATAAGAAAACATATTAATAAAATTAATAATAAAATTACCTTCCAAATGCTCTTGGTATATGTGTGTTTATTTTTAGTGTGACGGGTGAGCTTGATGCTCACTGCACAATTATTCGAATCGCGGAATAAAGCTTGATACACTACTCTCATTTCTTTTTTGATATTAATTTTCAAACGATATTTGCTCTTTATAACAGTAACTGCTGAAAACCCAACTTCGCACAAATAGGAAGTTGCAAGGGGAATGGGAACCCTTATACCTTTTGAATGGGATACTCATTTTTTTTATAGATATCCAAAACTCCGTCAAACCCAAACAAGCGAATTTCGCTTTTAGGCTTTTGTCACTCCATAGTTCAATTAGATTTTCTTCCTCTTGTGAAGTGAATTCTTTTGGAGCATTCCATAGTCCAGTAACGGAAGCGTAAAAGGAAAGATGGCGCTGAGACGGAAATAAACCAATCATAGGCTTTAAAAATTTCGTTGCTAATCGTTTTCAGGTTTGTCATTGGTTAAATATATTTCAATACTTTAACGCATCCGCTACCGGGCTCCTATGTGAACAGGCCCTTAGAATAAACGTCGCGATGACGACATTTTCTCACGACAACATTTTTGTCTGCTCCGAGACTAAGGGGCCTGTTCACATAGAATCTGTCACGGGTAGCGTTACTCGTATTGACATATTTCAAACCAATCACAGGCCTTAACAGTTTCGTTGCTAATCGTTTGGAGATTTGTAATTGGTTAAATATATTTCAATATGAGTATCGCTGACGCTGACGGATTCTATGTGAGCAGGCCATAAGGCTCTATGTATCCATCCAATGAGAGGTGATAAAAAATGTTGTTATAAAAATGCCATTTTTTCTAATAAATTTCCAACTAAAACAGCTCAAGTTTATATGAAATACTATTAGATGGAGATAGTTAATTTGGGAAGCTTATAAATAATATCTTACCAAACATAATTAAAATTAACTGTACACGATTCTGAGTACAGTAGAGTCCCGATAATCCGAAAGTCCGCTTAATCCGAAACCAAAAGTCAAAAAGAACTAAGGTTACAATAAAACCACTGTGATACTAAGTACACTGCTGGCCACTGTAAATGCAACACCCTGAAGGAAACATGCAAATAACATGAAATTTACAACATGCATTAGCGGAGGTGAGATATGCAAATGATTAGAATTTCAGCGCAGACGCACATCACGCGCGACTGTGGCGCCACTTCAAAGCGCTATTTAAGGCTTGGAGATTTCGACGATTTCAAGTTCGGCAATTGTGTTTTTCTTGTGAGTTTTTTCAAAAAACGATCAATTATGCCTCGTCGAAAACAGCGATCATCTTTTGATCAAGTATCCGAGATCGACAGAGGAAGCATAGTGGCCTACCGAGATTGTGGATTATCTTTCAGGGAAATCGGTAGTCGTGTTGGACGAAACCAAACAACTGTAATGCGGATATGTGATCGTTGGATGCAGGAGGGTACGACGGACCGGTGTGTTCGATCGCATCCATTTCAGCGCACCACTTCACGCGATGACAGGCAAATTGTGCGCAAGGCAGTGACGGATCGCTCAGTCACATCACGAACCATAGCACAGCACACGCAGTCTGTAACGCATCATCCAGTGTCTGCGCGTACCATTCGACGCCGTTTACAGCAGAGTGGTCTGTCCGCAAGACGTCCATTGCTTTGTCTACCCTTGACGCAGAACCACAGACGTCTCCGCCGCCAATGGTGCGATGACAGAAAGATGTGGACGGCAGAATGAAATGAAATTGTCTTTACTGACGAGTCACGCTTCTGTATGCAACACCACGATGGTCGCATTCGAGTCTGGAGACACCGTGAAGAGAGGATGCTGAACAGCTGCGTTATGCACCGCCAGACTGGTCCTGCACCGGGTATTATGGTATGGGGCGGTATTGGATATCACTCTCGCCAAACCTCTAGTACGCATTGCCGGTACTTTAAACATCCAGCGCTACATCTCCGAGGTGTTGGAGCCAGTTGTCCTTCCTTACCTCCAGGGCTTGCCCACATCCATATTTCACCAGGATAATGCGCGCCCACACGTGGCACGCATTGTCCAACGGTTCTTCGTCAATCGCCAGATTGAATTGCTTCCCTGGCCGCCTCGCTCTCCGGATCTTTCGCCGATAGAAAACATGTGGTCCATGGTTGCTCTACGATTGACCCAGATTCCATCCCCAGCTGCCACAGCAGATCAACTTTGGCAACGTGTGGAAGCTGCTTGGTCTGCTGTACCCCAAGAACTCATCCAAAGTCTCTTTGAATCAATGCCGAGGCGTGTGGCAGTGGTGATCTCCAACACTGGCGGTTACTCTGGCTACTGATTTTGGCAGGAACCACACTTCACAGAAGTCTATAAATTAAATCATTTGATACTTGGTCAACATGTTATCTACAAAATAAATTTTGTTGTGATATCTCTTGTCTTTCTTGGTGTTGCAATTTGGGTGGCCAGCAGTGTAATATAAAGTATATTTCTGAAAATTACAAGAAAATTGAAAGTTAGACAATGTACTGAACTAATTATTACTGAACTACATTGGTTTGATAAAATCTGTTACATTTTTTTGTCGAAGAGAATACCTCTCCTTTGAAGCCAAATTACGCCACTGTGTATGTCCACTGGGGTCGGGGCGGAGTGTTGCTTCAAGTAGCGTAGCGCTCCATCAAATACGGCCGCCTCGTCTGAGTGGGATACCCTCCCTGTCACCGTCTGCTTCACCTTCACTCTCGTCTGAGACGTTGGCAGGTTCTTTTAAAACCATTCGACTATTTGGTGATCGTCTAAAATCTTACACTCTACTGTACTGTACTAGGCAGCGTTCCCCTCTCTTATCACCCCTTTCGTCGACAGATTTGGTTATGTTTCGATAGACCTTGTAAAATAAACTATGTAATCATACGTAATATGTAATATTCATGTAATCACATATTATTACGTAATTTAAGTTTATTTTAAGAATTATTTCGGTTAATCCGAAAAGGGTCTGGTCCCAATCATTTCGGATTATCGGGATTCCACTGTATAATCAAAAGTGGACTTTCCTTAAAAAAACACAAGCTATTCCCAAATTGAAATTTACTTGCAATACAAATCTTTTGATACTGTCTGTTTATATATATATACATACATACATATATATATATATATATATATACACATATATATATATATATATATATATATATATATATATATATATATATATATATATATACATATATATATATATATATACATACATATATATATATATATATATATATATATATATATATATATATATATATATATATATATATACATACATATATATATTATATATTATATATATATATATATATATATATATATATATATATATATATATATATATATATATATATATATATATATATATATATATATACACTGCTGGCCACCCAAATTGCAACACCAAGAAAGGCAAGAGATATCACAACAAAATTTATTTTGTAGATAACATGTTGACCAAGTATCAAATGATTAAATTTATAGACTTCTGTGAAGTGTGGTTCCTGCCAAAATCAGTAGCCAGAGTAGCCGCCATTGTTGGAGATCACTGCTGCCACACGCCTTGGTATTGATTCAAAGAGACTTTGGATGAGTTCTTGGGGTACAGCAGACCAAGCAGCTTCCACACGTTGCCAAAGTTGATCTGCTGTGGCAGCTGGGGATGGAATCTGGGTCAATCGTAGAGCAACCATGGACCACATGTTTTCTATCGGCGAAAGATCCGGAGAGCGAGGCGGCCAGGGAAGCAATTCAATCTGGCGATTGACGAAGAACCGTTCGACAATGCGTGCCACGTGTGGTCGCGCATTATCCTGTTGAAATATGGCTGTGGGCAAGCCCTGAAGGTAAGGAAGGACAACTGGCTCCAACACCTCGGAGATGTAGCTCTGGTTGTTTAAAGTACCGGCAATGCGTACTAGAGGTGTGCGAGAGTGATATCCAATACCGCCCCATACCATAATACCCGGTGCAGGACCAGTGTGGCGGTGCATAACGCAGATGTTCAGCATCCTCTCTACACGGTGTCTCCAGACTCGAATGCGACCATCGTGGTGTTGCAGACAGAAGCGTGACTCGTCAGTAAAGACAATTTTATTCCATTCTGCCGTCCACATCCTTCTGTCATCGCACCATTGGCAGCGGAGACGTCTGTGGTTCTGCGTCAAGGGTAGACAATGCAATGGATGTCTTGCGGACAGACCACTCTGCTGTAAACGGCGTCAAATGGTACGCGCAGACACTGGATGATGCGTTACAGACTGCATGTGCTGTGCTATGGTTCGTGATGTGACTGAGCGATCCGTCACTGCCATGCGCACAATTTGCCTGTCATCACGTGAAGTGGTGCGCTGAGGTGGATGCGATCGAACACGCCGGTCCGTCGTACCCTCCTGCATCCAACGATCACATATCCGCATTACAGTTGTTTGGTTTCGTCCAACTCGACTACCGATTTCCCTGAAAGATAATCCACAATCTCCGTAGGCCACTATCCTTCCTCTGTCGAACTCGGATACTTGATCAAAAGATGATCGCTGTTTTCGACGAGGCATAATTGATCGTTTTTTTGAAAAAAACCACAAGAAAAACACAATTGCCGAACTTGAAATCGTCGAAATCTCCAAGACTTAAATAGCGCTTTGAAGTGGCGCAACAGGCGCGCGTGTTGTGCGTCTGCGCTGAAATTCTAATCATTTGCATATCTCACCTCCGCTAATGCATGTTATAAATTTCATGTTATTTGCATGTTTCCTTCAGGGTGTTGCATTTACAGTGGCCAGCAGTGTATATATATATATATATATATATATATATATATATTTTTTTTTCTTTTTTTAACGTAGGATTATGTTCCTCAATAACGTCCCTCGGAGAGAAAAAAAATTGTCCTGCGTCGCGAGTTATAATTTTGGCAGCGCGCCAAACCCAGTAGCAGTAAACAGTTGAACAAAAAAGTACCAAAATGCAGGGGGGGAAAAAAGAGGTTAGCAAACGATAAGTAATCCTACGTTAATAACCCGCAATAGTTTCGTTAGAGGAGACTACCTGAAATTATTTTTTGAAGAATATAGTACACTAATTTTTTTTTTAAATATTTAGAACACCAGTATATAAAAAACTTTACAAAATGCGTCGACATATAAGTCATCTATATTCAGTGCAAAATGTTTTAAATTTAAAATGCACCATGACAAGGAGCTAAAGGAAATTTGCCACAATAGAAATATTTAGGAGAATTTTTATCATTTTCCATCGGTTGTCATTCTAGTATCTTTTTGTAAACGTCTTTTGGCAACTAAAGAGACATAGATAGATGATATGAATCTTACTGACTACGTTTCACACTTTACAGATAATTTCAACTGATAGAAACTAAAACACACATTATTTATTTATATATTTATTCCTTTGAATCAATGGAACAAAGTTTTCGCAAATTATCTTTTCTAAATATGCTACAGAAACATTTTGCCCCAGGTGTTCATCATAGGATGGGCACAATTTTTTCTCGTTAGAATGTAATCATTTAAATTTTCTTGTTAACACAAGCTAAATATTTATTCAAGTACGTCAGCGCTATCTAACAACTGAAAACCAATCCCGAATGGACTTCAAAGATTTAAGCCAATTGTAAATGGAGGTAAATATTTTCTGGTGCTCTTTTAAGTTTTCTGATAAAATTTTCGATTTAATTTTCTTATTACGGACAAGCAAAATTGAAAAGGGAGAACGCTTAAAATATTTGATTTTCCACAGTTCGTGAACTTTAAGTGCATATTCCATAACACGTTAATAAAACTGTGAGTATTTTTTGCATTACGTTGATGATGTACTTGAGTTGTTTCTTCTGTAGTTAAAATGTCAACGTATAAAAGCTCCCCAGATTGAATGAAGTATATTTTTGCTATAATAAATAATATTTAGGCATAAAAAATCACATTTAAATATAGAAGCATAAGAAATTGATTTGAAGTCTGTGGGGATATGCAAGTATCTATACTAATAAAGAGACAAGTGGAAGTCGAGACATCACGTGACCGTAACTCATCCGGGCGGGCACCGATCCTCGAAAAAAAAATGGCCGACAAATATACAGGAAACGGTGTAATTTTTTTTCTCATGAAAGTACATAAATGTTACATATTTGGAAAGAACTTCGAAAACTGATAATTTTTTTATGCGTACACTTATTCTGTTAATTCAATAGTTTTAGAAATATTTTCATTCTAAAATCACTCACTGCTGAGAAACCAAATCATCTGGTGCAGTGGTGCTGCCATCTGTCGGCAGTGACGGGAATGAAAATTGAAAGGAATTTATTCACTTGAATTTAATACATTTGTAGGTTTTTTTCTTTCTTTTGTGGGGCCCGAAGTAAATAAATATGTTACACGGATGGCTTGAGCGTAGCTAGGCGAAGCCCGAGCCCGAGTTATAAATATCACACTTTTTTCTTTTTTAACCCTTCGATCGGAACATGATTTTTTACCCGCTTAGTGGGAACAACCGTCTGTGAGACAGTTATAGATGGAATTTCTCTTTCCAAGGTATTCCTAATTAAAGTTTCAGGTTCGCATAGGCAGTCACAGCTTTTTATTTTCAACAATACTTTATTTTAAACTTCGGACAAAAGAAAAGTAGAAAACAACAATATGTATTTTTATATTTAATTATTATTTTTTCTTTTTAAGAAAATCAGTCTTACTCAGCCTTCGTTTCAAAACAGGTAACATTAATTCGTTTCTTTAATACTTAAATAAACAAGATCTCTTCATTGAAATAGAAGGAGAATGACATGGAAATAATCGAACATTTAAAAGGACATCTTAAAATGAATTCAAAAGTCAGAATTGAGAAATAAACAGAACAGGATTCTAAAGTATGAGAATCTAGGAATAAGGATAAAAAAAACTATATAATAAAATCCAGAACAAAAATCTATAGGGAATTTTTTTTCAGAAATCTAGAATTATCAGAATCTACAAGGAACAAAAATTAAAAAAGGAACAGAAATACAAAATTTTCAAGAAACAAATATATTTAACAAATAAATATTTTAAGATTTATAATAAGTAATTGTTTACAACAAATAAACTTTTTGGATAAAGTAGGAATGAATACTTCAAAATGTTTTGAGATAATGAATATAAAATGGTGGGAACGTCTGACTAGCTGGCAGATACTGAATAATACATTACCAAGAACATCTGCCTGACAGGCAGATACTGAATAATACATTACCAAGAACATTTGCCTGACAGGCAGATATTTAAACATATATTAGTGGGAATATCTGAATAGTAGACAGACAATGTTCTAGAAAAATGGTACGTGACTGAGCCATAGAAGGATGGAATCACGAATGACCCGTACTACACTGAAGACAAGATGTTGACTGAAGCACTTGTAGACTCACAGTACCCAAGGTCGAAGGGTGGGGCCCCCAGCGTTTAATAAAGAAACCATAGCTGTCTGAGAGACAGATGTTCCGACCTAAGGGTTAACTAAATAACAGTGAAAACTTTTGCTTAACTTAATACATTTCTTCAATTTTAAAGTCCAATACCCAGAAACCGTGCAAAAAAGGGCAAATTAATGAAAAACATTTGAAGTTCAAGTTTATTTTAATGATTTATTAAAGAAAGATTAAAAATGTGTTCCACTAGCTGCATTTTTTTTCATCTTCACTGTAATGGCAAAATAACTGGTATATCAAGTCAATACTCTGACCCTTCGAACTGTTCTTAACAAGTGTAATCTTTTGTTATCAGTTTAATTTTCGCCTTGTTTTGTGAAACTTTGAATCCTTTTGTTTTCAAACTTGTAATCAGGCTCGTTGCATTAATCCATTAAATAAAGACCCATTATTTTATTACCTATAGAAAGATTCAGCAATGTATTTTAAACACACTGAATATCGTAATTCAGTTGTAAAAACGAGAAAGATATTAATATTTGAAGCACATTTAAGACTTAAAATTAAATAAACCTTGAAATTTTAGTAATTCTATTAACTGAAAAGGGGTACTGTTGAATGCAACGGTTGATAATAATCCCCAATCCATGCCCTCAAAAGATACGACTAGTTTCAGAGGAATGTCGCCTAAAACCCTAGTACAGGCATGCATGAATGCCCGTACTCCATCTTGACCACGGGCAGGTAGCAGGGTCGTGTTTCAAGAAATGTTCATTTGGATAACTTATTAAAATATCTAAATTAAATTGGCAAACATATTCGTAAAAAAAACTTTACAAAAGTAGGAAAGTTTTAAAATTACATTTTAGCACTTCAAAAGACATGCTTCGATGATATAATTATGACGTCATGAACATAAAATGCCGAAATTCTGAGGTAAACAGATTATAAAAGCCAGCTTGATTTCAGCTATAAAGCTCTTTTTATTGTTTGAATTCATAAAGTCAGAATTCAACTATGTGTTTCACAAGATTTTAAAATTTTTGATGCTTTCTATTTTATACAGCTACTATCTGACCCGGCAATGCTTCGCTATTGCTAGATTTGAGTATATATATGTAGATTAAATGAACGTAATTGGAAATTTGATATCAATTATTGTATATAGTTGAAAGTAGATATTTACATACACATTATAATTTTTATGTTTCGGATTACATAAATTGTAATTACTGTTTTATTCAATTTTAAGTTCATTGCAATGGTCTTGGATATGCAATGTTTTTGGTGATTCCATTTAACATATGAGGCGTTGAAAGGCAAAGTGGTGTAAGTCACATTTTCAACTTTTTTCATTTGGGGGCAAATATGTAATCTCCATGTTCAATTTATAGCGGAATTGTAAATATTTATTATTTGCAATATTATAATAATCGTTATGAATTATAATTTGTTCAATTTATGGTGGAATATTTTGTAGTTTATGCAGTTAAACTCTTTTGACTTACACCACTTTGTCTTTCACCGCCTCACATATAAAAACGAATACCTTGGTATTCCTACAGGAGAACATGCAACGTTGTCCATCAGGAAAACATGGATTCTCCAAATTCAATCCACATACTTGCAATGCCCACCTTGTTATTTGTTTATCGTTATTCCAAAAGCCAGTTTTAGGGCCTGTTCACATAGGAGTCCGTGGCGTTGCGTTAAGGAAAAGATGACGTTCAGACGAAAATAAACCAATCATAGGCGTTAAAAATTTCATTGCTAATCGTTTGGAGGCATATTATTGGTTTATTTTCGTCGCAACGTCATCTTTTCCTTAACGCAACGCAACAGACTCCTATGTGAACAGGCCCTAATTGGAAATTGCAATCATTTGAATTGGAATTGCATATCTGTTGGTATCATTGATATACGTAGTATTAGCACATCCCCTCCTTTGAATTTACCACCTAAAATTGTTGCTTTAATTACATTGTTTAATAATCTCTTGACTGCCAATCTGGTACCATTGCAAAGACGGGGTGTGCCAATGTTTCTAAGAAGAATGATAGGAACGCAAACCTTCAGATTAATGTTGTGTGGTAGAAATCCAGATAAATCAAGTGAATTTAAGAATTCAGTTGGATAATTTACTGCCGTGGCACACCCAGGATTTAATCTTGGGGGGGGGGGGGGCGAGTTGAACGGATAAAAATATTTATAATGCAAATTCAATATTCAGAATGCAATTTTTTTTCTTTGGGGGGAGGGGGAGTTTTCTTTGTCCCAACCTCTGGGTGCACCACTGATTTACTGCTTCGTCTTGATCTATAACAGTATATATTGATTTTTAAGTAGCTGTTTCACCTGGTAACATACAGAGCTTACAGACAGCATGTCTTCTTACGTGGGGTGTCAGAAAACACTCTCCCTCCTTCAAAACTCGGGGGTCATGACCTTAAACCTCGAATCCCTCACAGGAATGTTGAACATCTACATGATAGGGGTGGCTATAGAGGTGGTTAGGTGCTGCCATCCGTATGTTTTGTTTGAAAGTAGAAGGTTCATAGATAATATCTCAGCAGACATCGAACGAAAAATGTTTTTAACTTTCTTTCTACTGGTCAGATCGAGGATTTCAATAGCTTTAAACCTTCTCGGGAAAACACGGACCATTTTGCAAAAAACCGCGTGTAAATCGGTTCAGTAGTTTTTTAGTCTATAGAGGACACACATACGAACATTGCCTTTTATATACATAGATTTAAGATCAAAATCGAAGAAGAAATCCGTTTAATATCGGTAATAATATTAACAACATCCTTGCTGAAATTTTATGTTAAAAATATTAAACATATTTTACACACATTCTCTTAGGATTATTGAAAGATGTCTCCTTAATTCAATTTTAAATATATTTGAACTCAGATGGCCGTACCTAGGCTGTCGGCTTATTTCCAGGTCAGGTTGAGTCTTAAGCGAGTCCAAGACTCCTCTAATCGGGACAATTGTGGTCCGGATCTCGCCAAATTTAACTATAAAATGGGCTACACGGGCTTTGTTTATTCAACTCGTGTAGACGTCTGAATCCCCAGTCTAAAAAGTATTTCTTATAAACATCTTACAGGAACAGTCACAAATTTCTCACAATTTTATGCTATGGTATACAAATAGTGTTAATTCTCTAGAACTTAAATTTTGTTCAGTGTTATAGACGGAAAGGGCTGATTTCGCCAAGAAGTTTGTCGACTTTAAAGTTACTTCGATCAATGCCACGAACTCTGTATAGGTGCATGTAATTTTCCATGGGAGTTCTTTGTCATAACCAACCCCTCACTTCCAGCAGAAATTAGGTGTGTAATTCTTGGTTGGGTAATAGATTCCTTTGAAATTAAATACATAAGTTTTTTTATATCATTTTCTTAAAACGGGTTCTGTTTGATTTTTCTTTTAGCAATACTTCAGTCAGAGAAAACATTATTTTTATAATCTGACTTATTTATTGAACTTTAAAATCTTATTAAAATGCATTTGTAACCCAACTGCCAACCCACTGATGTCAAAGTCTTTAAGGAAAGTTTCTGACAGTACGAGATTTTCTCACATCGCCGGGATGACCTAGAGGTCAAAGGTGTGTACTTCAAATCCCAATTTACTAAACTTCCATTTTAAGCCTAGGGTAAGAAACTAGAATTATGATTCCACTAAAAACTAAAGATTATTGGGGTTTGAACGTACATTCATAAATAGTGAACAACATATAGTAAATGCTAAGGGCTTTCGAAAATATACTCCTAGTAGGAGTTCACCCCACTAGACATCCTAACGTAAACTTCTATTATCTCATTTCACGCATTATTGTTCACAAAATACTCTCTAAGTGTGCACTCATCCTTTCTGTTCAACTGGCTTGAATTCCACAAGCAGTGTTGACTGAACTCGGGGGGAATCGTTGTAATAATAGAATTAACATTTCAAAACAATCTCCGCCGTTTTGAATATTGAGGGGGAAATCCCCGCTGCCTCACATGCTAACTTTAACTCACTGATTTCTCTTATTAATAGCTCTGCTTTGTTTTTTTTCCTTTTCTTATCTGAGTTCCGCCAATAAAGATGGAAAACTTAACTAAAGAATTGGCCTTCGGAATTGTACTTGACTGATAACTGGCTATTATACAGCACGCAGTAACGCAACTTGAATCTATTCTTAAGGAAGATTTCATCTATCTGGGGGCAGGATTTTCATATTTTGAAGGGAGGTAATGATGTAAAGGACCTATTTTTTTCTACACATTTTCCAGGGGTTGATCATTATTCGCCTCTCCCCTCTCAGTTGCATTATTTAATACTAGCCGGGCTTCGCCGAGCTACGCTTAAGCCATCAAAGGAAGACGATGAATGAATCAAGTGAATGAATGACTCAATCGTTGTTCACAACCCAAGGGGAGAATTTGCCGTTCTTCGCGTTTGAAGAACAGATAAAAAATTTGTGTTAAGTATCATTCTTTAAAATTCAATTAAAAATTGAAATTTTAAGATAGTGACTTGAAATGAGGTTTATATGAATGAGAAAGCTTTCATCTTCCAGATGATGTAAATATTTTCTTTGTAGGATAAAAACTCGACGAGCATCGGCCGTAGATCCTCAAAAGTTTGTAAATTTCTCGAAAAAGTGGGTTTAATATTTTGATAAAAATATTAGTCTGTTTTAAATTATTTTTAAACAAATGAGGTCTTGTTTGAAGGAGAAATGTCTGTAGTCTTAGATTGTAAAAAGATCAAAATTCTATGATCATTTTTTGCCGAGATATCGTAATCTGAAGTTAAAAAAAACATAAAATGCACTTTCCCATAGTCTGCACTACCCGTGTGCCAAATTTCATGGCTGTAAGTTTCATAGGCCGCACACACGCATACATTGAGGCGGTACACCCGGAGAGTGTGACCGACAGACAGACCCGGACCTTGCTTTATTAATATAGGCACGCAAACATGTTCTCAACGGTTACAGTTTCATGAAAAACTAGCTGAAAACCCGCACTTCGCTACGGAGTACATTCAAATTAAATACAACTGTCAATGTATGCAATTAATGCCATAAAAATAGATATAAATATAAATAAATATATATATATATATATATATATATATATTTATAATAAATAGAACGATCAATGTATACAAATGATGTAAAAAAAAACGAAAAAATATATTTATAAAAAAATCGTAAGGGATATTTTTATAGACAAAATAATGTAGAAGAAAATATTCAAATTAAATGTAATAGGACATACTAAAGAATATAGTACAGATAATATAATACAGTTTGAGGAACATAATATCTTTTATTGTATTTTAATATTTTTTTGGATAATGTCCAATCGTCTGCCGCATTAGCAAGAAAAAAAAATATTTTTTTGTCTATTTAGTTGTTATGCACGTGACGATAAATTTATTTAAAGTACCAGAAAAAGAAATCACGTGATCAGCATTTAATAAATTAAATTCTAAAAATGAATCTTTAAAAATTTACCAAAAATCAGAAAGTAGAGGTAAAGATTCGAAAAATATTTCATTTTAAAAGAATTTTTATGATCTTTCTCGTGATAAAAATTTTATAACCCTCAAATGATTATTTTAAATGCAAACTTTAAAAAAAAGTTACTAAAGCAGCTTAAAAATCTAATTTAAAAATATCTAAGAAGAATTTTTCAAAAATCTTTCTTAGTGCACCCCTACACTATAAGAAGAATCGCCATGCAAAATTTCAGCACTTTAAGTCCAGCGGATTGGTCTATGCGTTGTATGTTAGTCAGTGAGTCAGTCAGTTACGGAACAGTTTTATATATATAGATTTGTAATACATAAAAAGCGCCTTTCATTTTTTTTCATAAATATTTGTTCTGCTATGTATATTTGATAATCAAAGAAGTAGATAAAGTACACCAATTCATTTGTTAGGTGAACAAAAATGAAGATAATGTCTGATAAAAATGCACGCGTCATGATAAAGCTTTCGCTTATGCTATGCGCTCAGGGTTTTAAAAGTTGAAGGACCAAACAGGGGAAATGAATAAAAAAAGGATCTCTAAACGCTTTCCTCTCTTTTTATTTATAGTTTTCGTTTATTGAATGTACTTACAAAGCTTCTCCGTTTGAGCTTTCAGAATAGGTGACCAGAAAAAGTAAGCTCAAAGGCGCGTAAAATGAGGTATGAAGTTTAGCGTAAAAGTTTTCGAGGATAGGCGTAGCGTCGGGGGGGGGGGCAACTTAACTTGAAATAAATTAAAACGTTAATAAAAGTTCAGTTAAAACCGGAAAATTGTAGAAAACTTTTTAGAAAATTGGTTTTTTCTCCCTTTTTCAAACTATGAAACTGAAGATAACGACTATGAACTGAAGATAACGATTAGCCTTAACATAGTTTTTAACAATGATATGATTAATAACAACATATCGATTGTATATATTTTTTTTCTCATTTTATTTATATTATATTTAATTTTCTCATTGTATAACTTTTGAATACTACTCAAACATCAATTCTATTGTTATTCAGTTTTAAAAAATCATATTTCATATTTTAAGGACCGTCCGACAATCATTGCGCTGAGGAGGGCCCTAACTGAATTCAATTCGTGCCCCCCCCCCAAAAAAAAAAGAAAAAAAGTTAGAAGCACACTACGCCCATGTTTTTGAGTGTTCACTACTTACGAAACTTTCATATAACAACTAGGTAGGTCAAATTTAAAAATGCTTGCCATTTTATAAGTGTTTTTTGGAAAAAAACAAAGTGTTACCTTTATAACAACTGAAAATTCCGTGTTATTTTCAGTAAATTTTCAGTAGAAATAACTATTCCAATTACAGGTCTAAATCTGTAGTAAGTATCAAGACATGAAAGGTTTCGGCGTTAATAGTGTGTAACAAAAAGAAAGGGACTGATGGAGGCTATCATCCCATTGTTTGCAAAACTCAAGGAAAATCGCCAGTAGATGATTGGACGATCATTAATACGACTAGTGAAGGACGCATAAAAAATAATAAAGAAAATAAAAGACTGTGATTCGACATCACATCTGACAAAATTAATAAAATCTCAAGTTATCACTTTAAAAGCAGAAGTGGCATTGCAGAAATACAGATATAAATATTTCATTCACGCGAAAAGTTATCATTCATCTTAAAATCACTTCTGAAACGCTCGTAAGCAGATGGCACCCAGGAGAATAAATGTCCATGACAAAAGAAGATAAAGCATGTGATAAAATAATGCAAACCGGGAAGGAAATATGCCATGATTTTATCACTTTCTTAAGTGCGTGTCGTACTGGGTATTTTAAACGCCCTCGATTACGCACTCCACTTTGCCCTCAGTCATTAATAGGCAAATTAGCTTATGTCACGTTCTCACAGATGACAGAGCATTATTTTTGGTCATGAACTCATTAGTATTTTGAGGTTTTGGTGTATCACTGTTTTTTTTTAAACTCTTACTTGTAGTTATTGTAGCACTGAGAGTTAGGGCCTGTTCACATAGGAGTCCGGTGCGTTGCGTTAAGGAAAAGATGACGTTGAGACGAAAATAAACCAATCATAGGCCTCCAAACGATTAGCAATGAAATTTTTAACGCCTATGATTGGTTTATTTTTGTCTCAACGTCATCTTTCCCTTAACGCTACGCAATGGACTCCTATGTGAACAGGCCCTTAGGACGAACGTCAAGTTTCTCACTGAGTTCAAACATCTTGTTCACTTTGCATGATTAATCTCCACATATTACGAAATAACAGGAAAAAACTTTTCAACAGAAATAAAACATAAAATGAAGCGTCTTTTCTCACCGAAATAACTATTTTAAGCTCCAAGAACCTTTAAGGCTGCTGTGTACTAAGTCTATTGGATTCGCTCACCTCCATGTTAACCTATGGAGAAAATGTGCCCGAGGATTGCCGACTTCGATTGAAAGATTTCTTTTTAAAAATTGCACTCCATAATAGGGAAAGAAATTTGACACATTGGAACATTTTTCGTTTAAAAAAAATGCATATAATATTTTAAAATTTAAATTATTCGAGGAAAAAATCCGGTATAATTTTTTTAAACGCTCATCCATTCCTTTGGTGGACAAAATTTATAAAATGAATCCCGATGCGAGGTGCAGAACAGTTCGGGCTAACTGAAAGTACCATTTTTATTAAATTATTATCCGCATTTATGTAGCTGTCAATAGTAGACACATTTTCTCCATAGGTTAACATTGAGGTGAGCGAATCCAATAGGGTTAGTACACAACACAGACTTTGAATCTGTCCTAGTATCCAACCAGGATCTGAACACCTATATAAACTATACAAAACCGCTGTGCATCTCCACTCATTAAATTCGGAACGCGGTATATTTGTGGCAATTCTCAAATGACTACTGAAAATTCCGTGAGGGAATTTTCCGAGCAGTTTATCTGTGTATCACAAAAGAGATTTTTTTTAAGATTAGAATATTGGGACTTTTATCGAAAACAATCATGATGTATGCTGAAAGTTTAACGAATTAAATTTGAATCTTTTCATCAAATATCCTAATATGCCTTCGTTACTGATTTACTTTATTAAGTATTTGTGAAGCTTTACTCTTATTAGTTTTTTTCCCTCCAGTCTTTTTGTTTAATATCTCTCCTTTTTTCCAAATTTTAAAGTATTTTATATATTACTAGCTGTTTACCCGGCGTTGCCCAGGTATTTCAATTTTTTACTACACAGGAAAAGGAAGGAATTCTACCTATAGTGTAAAATCTAAGTAATTTTATTTACGGGTATTTAAAAGTATATGTACAGTATACAAATGATAAAATAAAATTACAAATTCACTCTATTATTTAACTCAAAACTTGATTATAAACAATACTTTTAGTTTCCTATATTCATCTCAGTGACTCCGAAAACAATGGATTTGACACTACTCTCGGACATTTTGGACATATCATTTTTCCCCTTTAAACCCTCCTTCCCCAATGCTGATGGGCAGGGCCAACCAGAGACTTTACGGGGCCTGGGGCAAACTTCTGTTGGGGGCCCCAAGAAAAATAAAAAATGGAAAGAGACGAAAACGCACATTCAAATTAAATTACTCATACTTAAAATTTTATTACATGAATGATTAACATAATTATATTTCATTGCACTGCTCTCTTGTTATATTTTCTGAGGAAATCTAATACATAAATTTTCTTAATTTTTTTGGGGCCCCTCCGGCAGTTGGGGGCCTAGGGCAAAGTGCCCCAGTTCCCCCCCACCCTCTGGGCGGCCCTGCTGATGGGGGGACTGAACTTGCACTTAAACGGCATCTGTTGTGTCACTATTCGTCTCAGTGACCCTGAAAACTATGGATTCGACACTATTCTCGGTCATTTTGGACATTTTATCTTCTCCTCCCCGCCTCCCCTCCAACGTTCATGTGGGGGGGGGGGGGGATGCTGAACTCTCACTTAAACGTCACTGAGATTGCCACTGTTCCTCTCAGGGACCCCGAAAACTATGGATTTCACACAATTGTCGGTCATTTTGGAGATTTTATATTCTCTCCTTCTTCCCCCTCACCCCCTATGGTAATGGAGGGGGAGGAACTTGCGCTTAAACGACATCGGGAGTGTCACTATTAATCTCAGTGACCCCGAAAACTATGGATTCGACAGTGATATCAGTCGTTTTCGATTATTTTTACATGTACCCCCTGCCCCCCCTAGGGTGCCAGGGGTGTCTTATTGTAAATCTAAACCATTCTCGAATCAACTTAATCGCACACACAAAATTTGATAAAAATCAGTCCAGCCGTTTGGGAGGAGTTCAGTGACATACACACGGACAGAAGAAATATATATATATACTAGCGGACCCGACAGACGTTGTCCTGTTGAAACGTTGTCATTCTATCTGAAGTACCTGATGATGCTCGGGATTTTAAGAATGTTTGTTAACCAAAATCAATTTAAAAATTAACACAGTATAAATAACATAGAAAAAAAAGCATACGAAATGTTATACATATTAATAATATGAAAACCCAATTAAAAATGCATAAATGTATAATAAACTCCTCAGATTTCAGCTATATTCGGTATTTCATTATAAAAAAGCTGAAAAAAATTAAATAAATAAAAAGAATAATTTTTAAAAACAATAAAATTAAATTTAAATTAAAAAAATAATAAAATAAAATAAAATAATAATTAAAAAAATAATAAAATAAAAGCTGAAATAAAAAAGCCTTAAAAAAAGCTGAAATAACAGGTCTAGTAAAATTCACACGACTGTGCATTCGAACCCGGGTCGAGAGCATGGTACTTGCGCAACCTTCCGAATGCGCCACGATGACACGGTATTCTACTGAGTAAAGTGAAACATGTTCGCTATTGGTAAGTTGTTGTGGGCTGGTGATTATACATGTCAGAGGAGTTTTTAGTCAGAAATAAGTTAGCAGGATAGAAGCTTAGTCTTCAACTCTTCAATAGACACAAAGATATAGGCGAGGGGGATTGCAGTAGCGATTAAAAAAGATCTCGTGTCACTTAGCTTGGTTGATTCGAATTTTCCATCGCGTGTCGAGAGTATCAATATGCCGTTGGATCGGATCTATTTTAAAGTATAAAATATGACTTTAAAGATTATTATTTTCATTTATTATTCTGTACATGACTTGAAACTACTATACATGACTTGAAACTTTTTTATTTTATTTATTTTTATCTTTTCGCTCGCTGTTTGCTAACTAAACCTAACGTGGACGGCATTATCCAGAGGGCCGATTCCACAAACTGTAACAGCTTCCATTTACCGGACGCACCCCCTTATAAATTGTTGGTTTTTTTATTAATTAATTAAAAATATAAAAACATTTTCTATCGGATCAAATTGTGAATCTAAACCATTCTCGATTCAACTTAATCGCACACACAAAATTTCATAAAAATCAGTCCAGTCGTTTAGGAGGAGTTCAGTTACATACACACGGACAGAAGAAATATATATATAAGATATATACATATATATATATGTATATATATATATATATATATATATATATATATATATATATATATATATATATATATATATATATATATATATATATATATATATATATATATATATATATATATATATATATATATATATATATATATATATATATATATATATTGCTTGTAATTTTATGGAGTAGTACAATATTTCGGCACAATGAGATGAATTCCCTGAAATTAATTTTAAAAACCTGGCATTTATTTCTGTTGTTTCGTTTGGAGCGCCACGACTATCTTTGTCAACACTAATTTTGTATGAGGTATGTGTATCGTCCACTACCTAAAGGTGACGATCCGAAAGCATTAGTGTATAAATTGCAAAAGGGGGTCTTCTAGTTGTTAAATGCTGTTTGCCAGTGAGGGGCATTCGTCAATCAAGACACTCGCACATAATCCAAGAGAATCATTGGTGGGTTTCAATGGGAGCACCCTATAAGTGAACCAACACCAATCCTTGGTGCCTCCTCCTTCTTGACCGAGCACCCCCACGGGCGACATCCGGGGGAATAGTACTTTCCCCACCCACTGACCTCATAGAAGGCCAACGAATTTAAGGCGCTCATATCCGGCGTAGACACAAAGGTATTTAATGTCACTTGTCGGAATTCGATCCGAACATCCTCAGTACCGATAGCCGACGTGCTACTACTAGGCTATCTCTGGCCTAGTTATTAAATGTAAGTATGTATATATATATATATATATATATATATATATATATATATATATACACGTGTGTGTGGGCGTGTTCTATGAACGCCTATCTGTGTTATATTTAAAACCTTAAAGAAAAGGCTTTTAACCGCTTTATTGCACATGCAGGAATTCTACCATCTCAAATTTAAAGCATGGTATTCCTATGCTGGAGAAAATCCTAAAATCCTACAACATCTGTTTATTAGCCATCTCACCTGAAATGATTTATATAATTTGGACGTATATAGAGTTTTATTTTCATAACATATTTTAACATCAGCATATAGGATTGATAAACAATCCGATACAGAATCAATATCTTATTTTTTAAAAAAAGACCCAGAAACTGATAGTAGTATTTTCTTTCGATCCACAAAATTTCAGTTCGAGAATATATTTATCCGTTTGTGTTCTCTTGGTGACTGTTGACAAAATGTCATAAACCGAAGCCAACAGCCGTGAAACTGATGAACGAATCAAAATGCCGCATGACGGAATGAAAATATCCCACTGAATTTGAAGTGAATGTTCGTTTGGGATAGAGATTTGCTTCCTACTTGATGAAGGTACGTGCGCAACTCCACTTTAATTTCCTATCGGAAAGAGAAAGATCGGATCAGGGAAATTATTCATTCAATTAACGAGGATGTGTCTGTCATCAAACAGCTACCATTGCTGACCCGGTAAACGTCAATTAAATTATTGAAATTTTAATTTCGACCATCTTGATTTTTCATCGTACTAATAACAAAAGTTCTAATTAGTATTTAAGGTATTCATTTGATCATTTGAAGATGTAACTGTCATTCTCTTTATGGTTTTTGTATAGGAACGGCTTGATGGAAAATTGTTTTTGTTTCCTCTCTTTATATATGTATATACTAATTGAAAACCCACACTTCGCTACGGAGTACATTCAAATTAAATACAACGTTCAATGTATGCAATTAACGCCAAAAAAAATAAATATATATATATATTTATAATAAGTACGACGATTAATGTCTACAACTGATGTAAAAAAAAAAAAATATATATATATATATATATATATATATATATATATATATATATATAAAAATCGTAAGGGATTTTTTTTTATAATATGCAATCAACTGCTGCATTAGAAAGAAAAAAATTTTTTTTTTGTCTATTTAGTTATTATGCACGTGACGATAAATTTATTTAAAGTACCAAAAAAGAAATCACGTGATCAGCATTTAATAAATTAAATTCTACAAATTAATCTTTAAAAATTCACCAAAAATCAGAAAGTAGAGGTAAAGATTCGAAAATGATTTCATTTTAAAGGAATTTTTATGATCTTTCTCGTGATATAAATTTTATAACCCTCAAATTATTATTTTAAATGCAAAATGTTACAAAAACAGCTTACAAATTTAATTTTTAAAAAATCTAAGAAGAATTTTTTCTTAGTGCACCCCTACACCATAAGAACAATCGCCATGCAAAATTTCAGCCCTTTAGGTCCAGCGGTTTGGTCTGTGCGTTGTATGTCAGTGAGTCAGTCAGTTACGGAACTGTTTTACATATATATATATATATATATATTCTAAAAAAAGCAACTCCCGCTGCCGCTGTCAAAAGCTTTTCACGCTATCTCCTCCGAAACCGCAAGGTGTATGGGGTCGAGAGTGATACCAATGGATGCAGAAAAATGGGGGGCCAAAGTAAGACAAGTGTCATCTTCGTTGGACTTTAAGTTCTTGTAAATTTTATGTTTTGTGGGAACATATTGACTTTTTCATCTTCAGATTACGATAAATGATCGCCAAAAAATGATCGTAGAATTTTGATCTTTTTACAGTCTAAGACTACATACATTTCTCTTTCAAACTAGACCTCATTTGTTTTAAAATATTTTAAAACAGACTAATATTTTCATCAAAAAAAATGAAGCACAGTTTTTAAACAAATATCGTCCAATATGTGGATGTAATATCGATGCTCCTCGAGTTTTTATCTTACAAAGAAAATATTTACATCATCTGGAAGCTGAAAGCTTTCTTGTTCATATAAACCTCATTTCAAATTTTTATCTTAAAATTTCGATTTTTTAATTGGATTTTTAAATATGATTATTCAACAGTGATAAAAAGCCCTTCGCATAAGGGTGACAACAGTAAATGGATGGAAGCTGTTACATTGCCCGAGAATCACCCCTATGTATCTCGCTATTAGCCATAACAGAGCAGCGAGCCTAGGGGCGAAGCCCCTATTAACATATAAAACCCCAAAACCCTTTCAAAATCCCAAATTTCAATCAAAAATGCTTGGGTGTAACGCGTTGATTATTGATTGCGGCTTTCGATTTCAAGAGCAAAGGAATTGACTTAAATCAGGCATCTTTTATATAACATCTGTAACCTCCTATACAACCCCTGTTGTTTTCTAGTTTATCCGAGCCCAGATTTCAGGGTTTCACCCAATCAATGCAAGAGTTCAGGGTCACATGACTATACCTTTATTAGGTTATAAATAGGCGTGCTTCAGTGTACATGCGGGGATTTTGGATTTGTCATTGCCCCAAGATGTAGCAGAATGTCAAATAAATATCATTTTTGCCGAGGAGTAAGCAGATTTGTGTTCTTAACCACTCGACTACTACTTCTCCTTCTGTGGCATGCCGGTTCCGGTCATTATTCCGCGGTGCCGGGCCGGTATGTTACTTACACACACACACACACACACACACACACATATATATATATATATATATATATATATATATATATACAGTGGAATCTCGACCTATCGTTTTTCAAGGGACCGATTGAAATGAAACGATAAATGCGGGAAAACGATAGATGCGGAAACGTAAAAAAGCAATATGATCGTTGGAACTGGATAAAATGAACGACACATACGGAAAAACGATGGATCCGAAAACGATGGATCGAGATTCCACTGTATATATTTATTTACTTATTTGTTTGTTTATTTTTTTATCCATATATATATATATGTGTGTGTGTGTGTGTATGTGTGTGTGTGTATGTGTGTGTGTGTGTGTGTGTGTGTGTGCGTGTGCGTGGGAGAGAGAGAGAAAGAGAGAGAATAATATTGAAGCGTGAAGAGAAAGCACAGTCGTGGAAATGCATTAGGGTTACCACGGATACCCTATCCTGCCGGCTTTAATATATTTATGTGATAATAAACACATACATAATGAATTTAAAACCATGGCGTAGATCATACACATCAAGCTCGTGACAGGGAGACTTACACGTAAACATTTTAATAAATAGGAAACAGAAATGACATGGAGAGCACAAAAATGATCCATTGAAATTTTATTTATCCAAGCTTGGTGAATACATACCGGCAGAAGTAGCTATCGGACTATGTCGGGAGAGTGGAAAGCAAAAGATGCGCGTTACTTTGCAATGCATCAAGAGATGAGCCATAGCCTTACACAACAGCCAAAGTATCAAAAAACGCAGGAAGATCTTCCGTTCAATGTATATAAAATAAATATTTCCCCATTTTAGAGCTTGGTATTATTATTTTGGTTAGAATCTATAATATATAAAACAGTTCCGTAGCTAACAGACTGACTGAAAGACAACGCACAGACCAAACCACTGGACCTAAAGGGTTGAAATGTTGCATGGCGATTCTTCTTCTAGTGAAGGGGTGCAGTAAGAAAGATTTTTGAAAAATTCTTCTTAGATTTTTTAAAATTAAATTTTTAAGCTGTTTTAGTAACATTCTTTTAAGTTTGCATTTAACATGATAATTTGAGGGTTATAAAATTTATATCACGAGAAAGATCCTAAAAATTCCTTTAAAATGAAATCTTTTTTCGAATCTTTACCTCCATTTTCTGATTTTTGGTGAATTCGTAAAGATTAATTTTTAGAATTTAATTTATTAAATGCCGATCACGTGGTTTCCTTTCTTTTTGTGATACTTTAAACCAATTTTGCGTCACGTGCATAACAGCGAAATAAATTGAGAAAAATTTTTTTATTCTTTCTAACGAGGCAGACGATATGATATTATCCAAAAAAATATTAAAATACAGTAAAAGAAATGTTCCTTAAACAGTACTTTATTAACTCTACTATATTCTTTAGTATGTTCTATTAGATTTAATTTCAATATTTTCTTCTACATTATTTCGTCTATAAAAATATCCGTTACGATTTTTTTATAAATATATTTTTTTGTTTTCTTGGCATCAATTGCATACAATGACCATTGTATTTATTATAATTTTTTTGGCATTAATTGAATACTTTGACCGTTGTAATTAATTTGAATGTACTCCCTAGCGAAGCACGGGTGTTCAACTAGTCAGTCATATAATCTACTAGCCGGGTTTCGCCCGTCTAGCCGGTCGGTTTAGGGACCCGCTCCCTTCAGCAATAATTGTCAGAGAATGGAAACACTAAAATACAACGAATAAAGGTATTTAAATTTTTGGTTACGCATCCCACGTCCTGCAAACAGTCTCAGGTAGAAGAAAAATTTTTTTCCTCCCCCCCCCCCGGGGCGAGAAGTTCCCTTCCCTCCACCCCTCCGCGTATGGGCGAAAAAATCTTTCTTCGACACTTCCCCTCCCGCATATGAAATGTTGTAAAGTACTCTATCATCTATAGCACAAACTGTATCAACAGACTTATAAATCTGAGATGTGCCAGGCAAAGGACCTAAAAGCTGCTTACTAATGAGTATAACGTTGTCGTTTTTTGGTGCAAGGATAACTCTTTCAACTAACCAACTATGATCTTTAAAATGCTGAGGGGTTGGGAAACACTTCTTGTAACAAATCTTCATGATTTTCAATTCATTTTACAATATCTTCCACTGTTATAAGTCCATCATCGCCATGAGACATCAAGTTTCCATTTCCTAGTTGAAGTAAAGTATCAGAAAACTGATGTGCATCAGCATCACCTGTCGTTATGAACTCTCATATTAGTTTCAAGATCAAGTGTTTCAATTTCATTCCATATAGCTGAAAATTTCAGGCATACATGTATTTCATCAGTTCTTGTTCCACGTGGAATAACAGGCAGAGTCTGTCAGAAGTCACCAGCCAAGAGCAAGTAATACCTCCCATCCTTCGGCATAATCATTTAAAAATTCACAATAAAGATTGTTTGATGTTCTACGATGTAGCAATTAAAGCGCTATAAATAAAAGAATAAAATGTTACTACACAGCAAATACAAAATAAAAAAAGTGAACACAGTTCAAAGGATACTTAAAAACACGCAAATGGAATAGCAGTAATCAAAGCTAAACACAAACATAACTAACAGTTGTTTTAAAACACCTCTGGTAAACAATGTTAAGTATCCAACTATTTGGAGCATAAATGTTAAGATTTTGCTTAATTCCTACTTGAGAATGATAATAAAAAATATTCTAAAGAGTTTCAGACAGAAGCATAAAAAGAAAGAATATAAAAAAGTAACTAAATTAAACAAAAAATGACAGAATACAGAGAAAGTGAACACCGGCAACTTTTAAAAAAACGGTAATTCGTATACTGGGAATAGAAACGAATAAAAAGTAAAAAGGGAAAAGGGTATTAAAATGAGTAAAAAGGGATTAAAATGAAAGGGATTTAAAAAAAAAAGGTAATGAAATCTAATGAAAGTGAAATAAAAGGTTTCAACAATCAATGTTGCCACAAAATTAAAATACCGTATTGTATCATGATCAACAAAGATTTAAAAATAATAATAAATAATTCAAGAGAGATAAAGTTTGACGTCACCGCATGGGTATATTTTTCATTTATCTCTTGATATATTACTCTAACGTGCGTGGCACTGGAATTGACTTTTATGTATAATGAAGAATTACAACTGCTACGGCAATTTTATTTTGCTTTCCATTGAAAAAAGAAAACAAAAGGAGTAATATTAGAAAATTAACTTTTAATAAAACAAAAAATTAAATTAAAGATCAATAAATGCGTTCACTTACCTTGCAACATCTAGAATTACATCCAATATGTGCTCATGCGCGGTTCTGATGAATGATTGATTCCAACGCCTGGAGATGAAATATTATTAAAAAACTGAATTTATTTATAACTAGCCGGGCTTTACCCGTTTAGCCGTTTGGTTTAGGGACCCGCTCCCTTCAGAAATCATTGTCAGATAATGGAAACACTAAAAAACAATGAACAAAGTTATTTAAATTTTGTGGTAGAACAATAAATAGTGCTATGTATGTGTCACACTCGATAATCTCATACTGTATCACTCTCGTGGCGCCATCTAGCGGACCTTAGCGCAAATAGAACCAAATATTGCATAAAAAATTGAATAAAATTTTTTCTAGAATAAAATTTAAAATTCAGGTTTTGAGATGCTCATACAAATGAACGATAACATAATAAATGCAACAATTTACTTTAAGAAATAATAACAAATGCGATTAATTCTTCGAAGAATCAACGGTAATTCTTCGAAATGTCTGTGATTCACGCTTTATTTATGGATATATATCGGATAGTGGTGGAGTCTGCTTTTAGAATTAAAATATCTGTAAAACTATTAAAGTAACAGAATAATTGTGAGCAGAAAAATTATCAGTTTTCAAATCCCTTTCCAAATATGTAAGATTTATGTACTTTCATGAGAAAAAAAAATTACACTGATTTTCGACCAAAATAGCCTCCAAAATCGTGCCATATCAAGAGGGGTGATTTTCGGAAATGTAACAGCTTCCATTTACTGTTGTCACCCTTCAAAATTGTTGGTTTTTTATTAATTAAAAATTAACGGTAATAAAATTTTAAATTCGGGCTTCGAGGTGCACATGTTCAGAATCTTCACTACCCGTGTGCCAAATTTAATAGTCGTAAGTTTTATAGATTCGTCTCGACGCAGCACACATATAGCATGGACACCCGGAGGTGTGACCGACAGACAGAATCCAACCTTGCTTTATTAATATAGATTATTTAAAAGCTTCCAAACTTATCTTAGAATTATCCTAAGGCTTCAAAACATAAGTTTCGACGGAAAACGCAAAATTTTAAAGTTTTTCGGCCAGTGAATGAACATGTGACGCTGCAGCGCATCTAAACTGCGCAATTGGCAGGATACTAAGGAGGAGAAATTTCGATTCCAAGTCAAATTCTTTGCGAATTTCATTCCGTGTACTCAGGTAGTCAGTAGCTATGCCTCGCATACAGGAGTGCGAACTATATGCGCATATGTCAGCATTTGAGAGAGGACGTGTAGTTGGGCTCAAAGAAACCGGTTGGTCTAATCGGCGAATCGCTCGACATTTCGATAGGAGCGATGCCACTATTAGACGATGTTGGCAGGAATGGGTGAACCATGGCCAAACACAGCGCCAAGAAGGAAGCGGTCGGCCTAGAGAAACGACAGAACGTGAGGACCGAGCAACCGTCAGAGCGGCACTCACAGCCCCAGATTCGTCATTATCATCGATCGTACGTGCAACTGGTGCTTCAGTGACCGCAAGGACCATTCATAGACGGCTCGGAGAAAGGGGGCTGAGCACATGGCACCCCTAGCGCCGACTGCCATTGACCTCTGTACACGAACAAGCCCGTTTTCAGAGGTGTCGGGCACATTCGACCTGGAATGTCACTGACTTTTGGAGTAGAATTGTCTTCAGTGATGAATCCCGCTTCGAATCGAGCCCCGATGACCAGCGAATACGTGTCTGGAGACGCCCCGAACAGCGGTGGGATACCAATCTGACTGTCTTCCACCATACGGGCCGACAACCGGGAGTGATGGTCTGGGGTGCCATTTCATTTCATAGCAGGATCCCGTTGGTTGTCATCCGAAGCACCCTTAATCTACGTCCGGTTTTGTTGCCCTTCATATCACGCCATCCTGGGCTTACATTTCAGCAAGATAATGCCCGCACACACACAGCGAGAGTTTCTACTACTTGTCTTCGTGCTTGCCAAACGCTAGCCGGATCTCTCCCCCATTGGGCCAGTTTGGAGCATTATGGGCAAGGCCCTCCAACCAGATCAGGATTTTGACGATCTTACGCGCCAGTTGGACAGAATTTGGCACGATATCCCGCAGGAGGGCATCCGCCACCTCTATCTATCAATGCCAAGCCGAATAACTGCTTGCATAAGGTCCAGAGGTGGACCAACTCGTTATTGACTTTTTCACTTTGTAAAGCTCTTTCTCTTGAATAAATCATCCAATTTTACTCAAATTGTAAAAATATGTTTTTCTGTACTTGTAGATCACATCTACCAATTTTCGTCCCATTCGTATAACTCCTTCTTGGTGCGTCTTTTTTTTTCTTTCTTTTTTTTTTTTGTCTAAAGAGTATATGATGTAATAGTCGCGTGGTTTTTCCGGAATCGCGCTCACATTACTACGCTCTGATAGTAAATAGGAATTTGAAAACAGGCCTTATTTATAGTATACAAACTTAATGAGGACCCTATGTGGTAATGTTATTCAGTTTTAGCATCAATTGCGGGGTCGGAATAATCTAGGAAGATTCAGCGGCACGTGCATTAAGGGTTAGTACAAATTATCGATTATGGTATTCAGAGATCGGATTTTTAGAAGAGGGGTTGTGCTTTATTATCAGAGAATTTAGAATACGCCTTAAATGTAACTTAGTAGGACGTGTTTTTTCGTTATATATATATATATATATATATATATATATATTTAAAAAAAGCTCCCGCTGCCGCTGTCAAAAGCTTATCACGCTATCTCCTCCGAAACCGCTGGGGGTATGGGGTCGAGAGCGATCCCAAAGGATGCAGAATAATGGAGGGACCAAAGTAAGACATGTCTCATCTTCGTCGGACTTTGAGTTTTTTTAAATTTTGTGTTTCGTAGGAAAATAGTGACTTTTTCATCTTCAGATGAAAAAGTCACTATTTTCCTACGGCTACGATCATATTTTACGATAACTCGCCAAAATATGATCGTAGAATTTTGATCTTTTTACAGTCTAAGATTACAGACATTTCTCTTTCAGACTAGACCTCATTTGTTTAAAAATATTTTAAAACAGACTAATATTTTTATCAAAAAATGAAACACAGTTTTTCAAGAAATATCGTCCCAACTGGATATAATATCGATGCTCCTCGAGTTTTTATCTTACAAAGAAAATACTTACATCATCTGGAAGCTGAAAACTTTCTTATTCATATAAACCTCCTTTCAAGTTTCTATCTTAAAATTTCGATTTTTTTAATTGAATTTTAAAGTTGATAACTCGACAGTGATGAAAAGCCCTTGGCATAAGGGTGACAACAGTAAATGGATGGAAGCTGTTACATTGTCCGAGAATCACCCCTATGTATCTCGTTATTAGCCCTAACAGAGGAAAGATGTAAAAATAATTTAAAGCGATCTTTGTTGCCATTTTCATTTTAGAAGTTCATTTGTTTAGTTTATTATTTTTTTAAAAGGGAAATGTATCTTTATCAAAATAAATACTTCATGCGCGAGCGTTATTTTTATACTGAATTCTTGAAATTTTTTTGACTCTAAAGAGAAGCAGAGAGTGGCAACGAAGGTTAAACTCTCAAACATTGTTTTGCTGTTCTTGAAAGTTACTTCAAGAAACCAGACTACCAGACAAGTTACTACAAGTTACTACCAGACTTCAAGAAACGTTTGAAATTTATATTATATTTACAATACACATCTTTATATTATTTAATTTATTTATTGATTTATATATTACTAATTAATTAATTTTTGCCTGTCTCTTCGGAATGGTGTATCGATTTCCAGTAAATGTCCGCCTTTTAGAGCGTTAATTTTTGCAGCGACCCATTCGTTACGATGTTTTTTATAAAATTTAAAATTATTTTGAAGCAAAAAAACAGTATTTTATATTAGAAAAAAGCAAAAGCAAAGAGTGAAATATCGGGGTGACGATGTAAACAAGCAATTACGAGAATTGATTTGTTGCCAGTTTTTCAAAAATAAACTAATAATATAACTGCCAAAAAGTATTAAGGATGTTGCAAAAAAATTATTGAAACTTCAAATTAGAAAAAAAAAATTAATTTAAGTGCTGAAAATGAGCAAATTATTGCAATTTTAAGACAACTTCCGGTTATGAAGTTCTACTTGATTTTGAATCAAATGATATGTTTTATAATGGCTATAAAATTTCTTCGAAATCTCTTGGGAAAAAAGAAAAACAGTTTTGTAAAGAGGAAGGTCCAAAGTATAAGAAACACAAATAAAAAAAAAACTCGACCAATTGTCGAAAATCGATGTTTTCAACGTAGTCGGTCACGTTAATATCACATTGCAATAACAAATATTTTTTTACGAGTAAGCCTTATTAGGGGCCTTTTACGAGTGAAATATTCCTTTTTAAGCCTTATTAAGCCTTTTTACGAGTAAGCCGTATTAGGGGCCGAAGGCCCCGTACGAAAAGCGAGCCTAGGGGCGAAGCACCTAGTATATATATATATATATATATATATATATATATATATATATATATATATATATATATATATATATATATATATACAGTCGAACCTCCATATATCGAACTTCCTTATATAGAAATTTTCTATATATCGAACTCTTGGCAAATCTCTGTTCATTACATAGAAAAACTGTTTCTATATATCGAAAAAATCTCTATATATCGAAATTTTTTTTCAAGACATATTGGGAGATTTTATTCCACTTTAGAATAAAATCTCCCAATTTTTGACGTTTGAGACAATACGTCGTGGACTTCAATAGTTTCGCGGAAAATGTCCCTGATGAAGTTTTTAGTGGACTGAATAAATGCGAACATTTCTTTGATGAACTTTCCGCAAAACTGGCTGTTCAGCAAGATATTCGTAGTTTTTTTTTTAAAGAATGTAACAGTGATCATTGTAACCACTGTCTGGATTATTGTGTTTTTTAAAGGTATGCAGTACTCAAAGAATCTTTTATATTAATATATTTTTAGTTATAAACTTCCATTTAATGTGATTCGCATATAAATTAGAAATGGAGTTTCGCATACGAAAATTAGCTTTAATTTTAATGTTTTAGAAGAATTATGATAAAACGAAGATCAATTCTGTATATCGAAATTTCTATATATCGAATTTTTTTCCTGCAATTTGCTACTTCGATATATGGAGGTTCGACTGTATATTACTATCGGAAACATCACATACTTTTTTTTCTTTCTTTCTTCAGTAGTAATGAAAATATCAGCAAAAGAGTGGATTTCTTTTACATTTCTTGTTATGTTTCTTGTGTTACGTTTCGTCAGTTTGTGAGGCGATTACGAACGGCTATTTTCTGCTGTTGAAACATCCGGCTTTCATTTCTTCATTACACACGCATAAAAAAGGGAAAGCAGAACATGATCTTATAATTTGATAAGTCTAGTTTAAATGCAATGAAACAACACTCAAATGACATTCTATGATCAGCACTCGTCGAACCTCCAGAAGTGTACGTCATTTCAGCGTTTTATCAACTTATCTCTACATAGGGCCTTTTATCGCATGGGCAAATCGGGACCCAGCCCAGGGCCCCCTGATGCTAGGGGGCCCCCCAAACCCCCTTGGTGCATGCATCTAGTACTTCTAATAGCATGTATAGCCCATGGATAGTTCTTATTTTTATAAATGTTCGTAAGGGCAAATAGCCCCAAATAGCATCTGCCCAGGGGCCCCCAGCGTTCATAATCAGGCCCTGTCTCTACATTTTCGGTGCACGCTTTTTTCACTGGTGCCCTTCGCACTTATGCAAATATTTTGTAGAGCCCAAATATGTCTGATAATATAGAGCATATTGTTCAGTGTTTTGGAAGCTGAAACCTTGCAAACTGCTTATAGGCCCACAGTATTTTCTCGGTGGCACTCTTTTGACATTAATAAACCTTTTATGGGAGGACAAACACCCTGACTTTGAATTTTGTAATGTATTTTAAAACTCGCCATTTGCTTGTAAAATGTGTAAGCAAATGAATAATGAGTCCCACTAAAGTTTTGCAGAAAAGATTTTAAATTAAAGTTTCGTAGACAAAGTACCGTATTTATTCTTTCATATTACCAAACATATACTTTTGACAAACCATTTTGTTATTATTTAACTCTTGTCGACTTCGCCAAGTCCGAAACCCAATTCGAGCCCATCTCTCCAAAGACAGCTTTTCCCCACATCAAGCTATCTCATTTTGAACTGATCGAGCATCGGTATCGGGCGTAAAAATAGTAGCTGTGACGAACTTGACCTGCTTTGATAACACTATCCGTTCACGACAACGCAAAATATTTTCTAAACGCCGAGTGGCACTGCTTTCTTTGCCGGTGTGATTGCCTTTTGCTTACAACCAAATCTACTTATTTCACTTCCTTGCTGTCTTCAAAAACTATAGGGCCTGTTCACATAGGAGTCCGTTGCGTTGCGTTAAGGAAAAGATGACGTTGAGACGAAAATAAACCAATCATAGGCCTCCAATCGATTAGCAATGAAATTTTTAACGTCTATGATTGGTTTATTTTCGTCTCAACTTCATCTTTTCCTTAACGCTACGCAACGGACTCCTATGTGAACAGGCCCTTAATCAGGTGTTTTACGTCGATTAAAAAATACTTTATGCAGGATTATAGATTTATGCAGGAAGCTTTTTTAGTAGTTTTAATATCTTTCATTGCAACCATCTATGCTAGATCTTAAATATTTTTTCTGAAATAGCACTATGAATAACATACAGATGAAATAATGATAAAAAAAAATTAATGAAATGATCGAAACACTAATTTCTCCCTACCGTAGAAGGGATTACTGTAACTTTTAGATCCCTCGTCACCTACCCGCATTATTTACCTTTACTTATGATATCACGGCATCATATTTTTAGGGGGGGGGCATAAAAGAAGTATTTTCATTGCTTTAACATAGGATTACGTTTCTCAATAACGGTCCTACGGAAAGCAAAATTTCAGCGTTGTCGCGAATTATAATTTTGGCAGCGCGAAGAAAATGGTAAGCGGCGATAAGTAATCCTACGTCAATAACGGTAGTCCTCGGTAGTTTCGTTAGAAGAGACTACCTGAATTTTTTAAATTTTTTTTTTAATTCGGTCGTCTTTTGACTTTCTGACAAACACGAAATTTTTTATGAAAAAAAAATAACAATCTAATTTCTTTTCATTTTTTTCTTATTGTATACAAGACAGAATTAAAGAAAAAAAATGAAACAATAATGACGGGTGTTTTTCCTTTCTCTTAACTCAATACAATAGGTAGCATGAAAGCAAACGAAAGTTCCGACTGTAATTACAAACACATGTTTAAGACAAATAAAAATATGTTTAAGTATTTACTCTTTTCTTATAAATGCTCACATAATAAATACAAATATGTACAAAAATTTACATCTGTAGACCCAAAATATAGATCCTATCCATACATTTTTTTATAAACAAAATATATTTAATACGTAAGAGAGGTGATATAAATGTTAACTTTTTGCTGTTTCTGATCCTATTTAAAATGTTCATAACTTAATCAGATGGAGACACTGCCAAAATGACTCTGAATCATTTAACTTTTGAAACAATTCTAACTGTAAGGGCCTGTTCACATAGGAGTCCGTTGCGTATCGTTAAGGGAACGATGACGTTGAGGCGAAAATAAACCAATCATAGGCTTTAAAAATTTCACTGCTAATCGTTTGGAGGCCTATGATTGGTTTATTTTCGTCTCAACGTCATCTTTTCCTTAACGCAACGCAACGGACTCCTATGTGAACAGGCCCTAAGTACTATAACTAAATTTAAGCAGGGGAGAGAACTTGAGAAATTTGATATTGGGAAATAAGTAAAATGGCTCCCACAACTATACCAGTAGAGGCGAGTGACCACTTTATGTACAACCCTGATAAACCAAAGAGAACATAGTAGAAAACAGCACTGCTAAAATTAGTTAAGTATCTATCAGCATCCTATACTCGAGAAGTCAGAAAATGGTTGAGTCCAAAAATATGTCTTTCAGGGGCAAACAGCACTGAAATATTATGATATTTGCCTATTTCTGCCATGGCAACGTTCTGACGCTTCTTTATCTATTTTACGCATTATTATCACGAAGCAACTGGTAAGAAATATTCACATTTTCTATCGCTATGGAATGACATAGAAGCATTTGTTATGAAAAAATCTAGTGACATGATTTCCGTCGATAAATATCCCGGGCTTTTGTTGACAGCAAATCGAATAAAATATCGAACGATGTTGTGTCAATTTAAGCGAACAGACTGAAAAGTTGTAGAGCTGCAGTAAAAACACACACACACACAGTATGGGTAATATCTCATAAACATCCTGCTAACCATGAACGTGAGAGAAACTACAGTCCAATCGATTTTGAAAACTGTGAAAAACGATAAAAACAAGTTATTGTCTACCTTGAATTGGGGATATATCAGATAGAGATGAAAGATATTTCGATAAAAGTTTTGCAGCCGAGTCGCTGGAAAATTCATTTATTGCGATATCGTGAAATGCAACAATGTTGAGAAAGAGATATTCATGAATGCAACATTATTGTGTGACTTAGCATGTTCAGCAGATCAAAATGACAGAAAAAAAAAATTGATCGGGAAATCAAAAAAATTGTCGTTAAAAGGGTCTTTCTTCGTAAAAATGTATTTCGGATATCTACCGATGAAAGTTTTTATCAATCTATATATAAAAAAAACAATTCCGTAACTGACTGACTGACAGATAACGCACAAACCAAACCGCTGGACCTAAAGGGCTGATATTCTGTATGGCGATTCTTCTTATAGTGTAGGGGTGCACTAAGAAAGATTTTTGAAAAATTCTTCATAGATTTTTTTAATTAAATTTTTAAGCTGTTTTTGTAACATTTTTTAAAGTTTGCATTTAAAATGATAATCTGGGGGTTATAAAATTTATATCACGAGAAAGATCCTAAAAATTCCTTTAAAATGAAATCTTTTTCGAATCTTTACCTTCCATTTTCTGATTTTTGGGGAATTTTTAAACATTAGTTTTTATAATTTAATTCATTAAATGCTGATCACGTGGTTTCTTTTCTTTTTCCGATACTTTAAATTAATTTTGCGTCACGTGCGTAACAACGAAATAAACTGGAAAAAAAAATATTAAAATACGGTATTCAGCAAGTGTATTCAGCTAGTTACAATATACGACAGAACAGGAGATAAAGAATTTTGAAAATGAATTGAAGAATTATAATATTGACCGGCTGAATTCTTCACAAATGAACCATTTTCGTTGAGTAATTTTGAAAGAAGACTCAACGTCCTTGTAAGGGAGAAAAGAGGCTTTCATTTCAAGTTTCTTCGTAAGAATGAGATTAGTTCCGAGCTCGGTTCGAATCCTGACTGAATGCTCCCGTGTCTACGCTGCGTATGGGCCCTTTCAATCTGAAGGCCGGAAAGTCTTTCCGTGTGGTCTGTAGGTGTGGGAGGAACGTACGAGCCGCCCAGATGTCAACCCTGGGGATTCTCGGTCTCAACTGAGGCGGCACCGGGGGATCATTTGTCTCGCCTATATCTCTCATCACAATCAACCATACGTTTCGCGGTGTAGAACGGGCGAAAGTCGAGAGGGAAAAGTCGAGGGGAAAAGTGTGGGAAAGAGGGAAAAGTTTGCGAGGGGAAAAGAAAATAGTTTCGAAAATAAAAATATTGAGAAAGCCAAATTCCATGTGATAGTTACTGCGCGTTTTACTTTGAGGAAGTTCTGTTTCCCAGGAGGAATAAAAGGGAGCTTCTTCTTCTTACTCCCTAGTTACTAGTTAAACAGAAATTTCTCAACAAAGTTTTCTCAGACGAACGAACTCAATCTTACCCCTCAACGCAGTTGTTTAGAGCTTTCTATTTTCATTCGTTAAAAGGAGAGTGAAAAAGAAATGTGACTCGAGTCGAGGATTGAACTCGTGACCTTCACATTAATAGCGTACGATGCTCTAACCAACTGATGTTACTGGAAATAAGGTTGATTCGCTCTACGATAATGCAAATTATTTTCGTCGTTTAAAGTCGCTACGACCTACTTTGTCACCCTTATATTCATTCCAGATGGAGCGTTAGTCACTCTGCTCATAGGCGAGATAAAGTTTGGGAAATCACTTGGGAAGATTCCGGGATATTTTTTACATCTTATGAAAGTGCAAGATTGGGAAAAAAAAAGTTAGGGTGGAAAAGTGAAGATAAAGTAAAATGTAACTCATCCATTAGAAATAATTCAGAATTGTATCATTCTATGGACGTTGACAAAAGTTAAATTTTTGTTTTCTTCGCTAATAAAAACAATAATTTAAAATCAAAATTTTGGATATGTAACCTATAAATAAATATCATAAATTACCACAATTTTCATTAGTAAGAAAATCATTTAGATTTTTATCTATATTTTTCGTTAAACTTTTTGTACCACACCGCAATTATCTCAGGGCAGTTCAGAAATTGTTAACGGTGTCATGAACGCAATCTACATCATCAATAAAAATGGGATGTTTTTATTATTTTCTCTGTTAACGCAGCTTGCAGTTCTGTTCCTTTTTCCTTTTTTATCTAATTATAGTTCGCTGGGCAACTACCAATAACATTTCTTGGCGCCAAAGATGCCATAACCGCACGGAAATGGATGTTTTGCCTCACCCTCCAAAAAATTGATTAATACTAGCACCACCAATCAGAACAACAATTTTGTTCGCAGCTAAAATTTCTTTTCCGATTGCATTTTACTAAAGATATTCCACAATTTTTTTTTTCAAACCCTTTTAAAAACTGTGATCGAGTATGATATTTTATGATTTTGTTTTTATTTATTTATTTATTTGAAGCAAAATTCTTAACTACGGCATTTTAAATCGCATTCTCTACTTCCCGTCAGCTTTTGTGTTACAAATTTAAAAAAATAGAAAATTTTAATCATCTAAAATCCCCATAAACAAAAACAAAAAATGGTCATTCGCAAAAAGATACAAACATAAGGATTTCACATTATTGTTGTGAATTCCATATTACACTCAAGAGCCAAAACATTATGACCACCCCTACATTTTGCAATGAATTCGCCTGGATGACGTGGAAGGCACGTGATCAGGTGGAAGTGGTATTTAACTGCTGCTGGAGAGTCTGAAGAATCATTCTTTCACTTACTTCTGTGTGTGATGGGAAAGGCTGCGGATCTAAGCGACTTTGATAGAGGGCAGATTGTAATGGCTCGAAGGCTCGGAACAAGTATTTCCGAAACTGCACGACTCGTGGGTTGTTCGCGACCTACAGTTGTTAGTACTTATGCAAAGTGGATGAATGACGGTGAAACCAGCAGTAGACGACATGGTGTTGGACGTCCACACGCTATCAAAGAAAAAGGTCGTCGGAGACTGTCTCGCATGGTGAAGCAAAACCGGAGCCAGACAGTGGCTCAGCTGACAGCCCAATACAATGCAGGGCCAAGTAGAATAGTATCGCAGCACACTGTTCAGCGGACACTGTTGGATATGGGGCTACGCAGCAAACGTCACACTCGTGTGCCTTTGCTGACCAAGCGTCATCGCCAACTGCGCCTGCGTTGGGCCCGGGAACATCGCGGCTGGTCCATGGATCAGTGGGAGAGAGTTGCCTGGTCAGATGAATCACGGTTTGTCATTCATCCCGCCGATGGCCGCGTCAGGATACGCCGTCTTCCAGGCGAACTGTTGCTCCCTCAATGTACAGTAGGTCATACACAGGCCGGTGGTGGCGGTATTATGCTTTGGGGGACGTTCTCTTGGGCGTCTCTGGGACCCGTGGTTGTGGTAGAGCAGACCATGAATGCTACAGGGTATCTGAACATCATTGCGGACCAGTTGCACCCTTACATGGCCTCTGTTTTTCCAGCTGGAAATGGAATGTTCCAACAGGACAACGCCCCGTGTCACAAGGCTAAAATTGTGTTGGAGTGGTTCCAGGAACATGATGCTGAATTCCAGTTAATGTCCTGGCCGCCTAACTCACTGGATCTCAATCCGATAGAACACATTTGGGATGTCATGGGACGGCAGCTCAGAGTTCAAAGACCACCAATTCGCAATATCTCGGATTTGCGTGACCGTTGCTTAAACATCTGGTACAATCTGTCTCCGGCCATCTACCAAGGACTTGTGACATCCATGCCAAGGCGGGTTGAAGCTGTGTTGCGCGCCAAAGGTGGGCCAACTCGTTATTGACAGGTGGTCATAATGTTTTGGCTCTGGAGTGTAAATCATAGAAACTCTAGCATTAGAGTCTGATTATGTAATTCTACACATTATGTATATAACGATTTAAATTATTATATCATATAATTTCTAACACAAAAGTTTCTTTTTTTTTTCTTGTCTATAAAACTTCCCTTGATCACAGCAAATCGAGTAATATTGTTACCTTTTTGGGGGGATTGTTCTACAATAAATGAGATTTGCCTTTAGTTTACCTTGACTTCGCATGCGCAATAAGAGACTGTAACAACAAGACAAAACAAAAAACGAAGAAAATAGAGGGAGAGAGAGCTTTTTACTAAATCGATATAACAACTAATATAATCAGCTGAAGATGATGTGTATTACACTCTATAACAAAAAGATCGACGCTCCAAGAAGGAATTGTCCGATTGTAATAAAATTTCGTATGCAAAGATATTTCGACGGAACAAACAAATGATTAAAATTTGGTATCCAACGAATGAATAGCGGGAGCTCTAGCGCATCAGAACTGCGCATCCAGCAGGTGTATAAGGAGAAATTTTCGATCTGATGTGGATCATTAGTCTTTTCTAATTTTTCATTTAAATCTTATTACCCTGAAACTCTTAAGTATTTTCTCTTAAATTTAACTTTTCCGTATTGATTTATCTTTCCAGTAACTATTCTTTCCTTTATTTGCGTTATTTTTACCTTACTATTTTAATTCTTTACTTAAAACTTTAACTACTGAGCACTCCCTCCTTGATTATACAGTTAACTTGCTTATCTATACTTATATATAAAGAGAGAGAGCGATTTTGTACGTGGAGGGTAATCTCCGGAACCACTGCACCTATTTGAAAAATTCTTTCACTGTTTGAAAGGTACATTATTCCAGATGGACATAGGCTATATATTATGTATATCTGATAAGTAGAAAGAAAGTTACGGGGGATTCTCTAGATTTGTGTGCACGGCCGCCATCTTAGATTTTTCCGCCAGGGTTTGGCGCATTTCGCATGGCGATAATTATTGCGTTCTGGTAAAAATAACCCATTGTCAAATTCTCTAATTTTAAGATCAAACAGTTATTTCTGATGTGATATTTTAATTACAGTATAATAATTTTAGGTCAGATCTTGGCCTTGACCTGAAAATCTGAGTCAAATTGACTATACTCAAAAGAGTAAATTATTTTTAAAACTAAGAGTCTTTTTGTTGAAAATTTTTGAATCCATTATCAGTTTTTCGTTAACTTATTAAATTTAAGTTGCTTTTAATTTTGTTTATCGGTTGTCAATTAGTATACTATAATGATACACCATTTCATTTATTTGAAGTAAAAATTATCTGCCATCATTTTTTCGTAAAATGTAAAATACAGTATACATTTTAAATACAATATATTTTAAAATATTTTATAATTCCAAGTTGTAGTGGATTACAAATAAATTTAAATAACTGAAGTTCAACTTCTCTCTCCCCAGGAACCTAACTTAAAAAGTTAGTTAAGGTTAAGTTATTGGTTTAGGAAAAGAGTTTTTTTTTTTCTTATTTCCAACACAGCAGGATAAATGGTCAAATAATCCTTGTCCCGATTTTATTGTATGCACCAAATATTTGGTTAAGGTCAAATCTGAAGTAAAATTTCATTACCACAATGCCCCCCCCAAAAAAAAAGAAAAAAAAAAGAGGATCTGGTTACCAGTGGCGCACCCAGGATTTTTTCTTGGGGGGGGCCGAGATGAATGGATAAAAATATTTATAATGCATTGGGGGGGGCCGAGATGAACGAATAAAAATATTTAGAATGCAAAATCTATATTTCTACTTCTTTGGGGGGGGCCAGGGCCCCCTGGGCCCCCCCTGGGTGCGCCACTGCTGGTTACTCACCATAAATTTATGGGTTCATAATTATTTTACATTTTTCAAAGCTGAATTTTAGATAATTTTTAAATTGCAAGTTATTTAGGTGGTACTAAAATGCTGTATTTTTTTTCTAATTAACAATATATTGGCATAATATTTTGGTGATTCATTGCTATTAGTCAAAGAGTTAGGGCAAACTGAATAGATGGCATTGAAATTTTATCTGTAAGTAAAATTCCTTTGACCAAATTTTTCATATGGATCATAATTTGAAAAGGTAGTTTTTAATTAAAAATGACAAAAAAAAAATCTCAGTCCAACGATTAAATGATTTTTCAAAAATATTTCTAAGTTTCACAATTTAAAATGGTCGTTTTTATTAAAAAAGCTAAAAGAAAAACCCAAAATTTCCAATATTTGAGAATGATTTTTTCAAACAAGTGGTTTTTATCAAAAACCCAAAAATAAATCTAAGTCCAACTTTTAAATGATTTTTCAAAAAATTTTTCTAATTTTCTTAATTTAAACAGGTGGTTTTTATTAAAAAAGCTAAAAAAATTCAAAGTCCAGCGTTTTGAAAACACCGCTTAAAACACACTGGCGAGAAATTTTCCACTCCTCAAAACACGGTAAAATCGCCAAGTTGGCGCAAAAAAAATCCAAGATGGCGGCCGTGCACACAATTATTAAGTAACGCAATATTAATTTGAATATTATTTTAGGTGCTTAAAATAATTAAAAAAACATTCTTTACTTAAAATCCTTTCTTTATTTTTGTATTTTTATTTCATCTCTTACTCTAATTTTGAGATACCAATGTGTATCTATACTTCTGTAATCTATACTTATATATAAAGAGAGAGCGATTTTGTACATGGAGGGTAATCTCCAGAACCACTGCACCTATTTGAAAAATTCTTTCACTGTTTGAAAGGTACATTATTCCAGACGGACATAAGCTATATATTATGTATATCTGATCAGTAGAAATAAAGTTAGGGGCTTAATCCTAACAATCTCCATTGTTACCGCTACTGTCCTCTACCGCTTTTTGTGCCGAAGTTTTCAACGATCCTTAGCATGGTGCTATCGCTATGGGTTTCTGTTCTGACGTTAGCGGTTCGAAACTAGCCGTTCTCCAGCACGCCTTTTTCTTTTAAAAAATTAACTTTAATTATCAACTAACGTAATATTAATTTGAATATTATTTTAAGAATATTATTTTTTTAAAAATTGAATATTTAAAAAAAAACATTCTTTACTTCAAATCCTTTTTTATTTTTGTATTTTTATCTCAACTCTTAACCTCTTTCTATTATCTATCTATACTTATATATAAAGAGAGAGCGATTTTGTACGTGGAGGGTAATCTCCAGAACCACTGCACCTATTTGAAAAATTCACTGTTTGAAAGGTACATTATTCCAGATGGACATAGGCTATATATTATGTATATCTGATCAGTAGAAATAAAGTTAGGGGCTTAATCCTAACAATCTTCATTGTTACCGCTATTGTCCTCTACCGCTTTTTCTGCCAAAGTCTTCAACGATACTTAACGTGGTGTTATTGCGGTGGGCATTATGTTATTTGGTGGTTCTGACGATAGTGGTTCGAACCTAGCCGTTCTCCGGCACGCCTTTTTCTTTTAAAAAATTAACTTTAATTATTTACTAACGTAATATTAATTTGAATATTATTTTAGGAATATTATTTGAAAAAAATTTTAATATTATTTAAAAAAAACATTCTTTACTTAAAATCCTTTTTTTATTTTTGTATTTTTATTTCATCTCTTAACCTCTCTCTTTTAAAAAATTAACTTTAATTAATAACTAACGTAATATTAATTTGAATACTAATTTAGGTGCTTAAAATAATTAAAAAAACATTCTTTACTTAAAATCCTTTTTTTTATTTTTGAATAAAACTACGGTCTCAAGCACACCTCTTTCTTTTAAAAAAATAACTTTAATTAATAACTAACGTAATATTAAATTGAATACTATTTTAGGTGCTTAAAGTAATTAAAAAAACATTCTTTACTTAAAATCATTTTTCATTTTTGAATAAAACTACGGTCTCAAACACACCTCTTTCTTTTAAAAAATTAACTTTAATTAATAAATAACGTAATATTAATTTAAAATTATTTTAGGTGCTTAAAATAATTTTAAAAAATTCTTTACTTAAAATCATTTTTTATTTTTGTATTTTTATTTCAACTCTTATTCTAATTTTGGGATACCAATGTGTATCTATACTTCTATAATAATATATAAAAAGAGAGAGCAGAATTTTATGTGGTGGGTAATGTACAACTTTTGTACATTAAAATGTACCTTACATCTTTCCTTTGTCAACCACAGTCAAGTAATCATAGCAACACCCTTTAGCTTACGGGGTCCGTTTTTCGAAATCGCTCTTTACAACGGGAAAATGTTATCTACTTCCTATCCCCATTTTACGTGGGGAACATTCAGCGTGGGGGGTCAGGGAGTAGACCCAGTGGGGGACCAAAGAGTGGTTAATTGTTTTCTTATTGCTTTCTTACTATTGAAGAAGAATTTCAATAGTAGTTCATCGGCACTCCGTAACTCTTTCATCTCTGAAAAGGTAGAAAATGGATGAACCGCGGGTGAACCGCCCTTCTGATGTCTCTCGCCTGAAAAGAAATAGCCTCTAGCTAGAACGACAAAAGATTATTATTCAGTCCTTTTCAGCAAGTTTCACCCTCCGTTCCCAGGATGTCACCCAATTGTTCTTTGGGGGCAAAGCCGTTAGGAAAGTCACAACGAAGTGGAATTCGAGACTATATGCCGACATCACACCGTATTTTTAGAGAGTATGTGCTTCGGATATATGCTATCCCACCCCGTAAGGAAAAGGTTTAATATTTTTAAGATTCAAGTAGCGGAGGTATTGATAAATACAAAAAGGATTTTTGAAACTGGCAACGTTAAAGGGTTTATTGAAGAAAACTACATTTGGAACTACGCTTTTTATTGGACATTAAAGGTAAAAAAAAGATTTACAATTTATTGGCTATCAACTGGAAATTTATAGGTATAATATTTTGTTCAACCCGGACAAAGTCGGGACTGGCCGCTAGTACTTATATATAAAGAGAGAGGGATTTTGTACGTGGAGGGTAATCTTCAGAACCACTGTACCTATTTGAAAAATTCTTTCACTGTTTGAAAGGTACATTATTCCAGATGGACATAGGCTATATATTATGTATATCTGATCAGTAGAAATAAAGTTAGGGGCTTAATCCTAACAATCTCCATTGTTTCCGTTACTGTCTTCTACCGCTTTTTGTGCCGATTTCAACGATCCTTAGCGTGGTGCTATCGCGGTGTGTCTTTCTGACGGTAGCGGTTCGAACCTAGCCGTTTTCCGGCACGCCTCTTTCTTTTAAAAAATTAATTTTAATTATTAACTGACGTAATATCAATTTAAGGTATTATTTAGGTTATTATTAAGGTAAAAAAAGATTTACAATTTATTGGCTATCAACTGGAAATTTATTGGTATAATATTTTGTTCAACCCGTACAAAAGTCGGGACGGGCCGCTAGTAGGAGATAAAGTCGAAACGACCTAGGCACTCCACTTGCAAAACAATATCCAGTCTGATGTTCAAAATTTCTGTTGCTTTTCGATTGCGGGTATCTTAGCAATGCCTCGCCAAAGGATTCATGCTCATTACGAGCATAATTCAGCGTTTGAAAGAGTCGTGTCATCGTATTGAAAGAGGCTGGTTGGGCAAATAGTAGAATCACTTGACATCTGGGTCGAAGCGATGCAGCGATTAGCTGATGCTGGCAAGAGGGATCAACGAGGGCTGATTTAAGCGTCAGTGTGGCAGCGGTCGACATAGTAGGACCCCGACAGAACGGGAAGACAGAGCGATTGCCAGATCAGCTGCCACAGCACCAGATTCGTCGTTATCAACCATCCGACGTGTGACCCGCACCCGCACAGAAGTGTCCAATATGACCATTGACAGACGACTGAGAGAATGGAGTCTACGCTCGCGCTGACCGTTACGCCAGTTACCCCTCACGCCTGTACACCGTCAAGTCCGATTACAGTGGTGCTTAACTCGATCAACTTGGAACTGCGCTAACTGCGGACGTATAGTCTTTGGTGACGAGTCCCGTTTCCAACTGTGTCCTGGCGATCGCCGAAGACGTGTCCGGAGACGTCCAGGACGGCGTGGGAATCTTGCCCTTACTATTTCACGCCACACAGGCCTACAACAGGGCGTTATGGTTTGGAGTGACATTTCCTTTGTTAGTCATTAATGACACACTTACAGCACAGCGGTACGTAGACGACATTCTGCGACCCGTTTTGTTGCCGTTCCGCGTACGCCACTCCAGACTTGCTTTCCAACAAGATAATACCCGATCGCATACGGCACGTGTTGCTGTGAATTGTCTTCGAGCTTGCCAAACACTTCCTTGGCCCCCTAGATGGTGGCCTGATCTCTCCCCCATAGAGAACATTTGGAACGTGATGGGAAGGCGATTGCAACTATCCCGGAATGTTGCCGATTTAGCCCGACAGCTGGAATCAATTTGGCAAGAAATCCCGAAGGACACCATCAAATAACTTTATCAGTCTATGCCACTCTAGGTGACAACTTGCATCCAGGCCAGAGGTGTACCAACGCCGTATTGATATCCTCACTTTGCAACGATCAAACTCTGGAATAAATCATTCAATGGTTCTGAAATTTTAATAGTTTTTTATGCGCATGTTTTTCACATCCATTTTTTTTTCGCAATCGACAACTCCTTGGTGCGTCGTTTTTTTTTTTTTTTTTTTTGTTTTTTTTTTTTTTTGTTATAGAGTGTACAAGACACTCTGACATGTATATATTAGATCCCAATAAGGTATTAAAAGCTTCCTCATGTATGGCTATTTTGTTGTTGTTGTTGTTGCTTATGCTACTTGACCGACAGATACATCAGATCAGGTCCCGAAGGCTATGGGCAATGAAGGTGCGGTTCTAGTTTTGAATTAGCACAAGGGTTGGAATCCGAATTGGCTAAATGATCAGTCCCGTAATTTTGAACCGAGTCAAGTGACGAGACCGGAACACTTGACCCCGCACCTCCAGAGGTAAATTTGAGAACTTGGCATTGCATCCACGCCTTATTTTACGTGCCCCGGTCACCATTAGTGAACACGGCAGTGGATTTTACTGTTACGAGCATCGAACCAGGGACGTGCAGATGACTAGCCCGCTGCTCTTGCCAACTGGGCCACCCCGCCCACATGGCTATTTTATATATTTAAATTCGTTAAATTTCCACCAATTTTAGTATAAGAAGTAGTTAAAGATAGGTTATTTTCAGTCAGAACTGACTGGTTTATATAAATGTCTGTTCATTTTCCTTTTGCTTTTACTATAAGAGACTTGCTCGTTCTTATTCACGTTGATACTTATGCAGACATTCACCTCTCCCACATACGATTAGATATGCGTGCGTCAGAGTACATGCGATACACTATTACTAAATAGGATTTTATCTTGCAGTACAAGCAAGTTAAAAATAACCGGTGGGAGAAATTTTCGAATCCTTTCATTATTTATTGGGGGGGAAAAAATCGATTGGCAGCATCAGGTAGGGATTCTGAAAGGAAATCAGTGCTTTTTTCGTGACTAAGTACGAATTCAAATCCAAAAATGCTTTTTCGTTCAAATGCATGAGTTGAATAACGAAATGCAGTTGAAAGGACCTTTTTGCATTACTTCTATGTAGATCGTTATTGATTTCTTACGATGATTATCTGTGTTTTGAATGTTTATCGAGAGTTTTTACTCTTAAAGCTCATCTTGAATATCGGAAGATGCCCGAAATATTCAAACTGGGATGTCGAAAAGCATTATGGCCGTGGTAGAATAAATATATTTACCAGTTCGCAGTTTTTGCCTTACATTGCGATTACTTTGCATGTATATAATCTTATTTAATTTCTATAGTCTTATGATTGTAAGGGAAACTTTATAGCATTCCCAGAAAATTTCCTATTCAAAGTTTCAGGTTTAAAAACCAGTATGTAACAAAGCCGCGCATATTGTGTAGTGGCTATCATCGCGAGTTTCCACAGCGCGGGCTCGGTTTTTAATCCCGGCTAAGGCATGGGCGTTCTTGCGTTGTCCCCTCATCAGAAACAATGTTGGTTCACCTATATCAAAATTTCCCAACCTTTTTTCGAGTCGCGACCCCTTTGAATGGTTTCCACTGTGACGTTGTCTCCATTACTACACGAAAATTGTAATTATATAACTGTGTGATGCTCGTTCCTACCCCTCAACATGAACATGTCATCTATCGGCGAAATGTTAAACTGAGCGGTCTCATAAACTCTAGGATAAGAGGACATAAATTTTGTGTAATATGCGGTTCTGGCGTTATAAAAGGCATAAATCCCATAGTGGTTCGAGGGCTCTCCAGAATTTTGACACTATAGCGACATGTGGAATCCCATAAACTTTGGACCCTTGCGAGCACTTAAAACGCCGGAGAAAGCTTTTGAATTCGCCGACCGTATAAAAGAAGACCCCCAATACTCCACGAAAATGAGATCTGTTTTGAGTGCCAGAGAGGACGCAGCTCTCCTGGTCTGTCGGCCTGATAGGCCGAGTTGTCGGCGAGCCCGAAGCCGTCCTGACATATCTAACTGTAAATTCTAACTCGCTGTACATACTTGCTTTTTGTAGTTGTAGTGTTTAAGGTAGCGTAGTAAAGTAATTGAAGCGAAACGCTTGTCTTATTATTGACTACGTTACACCACGCACCCTGCCTGTTGTAGAAAAAAATGTAATCACATTGATATTTAAAATGAATTTTTTTCTGCTACACTGATTGACATCGTTTCCTTTTCTGTACTCCCATTAAAATGTTAACAAGGAAGTTTAAAAGCTTTAATAGCGAGAGAATCCCAGAGTCGTAACGCACAGTTTTAAGCTCTTGTGAAGCATGATACTTTTCACAAAAGCTCATACAAATATTAGTGGATATTATGTGTGTCTGTAACAGAATGAACACGTAGAAGGTACCTGTTCTGTTAACAGCAAAACGGAACTCAAGCGTCAAACCGACATAAGTTCAGCCTGCTATATCACCAAAGCCAGCAACTTTTATTTTAAACACAGAGCGTTAGTGCTTTGAGTAGAATATTCAATTAATAATCGGATTCCTTTTAATAGATAATTAAATTATCGCCTATAACTAAAAATTATTCCCCGAATTTCATTTGTTATCAGATGATAGTCAAATGGTTTTGTCTGTCTAGTATTCTGCTACTCTTCCGAAACTTAAACAATTAATATTTGAAAGATATATTTTTATTTCATAATTGAGTCGCCGTACGTCAGATGCATAATACTTAAAATTCAAGGAAACATTCCAAGTAGCTTTTTAAGATGATTTGCCTCCGTGTCACGTTCTACGATATCCGAAGACCTTTTGCCAACAGATTTACTAAAAAACTCCGGCTCCAAGTATTCAGGAATACGCTAATTAGCTCATACTCTGTGGCATGTTTTGCAGAATCTAATCTTTAAACATCATTAAATATACTACATGCAACTCGAAGGAACATTTATAGCTATCCGCACATTTGTTTGTTTAACATTCTAAGATATAATGTCCATAGATTTATTATCGACTTATTACTTGCTACTCAAGTTTAAGGGCCTGTTCACATAGGAGTCCGTTGCGTTGCGTTAAGGGAAAGATGACGTTGAGACGAAAATAAACCAATCATAAGCCCCCAAACGATTAGCAATGAAATTTTTAACGCCTATGATTGGTTTATTTTCGTCTCAACGTCATCTTTTCCTTAACGCAACGCAACGGACTCCTATATGAACAGGCCCTAATTGTCAATTCACGTTAGATACGTGGGTGAAGTAGCGATGACAATACGTCATTGCTCAAGTCATATTTCGTTTCGATCACCCACTTACTTTAAGGATTTATTTGTCATTGAGTATAATAAATTTTCACGAGATTACTATCACAAAAACTTCACGTATAAATCTATATATATATAAAAGAGAATGTTTCTTTGTGTGTCCTTTATACGTTCCCGAACGGTCCATTCGATTGAGATGAAATTTTTTACAGATGTTGTTCTCACTCCCGCGAGAAACACTAAAGGGGGGGGGAGACACCCTAGGGGGGGGCAGAGGGCACATATAAAAATAATCGAAAACGACTAATATTAGTGCCGAATCCATAGTTTTCGCGGTCGCTGAGATTAATAGTGACACATTCGATGCCGTTTAAGTGCAAGTTCAGCCCCCATCAGCAGTGGGGGGGAGGAGAGGTGGGGGAAAGAAGGGGTGAATATAAAATGTCCATAATGACCGAGAATAATGTCGACATCTCTATAGTTTTCGGGGTCGTTGAGATGAATAAGGACACTCCCGATGCCGTTTAAGTGAGAGTTCAGCCCCCTCAGCATTGGGGGGAGGCGGGGGGGGAAGAAAGGGTGAATATAAAATGTCAAAAATGACCGAGAACACTGTCGAAATCATAGTTTTAGGGGTCACTGATATGAATAGGGACACTTCCGATACCGTTTAAGTCAGATTTCAGCCCTCCTGAGTATTGGGGAGGATGCGGGGGGGGGGGGGAGAAAGGATGAATATAAAATGTCCAAAATGACCGAGAATAGTGTCGAATCCATAGTTTTTGGGGTCGCTGAGAAGAATAGGGACACTTCCGATGCCGTTTAAGTGAGAGTTCAGCCCCCTCAGCATTGAGGAGGATGCGGGGGGGGGGGAGAAAGGGTAAATATAAAATGTCAAAAATGACCGAGAATAGTGTCGAATTCATAGTTTTGGGGGTCGCTGAGAAGAATAGGGACACTTCCGATACCGTTTAAGTCAGAGTTCAGCCCTCCTCAGTATTGGGGGGATAAAAGGTGAATATAAAATGTCCAAAATGACCGAGAGTAGTGTCGAATCCATAGTTTCTGAGTCACTGAGGGGAATATAAGAAATTAAAAATGTTGTTTATAATCAAGTTTTGAGTTAAATTAATAATAGAGTGAATTTGTAATTTTACTTTATCCATTTGTATATTGTAATTACTTTTGAATACCTGTAAATTAAATTACTTAAATTTTACACAATATGTAGAATCCATTGCTTTTCCTGTGTAATAAAAAAATTGAGATAAATAAATACCGGGCAACGCCGGGTAAACAATCGTTTTAATATATAGTAGCCTACTCGAGAATATAAATTTTGACAAGATATACAATATATATTGGCATAAGCTTTCTTCACTAAATGCACATTAAACTAATGATTCCAAAAACCAGTAAACATTATCTGTGCTATTACATTGAAGCCGAATAAAACAAAATCTATCATTCCTTTCTAAAATTACTAAATTTTAGCTCCCTAATCTATCCAAAAATCAAGATACTAAAGAATGAGGACTGCCCTTGGTTGCGGTTTGGTTTTACCCACAAAATTTACAACAATGTGCTTAATTAATCTGTATACATAAAGCCAAATACCGCTCACTGACTGATCACTGTATCGCTCGAACCATAAGGCCTAGGAAGCTGAAATTTTGCACGGTGGCTCCCCTAAGGCCTCAGGTGCTCATTAAGAAAGCTTTTTTAGTAACATTTTATATATTTTTTAAAAACATTAAAAGGGTTAAAAGGGCTTAACCCTCCCCCCCCCAAAAAAAAAAAAAATATATATATATATATATATAAAACACCGATTGACTGATCGTTATATACAGGGTGGTCATAAAAAACCTTTGCCGATATATGGACCTCTAGCGGCTGTTCCGTTCAACCGATCGAGATGAGATTTCAGATATAGTTATTCAGAGGTATGAGCTCGGGATTCTGTGAACGGCAGCAAAGTGGCGCTCGCGGTTACGGTTATAGGTAGAGGAACTCGAAATTTTCGAATGGCAACGCCCATTATTTCCCTTCGCAAAATGCTCACCGCATGCGGAAACCCTAAAGAGCGTTGGAACGGTACGTGTATCACAAAAAACGGACGCGTTATGCACTCACAAAATACATCTCTGTGAACGGCCAACAAAAACACGATAACACAACAAAAACACAAGCGCACGGAGGAAATTTTCATATGGCAGAGGCAAGACACCAATTACTGATGACAAAACAGATAGGACAAAAGAAAACTTTTATTTGGATTACACGTTTTCCACATGGGTGCCATCATAGGCCGTTCGCAGAGAGGTTTTTTGTGCGGGCATAGCGCGTCCGTTTTTTTTTTTTTGTGTGTGTGTGTGATACACTTACCTTTCCAACGCTCATTAGGGTTTTCGCATGCGATGAGCATTTTGCGACGGGAATAAGTGGGTGTTGCCATTCAAAAATTTCCAGTTTCTGTACTTATAACCGTAACCATGACCGCCACTTGGTTGCCGTTCCATAGCTGCCAACCTCCCAAGAAAAAAATAAGGAACACAGCGTGCGACGAAATCGGGAAAAAAAAAACTAGAGCAACAAGATGTATAATATTTTCTAACACAAGAATAGAACTGCAAAAGTTCACTTTCAGACAATTCTGTGACAAATTCTGATGTTTCGGATCCTATAACTAAATCTTTATCATCCTTCTGACTTTTAAATACATCAAATTTCACATTAAATACACATTTAGAGATAGTTATAACAGATATTTTCCAAAATCTCGCCAACAATTAAAAAAAAATTCAATAACTCTCTTCTCCTCTTCACTTTGAAACATCACATTATATGTTTCACAAATGACAATCACATTTTTCACAAAAAATGCTAAAGCATGATCAAGAATTGAGCTCAATGTAAGAAAATTTCTTTCTTCCCGCTGCAATATGCGTTTATTATTGTTAGATGATGGTGACTCTGCAAGGGATTTTACTTTAATTTGCTGATTTTTGAGAAGCACATGAGGTTGATTTTACTTTTTTTTATTAGTTTAGGTGAAGCGCATGATGTTGACTTTTTCTTTCTTTCTAATGTTGTAGAAGCCGCTTGCTGTCCAGGAAATTTTTGTATAGTGTAAGCTGCTAGGAGGGGAAAATATGAATCTCGAAAACGCGATGTAGGGGGAAAAAAGCGATGGTGCTGCGGAAGTAAAAATACGGGACATTTTTGCTTGAAAACGTATTTTCGTAACAAAGCGAACGGAAGAACGGAACGAATGCGTAAGAACGGAACGAATGCGTTTTTTACCGAACACTTGGCACGTATGCCGTTCACAGAATCCCGAGCTCACACCTCTGAATAACTATATCGGAAATCTCATCTCGATCGGTTGAACGGAACAGCCACTAGAGGTCCATATATCGGCAAAGTTTTTTTGTGACCAGCCTGTGTCTCTGGATCCATGAGGCCTAGGCTGCTGAAGTTTTGCATGGTGGCTCCTTTAATGCCCTAGGGGCCAGGGCCTTTTCATCGTATGGGCAAATCGGGACTTTGCCCAGGGGCCCCTGATGCTAGGGAGCCCCAAAACCCCCTTGGTGTATGCACCTAGTACTTCTACTAGTATGTATAGCCCATGGATAGTTCTTATTTTTATAAATGTTCGTAAGGGGGGGGGGGGTCCCAAATAGCATCTGCCGAGGGGCCCCCAGCGTTCATAATCGGGCCCTGCTAGGGGCTCAGTAAGAAAGCTTTTAAAGAAATTTCAACAGTTAACGGGGTTAAAAGAGACCTAAGTCCCCAAAATAAAAACAATCTAAAACCCGTATTGAATGTAGGATCACTGGATGAACTCCTCTGGGAAATGACAACGCCTTACTGCTAAAGTTAATTTAAATTAAATGAACCAAATTACGCAGTTGGTGGTATTAATGTATTCCGGAAGCACGGCTAGTACCTAATAAAACTGTATGATACTTAAATTTCTAATATTGAAAGAAATATGAAATTCACTTTCGTATGTTTTAGATCAGTGGTTCCCAACTTCTCTCCGTCTCAGACGCTTTTTCAACCTTGAAAACATTTTTTTAAATCCTAGCAATTTTGACTGATAGTGAATAATGAAAGAATTAATAAACATACACAAAAAAGGAAAACTATTTAATAACGCAAAAAACATTTTTTTTTAAGCGATTGTTCCCGCGAAATATTGGTTAAACCTAATGCAGCGTTTTCGAAATCGCATCCAACGTATTATCGTTTGATTGCAAATTTATTTGACAAAAGTTCGAAGAATTTTACAATTGATCCAGAAAATACAGGTAAAAAATAGGATTACGAAAAGGTTTACAAATTTAAGAACTGAACATAAAATATGGAAAATATAAGCAAAAATGTTAATAGATATTTGAATAATTTTAAACATACATCTAGATAACTGGATTTAGCCTATTTATAGTCTGTTTGGAGTCAAATCATCCATTCAAACTGACAGTTAATGAAAAGGATTAAAATATCTTTTTTTTTTCCTATATCATTTTTTTCCGATGTTTAGAGGACAGTTAAATTCTAATATGAATATCACTGATTAGAACTAAAAAATTAACTTTCCTGCGGAACACAAAAATGTATCGACCGTACCCTAGGATTTTGTGGAAACACAAGCTGAGAACCCCCGATTTCGGAAGTTTCCTAATGGGGGCTTTTAACTGATAGCCCCTGACCTCGTTAGTACCTTCTATGGAAAACTGTCCATTTTGAAAGATGGTTCTTTTAACGTAGGATTACGTTCCTCCCATAACGGTCCTTTGGAAAGCAAAATTTCAGACGCTAAAACCATCCGTCGTCACGAGTTATAATTTTGGCAGCGCGCCAAACCCAGTCTGTATCGCTTGGGCAAGCGTTAAACAGTTAAACAGAAAAGTACTAAGATGAGTCAAAATTTTGACGTACATATATGTACGTATATATACTTACATATGTATATAGATACATATACACATACAAAAGAAGTAAGCAACGATAAGTAATCCTACGTTAATAACCCGCGGTAGTTTCGTTAGAAGAGACTACCTGATTTTTTTTTCCAACTTCAAATAAAGAAAAATACACTTTAGGACTTTGTGTCCTTCCCATATAGGCTTACGCCTTGAGTGTTGGTTTCCGTTTTGGTATCATGTATGCAGAGTGGGGATGCGACATCGACAACAAAACATCGATGTTTCGAAACATCGATGCTAATAAAATATTGCCGCAAAACCATCGATGTTTTTAAACATCGATGTTTTTGAACATCGATGTTTCCGTTCAAATATCTGTTGTGAGACACATTTGAGACATTGCTCAATCGCTCTTTTAACATAAATGGCACTGTTTTGTTCTTCTGATATATCATTGAATCTGATGTTCTTCGTGATGGAACAGTATATAAAGGCACAGTTACTTTTAACAAGTGTTTAAAACCCTCGTCTTCAATGACTGAAATCGGCTGAGAATCTCTACAAATTATGTAAAGAATAGCTTGAGAAATTTTGCTGTGCTTATCTCCACCATCTTTAAAAGAAATCACATTTGTGAAACTGTTTTTCAAAGTTTTTTGATGGAACCTAGTAATATTGGAATACGAACTTACGGTTTCTTCTCTATGTTCCGTTTCAGTCTCCGAAATGCTTGGGATGGCTGGGGCCGAAGCATCTGGATTGTGTGGTTTACTTTTTGCCTTGGGCTTCATTGATGACTCAAAATACTTGTTGTAAATATCACCATATTTTGCCTTTAAATATCCAGATAAATCCGTGGTGTTGTCAGAAGTTAAGGGACTTACGCAAATATTGCATTTCGCCAATTTGTCAGAGGTTTTGGAAAAATATTTCCAAACGGTACTTTTAGGAGGCATCTTACTAATAATATTAACGTTAACTTATATAAAGCAAGAACAATACATAAACTTAAACGGCCGCTCTCGTGTTTATACTATTTATAAAATAAAACCCCAAGGAAAGTTCAGGAGTGTCGAAAACATTCCAAGCGCTCTAATTGGTTCATTGGTTGTTGATTGCCATTTGTCTCGTTGCTATGGGATCGTTCCCCCTTTTGTATTCGTCCTTTTCAGAATTCAGACTTACATTTACTGAGTGCGAAAACTATGCTACGTGGTTAATTTTTTTATTATGGTAATTTCTCATTTAAAAAAAAAAAAACCATCGAAACAACGTAAAACATCGAGCACAAAACATCGATGTTAAAAAAACATCGACTTCAATAAATCGATGTTTATAACATCGATGTTTTTATGAAAACATCGATGTTTTGAAAACATCGACATCGATGTCGCATCTCTAATGCAGAGCAGAGGCGGATTAAGCTCGTGTCAGACTTGACCGGTGTCTGGAGAAGAAAGGGTAAAAAAGATAAGAACCCCATGATCACGTGGTATCGCCAGTTTTAAGCTAATTAAAAAAAGAAAATCAATCACATTTCATTAATATTAAGGGGGCGGGGAATATCCAGTATATATGTCAATCCAGAGCCCGACTTTGACCCAATGGGGCCCTGGACAAAGCAGACTTTGGGGGCCCCCTCCAAGGACAGATCCAGAGGGGAGTACATGCCCCCCCCCCCGGACCAGATTTCCACATGAACATTTGGGACATTCACCCAGGTTCCCCATAAGTTGGGACCGGAAATTCAAAAAATGTTCGACCAACAAGTCAAAAATTTGAAAAATAATTACAATAATAATAAAAATAAGAGTTAATTTATTAATTTACTTTTTAATGTTAATAAATAAATTCATGAAATTTTCTTTTGAAATGCAAAATAGATCAGTCTGAAGTTATTACACCCCCCCCCCCAAAAAAAAAAAAATGAAATAAACTAGAAACGCTTATGGATGTAAGTATGCTTTTACTATAGTGGGTGCACTGTGCTCCACCCAGGATTTTTTTCTGTATCTCCCACTGCCCCCATTTACTGTATAAACCAAAAACCACATTTTCAAAAATATGTACAATTTAATATTAAATTAGGCTGGCCCCATAATTTTGGGGGCCCTGGGCAAGTGCCCCACTTGCCCATGCGGAAATCTGGGCCTGTGTCAATCTATTTTACTGAAAGAAATAAATCTATAACGAAAATGATTTCACTGAGACATTTTAAAAATATATAATAAAATTTGATTCCATTCGCCTTTCCTTTTTTTTTATCTCTAAGGATTTGAAATTTAGTCCTTGAAAGTTCTCCAAACTCGTAAATTTCGCTTATCTTTGGATGAAAAAGGCAACGTCCACAGTCAATGCTTCATATTAGGAAGGAGAATAATTCTCATTCACATAACTAATTTTTAACGTTATTAGATATAGATATTAAACTTTGTGGATGACATATGTGTATATGAAACACTCTGCGAACATCTCAGACGCTCGGGATGACGTGCAAACATGCAGTCCGAGTGCGGTATACATCCTTTGCTCTAGTAACTTTTTACAATGGAGTCAACCAATTTGCTGCAAGATACTGTAACACCGCACTTTACTATTTTATGTTTGGACGAAAATTATTTGCTTTTTTTCTGCATTATTTAAGGTACACATTTGAAACCTTATTTTCAATCAAAAAGAAAATCGATTTTCCACTTATACAATAATATCAAAGCCTTATCTTTTATATTTCTAATTCTGTTTGAATTATGTTTCTGTTTTTATTAAGAGCCGAGTAACAGCCATTTTAGCAACAGTCGCCAAAGAATTTTATAACCGGAAGTAGCTTTATCTCAAAATGAATTTTTCCATAATTTCTCTTGACGCAAAACATCCTACAGTAAAAAGTTATGCATGAAATGCCTTAAAATTTTGAGTAGTTGCTCTTCAAATGTTTATACATGCTCATCGTTGTAGATTAATTAGTTATTTGTTTACATTGGTATGAATTGCAAATGACAATGAATTTTAAGCAATTTTTCTGTACGTCAGTACTTAAACTCGATGTAATACTAAATATTACATCGAGAATACTCTATTCCCTAGAGAAAGTTTTTATCTTCATCCTCCAATTTATAAAATGGAAATATATTTGTTTATTTTTGAGTCATCCTGTTTTGCAGAAATATTAAATTGGCAGCTATTTTTTTTCCACTTGAAAAAAATATTTTAATGTAAGAGCTCAATTTTTTGTACAATTTTCCAAGTTTTAATTTACATTTCATTATAAAAAATAGATAAAAAGAAAAAAATTTAAATTTTTTAAAAAATCCCAAAATGTGTTCGATTACCTTAATGCTAAAAAGTTTCTGTAGCAAGCAGGGGATGTGAGATGATTTTACATTTAAAAAAAAAATATCTGATACTTCCAATGGTCGATAAAAGCACTTGTCATAGTGACAGAAAATGGTAACCGTAAAAGAGAGGCCCTTTTTACGAATAGCTTCCATAATTTTGCAAAGACGATAAAGAAGAACTCATACTACGCTGCAAAAAATACGTTAAATTTATCAAAATTTAAAAGTTACTTGAAAATGTTTTTTTTTTCACTATTTCTGTCTCCAATTCATCGAACGATTTTTCCTCGGCTGGAATAGGTTAAAATACTATCATAGGAAGGAGTACGATGTCTGGAGACGATTAAACAGAATTGCGTTTTAGTGCATGGAACAAGAAGTACTAAACAACAGCGATACTTCGAAAATTATAGGAAAAAAACGAAAAATAAAAAAAATATCATATAAATGTTTTGAAAATACATTTATATGCTATTTTTTCCAAGAAAAAAAATCGAAAAAAAATTTTACCCTTTTACTCTAAATTAAGTATATTTATGTATATTTTTTAAATATCAATGATATTGTGGTAATTTTTAAAGTTTATATTATCCATACATACTTTATGCCCGACTACAAATTATCTGTTTGGTTTTTCCTGAAGTAAAGTCCTGGTTTTATTTGTAGAATACATATATTTAAAGACTTTCTTCAAGCATATGTATGCCAAAAATAAAAGGGGCTCGAAAATTTTACCCTCCAAGAGGGTAAAACTAGCTAAATGACTAGTTAAAAAACTAGCTCTCCTTCAACTAGCTAAATGAGGTCCGAATAAAGAGATTTATAAATATTTGATAAACTAAAATATTTCTGTTTTGGGGATGAAAAGTTTTTTCATTCCTGACCTAGTAACAAAATGTAGAAATCAATACCGATTTTAAAATGTATACATATGCGCTGAGCAGTATTTTTCCCACACTAACAAACCATTTGTAAAGTGAGACAATGTTTTTCACATCGCTCATCACTAACTTCGTGAAGAATTTTCCCAATGGGAAGTTAAGCTGCACCATATATGATTAAAAGTTTCCGGTCTTCTGATTCAAGTTCATGTCTTACCACGAGCCTAGAGAGATATGAGTATGCAGATGAGTCGGTAAATCTCACACCAAAGCTGTTTCAATAAAAATAAGTCGTGGAGGATGGCTGAGACTTTAGACGAGGACAAATGATAGTAAAATGACCTAAGAAACAAATCTATTAGTGACATTTCAAAGATATTGCAATCAATCAAATCCACTAAAAGTGATATCATTTTAAAATAGAGCTACCAGCATACAATCACGAACTAGTAGACCATACTTACTGATAGCTGCTAAAGATGGTGATATGAAAAAACCGTATATGCTCAGCAAAAACACCCCAGACAGGCTTTCAAAATGTTACATTAGCGTAATGATTGTTAGTCCTGGATCTCGGGGCAATGGTCTTTCACTATCGATTAGCCGCTCAAAAGCAGAATATCAGCATGATCCCGCCAAGAGTCGAATTGAATGGTGTAAAGTTCGTTGTCAATGGACCACTGACCAATAAGTAAGGGTTTTATGGAGTGGCAAATCACTCTACGTCATTCAACAGCCAGGTGGACGAGTTTCGGTCTGGAAAACTTCTGTATGAGCGCTCTTACTCGCTGAATATATTCTTTAATTGTCTAGTTTGGTGAAATAGGTACACTGAAGAGCCAAAAAAACTGGTACACCTGCCTAATATCGTGTAGGGCCCCCACGAACACGCAGAAGTGCCGGAACACGACGTGGCATGGGCTTGACTAATGTCTGACGGTATCCTGGAGGCAATTCACACCATGAATCCTGCAGGGCAGTCCACAAGTCCATAGATTAAGAGAGGGTGGAGATCTTCGAACAGCACGAGGTAAGGCATCCCAGATATGCTCAATAATGTTAATGTCTGGAGATTTAGGTGGTCAGTGTCTAAAGTCAGAAGAATGATCATGGAAGCACTAAGTAGCAACTCTCGACGTGTGGGGTATCACATTGTCCTTCTGGAATTGTTCAAGTCCGTCAGAAGGCACAATGGACTTAAATGAGTGTAGATGATCGGACAGGATGCTTATGTATCCGTCATCTGTCAGAGTCGTCTCTAGACGTATCAGGGGTCCCATATCACGCCAACTGCCCACGAACCATGCAATCACAGAGGCTCCACCAGCTTGAATAGTCCCATGTTGACATGCACGGTCTATGTATTCATGAGGTTGTCTTCATACAGGTCCATCCACCTAATACAATTGGTATCGAGACTCATCAAACCAGGCAACGTGTTTCCAGTCATCAACAGTCTAATGGAGGGGTTGGCGGGTCCAGGCGAGGCTTAAAGCTTTGTGTCGTGCAGTCAACAACAGCACACAAGTAGGCCTGTGGCTCCGAAAGCCCATATCAATGACGGTTCGTTGAACAGTTCGCACGCTGACTCTTCTTGATGCCCCAGCATTGAAATCCGCAGTAGTTTGAGGAAGTGTTGTACGTCTATCTCCTTTAAGGATTCTCGTCAGTCGCGACGGTCCCGTTCTTCCAAGGTCTTTTTCCGGCCTCATCGCTTTCGGAGATTTGATGATTTACCAGATACCTGATATCCACGATACACTCGTGAAATTGTCGTGCGCGAAAATCCAAATTGCATCGCTTCCTCAAAGATGCCATGTCCCATCTCTCGTGCGCCAACTATAACGCTAAGTTCAAAGTCACATCAATCGTAATAACCATACATTGTAGCATCAGGAACCGACTTAACACCTTCGCCAAGTCAAGATCAAGGTGTTATTAACTGCGGAGGACCTAACATAGCAGCGCAAAGCGTTAGCTCTAAACTCCGAACGAAAGTAGATATTAAAACCATATAAATGGATTTACGATGCAAAGTATGCAAAGGCAAAAAATTTTGAAAAACGTACGGCTGCTGTCCAAATCAGACAAAGATTTGAACAAAAACCGATGTGGGAGATTTCTTACCAAGGTGGGTAAGAAAAAAGCAATGCACAAAAGTGCTAACACCTTGATAGTGAACAAAAATTTAAAATTGAAGCGATTTAACACCTTAAATACTCATATGTATAATGTTTCTTTGTCCAATTCTGTATTTCAGACAGCGTTGCTACGGATCCGCTATAACCCATTCATTTCTCAGCATCATTTATTGTTATTGTTGTTGTATCTATATATATAAAAGAGAATGTTTCTTAGTGTGTGTGTCCTTTATGCGTTCCCGAACGGTCCATTCGATTGAGATGAAATTTTGTACAGATGTTGTTCTCACTCTCGGGGGAAACATTGGGGGGGTAACACACCCCTAGCACCCCTAGAGGTTCAGGGGGCATGGGCACATGTAAAAATAATCGAAAACGACTGATATCTGTGTCGAATCCATAGTTTTCGTGGTCGCTGAGATATAGGGCCTGTTCACATAGGAGTCCGTTGCGTTGCGTTAAGGAAAAGATGACGTTGCGACGAAAATAAACCAATCATAGGCCTCCAAACGATTAGCAATGAAATTTTTAACGCCTATGATTGGTTTATTTTCGTCTCAACGTCATCTTTTCCTTAACGCTACGCAACGGACTCCTATGTGAACAGGCCCTAATAGTGACACTCCCGGTGTCGTTTTAGTGCAAGTTTCAGCCCCCCCCATTAGCATGGGGGGGTGAGGGGGAAGAAGGGTTGAATACAAAATCTCCAAAATGACCGAGATTAGTGTCGAATCCATAGTTTTCGGGGTCGCTGAGAGGAACAGTGACAATCCCGATGGCGTTTAAGTGAGAGTTCAGAAGCAACCCCCCCCCCCATCAACGTTGGGGGGGGGGAGATAAAATGTCCAAAATAACCGAGAATAGTGTCGAATCCATAGTTTTCGGGGTCGCTGCGACGAATAGGAACACTCCCGATGCCATTTAAATGTAAGTTCAGCCTCCAATCAGCATTGGGGGGAGGGGAGAAACAAAATGTCCGTCGAGAGTAGTGTCGAATCCATAGTTTTTGCGGTGATGATTAATGACACGATGCCGTCCGTTTAAATGCAAGTTTTGCTCTCATCAGCATAGGGAGTGGAGGGGGAAGAAGTGATGTAAAACTGTTCAAAATGACCGAGAGTAGTGTCGAATCCATAGTTTTCGGAGTCACTGAGAGGAATATAGGAAACTAAAAATGTTTATAATCAAGTTTTGAGTTAAATTAGCAATACAGTGAATTTGTAATTTTACTTTATCATTTATACACTGTATTTACTTTTAAACAACTGTAAATTAAATTACTTAGATTTTACTCTATAGGTAGAAATCATTCCTTTTTCTGTGTAATAAAAAAATTGGGATAAATAAATACCCGGGCAACGCCGAGCAAACAGCTAGTCTGTCTATAAATCTCAATCTGTGCAATATTAGTTTGATGATAAGAGTACCCAAGAAGTATTTGGCCTTCTGAGGACACTCATCTCAGTCCAACTGAATACTTTGGAACCCACTCGAACGGCGAGTTTGAGGTAACCCTAACATCAATATATGAACAGGAAAATATTCTTTTGAAAAAAAGTCCCACATCAGAGATTTAAAATTTAGTTGACTATCTTCCCAACCCTGTGAGAGTGAAGGATATCATAGCAACAAAAGATGGATCTATGCACTTTTAATTTCTTTCTAGTTTAAGAAATAAGATATTTAGATATGTTGTGAATCTGTTTCGCATAAGCATTTTATCAAGTCTACACAAAAAAGCAGACATGCCTTGTTCCGTTATATTATGTTGAGTGCATAAAGTTTTATTTATTTTAAAATACATAATTTACTGTCTTTTAAACTAATTACAAGTATCTTTGATTTTTATCACTTTTTCACCTGCAATGTTAGTTTATATGCTTTTTAAGATCGCAAAATGACTATTTTATACTGCATTAACTAATAATTAGTAATAAGTAATTTACTAATTTATGTCGTCTCATACACTTCTTTGGTTTTAATAAAAAATTCAATACAGGGAGGGCGTTAAGTTTGAACGATTAGCTTAATCGTAACCGCTGGAATAGCTAGATTGTTGATCGATGCGAAGATGATGTCTAGTGTGTAGGGTGTATCGTTTCCTGTGGTTGTGTGTTTTATTTATTTCTCTGTAAACAAATCTGCTTTTCACCATGCCTGGGTTAATGAGTGTTGCAGAATTTGTTGGTGAAACAAGAGAAGATTATAATTCTCCTACAACATCATCTTTTGTTACTAAAATACCCCTGTGTCGTCAAACTGTTAGTTCTCTCGAGGAGGTAAGATTAAAAATAACATGAAAATATTACAAATATTTTCATCTTTAGTCATGTATTTATGTTCAAGATGTTTTTAGTTTCAGTTTGCAAGGTAAAGTAATTATTCCTTATTGTTGACACTTCATGCGAAGTAAATATTTGTATTGTATAAAGTTGCCGTATCATGAAATAATTGCTTAAATATGTATTATAGCTGCCTGAAAGCTATGTAATCTTATATAATGTTATTATTTTGAATGCATTAGTTTCTTACTATTTTATATTCTCTTCCAGACAAAAAAGTAACCAAAGACTTTAACAAAATGTTTGAATTGTAGGATGCAAATATGATGTTTACTTTTTTACAGGTCTTAGATTTGCTGCATTATGACTTTACCAGTATTTTATAAGCTTATTCATTAGCTTCTATACATAAACTAGTGCTTCTTCTTTAAGTGTTGAACAATATTGAACAGTTTGTTTACATATTCTATTGGAAAAATATTATATAGTGTTTAGAAAAAAAACCCTTAATTTCAGATTGTTTACATAATTTACAGTGATTAAAAGTAGAAAGCAAAATATCTTCTTCTCTCATTCGTTTTTATAATTGTTGCAAAGTGTGTATTAAATGTCTTCATTAAGCCATGTTTATATTTATAATTCTTTTGTATTTTTATAATTTTTCATTCAATGTATGTTAATTTTTTTAAAATCATTTTGTTTTCCTACTAAGACTCAGTTTTAATTTTTTATTATAAATCAATGATTTAACTAGAAAACCTACTGTAAATAAATATGATAATCTGTATATAAATATCTCATCAAAATCTTATTGATGAGATATATTATATACTATATAATGTTATGATTGAAATCTAATTATGAATTATTAATTTTATATGAATTATTCCTTATTTTTACTGTAGGTTATTTAAGGTATTGAAGTAAACTTTCTGTATTAATATGGTTATAAGATTTTTATAAGTAACATATAGCTTGACAAATTTATAAATATATGCTGATTATTAAAGAAAATAGGAAAAATTTAAATTTTAATAGACTTACTTTGTTTATTGTCTTATTATTAGATATGGCAATATGCCAAATGGCCTATTAAAAGATCAAAACCTTTGGAAAGGAAGTTGCATTCCTCACTCAAGTTTATTTATTTATTGTTTTTCATGTCTGCATATTTGTATTAATATGTCAGATCTATTTAGGAAATTTTCATTTTAAATTATATTCTGTTTTTTAATCTTAAATCTTAGAGTATGCTATTAATCTGAAGTAATGAAGTTCAAGAAATCTTAATACTTTCAAATTTTTATAAATGAGTAATAAGAAAAGTTACTGACTTACAAGGAAATTTATGATAGGAAAAGTGTCTCTACTATGATTTATGATTGATCCATATATTTAGTGCCATCATATAATGTATTTCTAAAAAATTTTGAAACATGATAGAAATTATTTATTATTAAAGTTTTATTTCTTGTTGTCTGCTTTAGCTTCTGACAGAGATATGAATGATATACATTTTAGTTAATGAATTAAACTCTCTGATTTATATGTATTGTATTTATAACCAATATATATTGAAATCACATTATATATTTGTTATTTATACAGTGATCTTAAGTTCCCTTTAAAGTACATATTTTATTTTTTATTATCTGAAGGACTTTAAATTATGATTTTTATTTGTAGTTTACAAAGTATCATTTTCTTATTTCTCTGTTAATTTTTTTTTTATTTTTTTTTTTTATAATTTCTTTATAAAACTGGATCACAATCATATATAAACCATTTTCTGTGTTAAAAAGATTATAGATTTCATTGGAAATGCATCGATAACAGTTACTAACTTGTTGTGGAACTTTTTTTTTATAAGTAATTTTGCATTCTATATTTCTATGATTCTTCAAATTATTTTCTTGTAATTATGCAAAAAAGAAGTTTGAAAAAAAATTTTTTTTTTTTTTTCAAAGAAAGTACTTTGAATGTAAATGAATTATTTTGCATTGAGGTTCTTGTAGCTTAGTATGATTAATGTAGCTTACTAGGCTCTAAATAGAAAAGTGAAAGACAGTTTCATTATTTATGTCCAATTGGCTGATAGTTTATATTATTTTGTTATCCAATACTTAAATACCAAAATAGACCCTCTTCATATCAACTAAGATAAACTAGTTATTTAAAGTCTTTTGAAAGTTATTTGAGAACTGTCAGTCAAAATTAGCTGCATCACATAAAGAGAAACTTTAATTTTTTTTCTTTTTTAAACAGTCCTTAAATTTTTTCCTTTGAGGTGCTTATAAGTACCTAATAATTTTTCTACAATATGTCAATTTTTGTTGACAATTTTATTTTTCAGTGGCGAATGTTTTACAGTATAGTTTATGTATTTTTGCTTTGAAATTTTATATCATAATATTTTCTCATATTTTGTAGACACTTGATTTTGATCGAGATGGTTTGACTAAGATGAAAAAAGCTGTTAAAGCCATTTATAGTAGTGGCAATGGTAAAGATTTTTTGACATTCATTTTTCTTTCCTTTTTTTTTTTTTTTTATAATAGTAAAGAAATTTATAAATGTCATACTTTTAATCACGTTGCTTTTATTTTTATATAAATTAAAAGTAGATTAGGCATTATAAGAATAAAACCAAACATTCAATTGAAAATTTTGGTATTCAATTGAAATAAACCATAATACATGTTTTGTCTATCTGAACAGTGAAAAAGTAAAGAAGAACATCAATCTTATGTGTAATTAACTTCTATTCATAAAACTTCCTTTTAGTGAATTTGTGAATTTCAGAAAAGCTATTGATTATTCTTTGATTCCTCTGTAAATCAGTCTTTCTGATGGATGAACATCAAATTCAAATAGTGTACTTTTTTATAATAATATTCTTGGGATGCATGATGAATACTCCTTAGATATGTTTTTTAAGCATTTATTTTATCATTTATATGTATTAAAGATTTTAATTGGTTTTAAACTGAATTTATACCTAGGTTCTGTATATTTTTTTATTGAATATTTTTTAATATATTATTCTGACTGCTTTCAAGAAATTGTTAAAACAGAATTAAAAACTGATTTGCATATTAATAAAATTGTTACACATGTATTTAAGATTAAAAAAAAAAAATTTATGACTAATATCAATCCAGAATAAGACGGTAATCTACTAATTTATTTTAAAACAGATGCTATTACTTTTAACAATTTCATACTTTAAAAACTCTGAAATTAAAAAAAAATTAATTATGTGTAAGTGACTAACCATGTAAATTGTTAGCTAAATTTTGCATGGCATCTTCATAAAAATTCTAAAAAAGCAATTCTTTTTAAGTCAATTTCAAAAGTTTTTAAGAGCATGAAAATATGCTACATAAGTCCAAAAGTTAGTAGCCTCTGATACATATTATTAAAATGCTAACTACTTTCATCATTCAGGTAGCATCTTATATTCTTGAAATCTTCTGTTGAATAATTTGCTTATCATTCTATTAAAACTCTTAAAAGAAAAAAAAAAATTTGTATACCAGTCTTTCAACTTTGTGTTAACACTCTTGTAAACATGGCTGATAAACAACATTATCCAGTAAGTCATAAGAACTGATTAATATCTTCTTAAACTTAGAACTACATATAAAGAATGAAATATTTCATAGATAGTTTCAGGTTAAATAAAATTCGTTTAACACTTAATGAAACCTTCTCCCTTTTTTCTTTATCATAGTTATTTCAAATATCTACTTCATAGTTTTCAAATAATTTACATTTTAAAATCCTGAGTAAAAACTTCCCAAATGAAATAAACTGTGAAATGTACATTTTATTTTTCACTTTAGCCCATGTAGACAATGAAGTTTTCTTGTCCCAAGCTCTTGATAGGCTAGGAGCAAATGCCATGACCAAGGACCAGGAACCTGATATAGGTAAATGTACCAGGATATATATATATATATATATATATATTAGCATAAAATACAGTTAATTCTATTCATTTGACATTTTAAGTATTATTTACTGCATGCATAGTTTGATGCATTGTGTCCATTTAAAGATTTTTTTTTTAATATACAAATTATAGATATTTATTCTGTGAATTGCAGTATAGATGTCATTTAATTATGATAATGTTATCAAAATAATATATGCCAATGAAATCAGAAAAGTGCAATGTTTTTTGCTAATTTTTCCTCTTTACCTTATCTAACCCTTTAACTGACTTTTTTTTTTATTTACCAAAATATTTTCATCTTTTTTACTAAAAGTAACTATGACTTGGTGCCTATTGATTTGTGTCTGAGTGTAATGAATTTTCTTAATACTCTCTTAAAGGTTACCTTTTGACAACATATTACCAACTGTTTATTTTTAAAAGCTTAACATTTTCATTATATATATATATATATATATATATAATGTAATTATAAATAATAGTCTTAGCACATCATTTTAATTCTAGGTGCTGCATTCATCAAGTTTTCTATTGTTACAAAAGAACTGTCTGCTTTAATGAAAACTCTAGTAAGTAAATGATGTATATGCCATAACCTTTTTGTTTTTGCTCTGTGTATTCTTATTTGTTTATTTTAACACTTTCTAATTTTTTTTTCATTTTTCTTTTAGATGCAAAACTTAAACAATATTATAATGTTTCCTTTAGACAACTTGTTGAAAGGTGATTTAAAAGGTGTTAAAGGTGTAAGTATTCTGAAATTTCTGAGTGTAAGACTTGTCTTTTTTATTAAGTTGTATTTTATATTAAGCAATAGGCAGGCCTTGTGGTGAGAGGATATTTTGAAACCTCAAAGCTATTTTTTAAAATTAAATTATTTTCAAATGGGAAATTAAGGTTTCTGAAAAAATTAATATCCATATCACCTTTCAAAAATTAGACTATTTTAGATTCTAACTTAAGCTTTAATTGCCTGATATAAATGGAGTGAAATATTTTATTTAATTACATGTTTTAAATTTTAGCTATACATGCATTGTTTATATAATGTTTTGTACTTCTAAACCTAGTTGTATTTGTGCATATGAAATAATGTTAAGGTAATTCATTTGAATATGTATTAGATTTTTTTTGTTTTGTTCGTTGTTTACATTTTTAACATTTTAGGCACTGACATTGCTGTTAATAGCAATGTCATACATTTGTGAAAGATATTGTTAGTTTTTACTGTGTATTTCTGAAATTTTAGCCTGTGATACAAGGGGACGGGTGAATTATAATTATGGATAAAATAAGTTGCATATATATTAAGAAAAATAAGTATAATTTAAGATGTGTGTGAAAGTATCTGATGAAGTTTGAATACTATTATAATGCTACTTTATTTCAAATGTGATACACATGACATATTTTCTAATATCATAGGATTTAAAAAGGCCTTTTGATAAAGCATGGAAAGATTATGAAACAAAAATGTGAGTATATACAACTGCTGTTCTTGTGCTTTTATATTTTTTAATAGCTGCTGCTTTGGAAGCTGCTTTCTAAAAATGTGGATTGTTATCAATGTAAACTTTTGATAAAATCATTACTTTATTTATCAAAAATAAATGTTAGTGATTTTTAATGTTTACAATTTTTTCTTTTTTTAAATTTGGTGGGCTCAGTATTTAGAAGTTATCTAAAGAATTTTTAATTATTTATTTTTTATGTGAATCTTGAGTAGATAATATAGCATCTAAAAATGGCAATTTTTTTTTTTTTTTTTAATAAATATTTTGTCTCATGTTGCTTTTAATGTTCACATCATAAGTGATTACCTTAAAATATAAAATCAAACAAAATTTTAAAAAGCATTTTGATTTTTATCAATGTAACAGAATTCAGTTGTCTGTAAAATGAGTCATAAAGAAACTTTTTTGTCTTGCTAACTGTCTATTATTTTAACTTTTTCCCTTGAGTCATAGTTAGAAGAATATTATGAGAAATTTCATTAATATACTAAGATAACTTTTTAAAAATTTGGTAATTTCAAGTTTCCTTAAGTTTTATTGCTCAACATTATCTACTCCACAAAATAATTTGAGGTTGTGTTGAAGTTGTGTACACAGTTATGTGATGTAAAAAAATAGATGAAAAAAAGGTTATGTAAAATATATCCTTAATAATCCTTTTGATTTTGAATTAAGAAGTTAGTGTATATCATTGCATGAACACTGTAATTGGTGTATTGATTTAGATCGAAAATTTAGGCCCTGAAAGTTATAGAAGTTGATGTAAATTGTTATATCCAATTTGCTAATATATTTTTTATTCAAATGCAAAAAATATAACCTTATTTTCTATAAAGTTTATTGCTTACATAAAAGTCAATGGCTGTTATTAGGAAGTTTGTAGTCTCATATTACTCACTGACTGTTTATATAAATATGTGTTCTTTTACTCATGTATGTTCATAAAATATTTTGAATGTCAGAATTTGAATATTTAGTTATACTTTTCATTTTGGTAATTCTTTCCACTTCAGGGTCATTAAATATTTATATATTTACCATATTTTCTCTGATTAAATAGTTCTTTCAATAGGGATTTATATTGGAAAAAAATTAGACTTAGGGCAATTTTAAATTTGCAGATGATTCTCTATCTTTCTAAAGTATCTTTTATTAAGGGAAATATATGACTTTTTGATGTTCTTTTCATGAGAGTGGTAAAAATTTTGCTATCTAGATTGATTACTCATATCTCATGATGATAAACAATATAAATTAAAAATTGGTTATAGATTTCGTGTAGCCAGATCACATTGCAGGTGCTAAAACTGAAAAAAAGCTGTATTTATATTATAAATACTGAATTGTTTTTGGTTATTTAAAAACTTTATTTTAGAAATTTTAAGATTAAAAAGTTACTTTGTTATTTATGATAATTTCTGAAAATCAATCATGTATTGGAAGGAACAGCTGAAATCATAACCTGTCTGAGAATTTCTTTGTATGTGTATACATTTTTCATTATTTTTTGCATTTATTATGAGAATCTATAATATTTTCTATTGTGTATCTTAATAAAATGCTCTTCATTTAGAACAAAAATAGAAAAAGAGAAAAAACAGCAGGCAAAAGAAGCTGGATTTATTAAAACAGAAATATCTCCAGCTGAAGTAAGTAAATTCTTTTTTGTAAAGATAATTTGAACTATTCATTAATAATATAATTGTGTTACAGTTGTTCAGATTTGTATGTCTTAGTTTTGACTAACAGGTCAGATGTAGGAGAATTTGTGTGTGTGTGTGTATATATGTATATATATATGTAAAACAGTTCCATAACTGACTGACTCCTTGACTCACTGACATACAACACACTAACCAAACCGCTGGACCTAGAGGGCTGAAATTTTGCATGGCGATTCTTCTTATGGTGTAGGGGTGCACTAAGAAAGATTTTTGAAAAATTTTTCTTAGATTTTTTTAAATTAAATTTTTAAGCTGTTTTTGTAACTTTTTTAAAGTTTGCATTTAAAATAATAATTTGAGGGTTATAAAATTTATATCACCAGAAAGATCCTAAAAATTCCTTTAAAATGAAATCTTTTTCGAATTTTTACCTCAATTTTCTGATTTTTGGTGAATTTTTAAAGATTAATTTTTAGAATTTAATTTATTAAATGCTGATCAGGTGATTTCTTTTTCTGGTACTTGAAATAAATTTATCGTCACGTGCATAACAACTAAATAGACAAAAAAATATTTTTTTTCTTTCCAATGCAGCAGACGATTGGATATTATCCAAAAAAAAAAATAAATATCCCTTATGATTTTTTTTATAAATATATATATATATATATATATTTTACATCAATTGTATACATTGATCGTCGTATTTATTATAAATATATATATATATATTGGCATTAATTGCATACATTGACCGTTGTATTCAATTTGAATGTACTCCATAGCGAAGTGCAGGTTTTGAGTTAGTATATATATATATAATATATATATATATATATATATATATGTGCTAACACAGAATAATTACCCAGTAAGTCTATCCGAAAACATAATTGGTTGTTTTTGTTTTAATGAATAGTTTGTTCTGTGGCATTAAATAAGTTAAACATAACAATAAGATAAAATAGAAAAATAACTACTAAAAATAAAAATAAAAATCATAAGTAAAAATAAAAATAATAATAAAAATAACTCTTAGCAGTAAAAATAATAAAAAAATAAATTATTAAGGGTATAATAGTCCTAAAATACGGTAACCTAAGTAAGTCTGTAACTGAGAATCCACTACCTCCATGGTTGCAAGTTTTGTGACGTTAGTCATCTTGCGGTTACATGTTCTTAACTTCCACTCTGTCTAGCGCCAGGCTTGGTGTTCTTTGGTTAAGAACTTTTATTCAATCTTTAATCAATTATTAATCAATTCTTCTGTTTTTCATGGATTGTACGGTGTCTTAGTGTGTTTATTGTATAGATCATACTCATCGGAAACAATCCATAGGTTTTTAGACAGCATTGACACCGCTGATGAAGAAATACTGTCTAAAACATCTTTTCATGTTATTTCTTCTCATACTTTTCTTTTCATGTTATTTGTTCCTGGCTGCAAGTAGCTTTAGAGCTATTACTGATTTTCTCTTTCATCTTATTCTTATATATATATATATATATATATATATATATATATATCTGTGGCTTGGTACAAGAAGTGCCTAAGTCAGTTTTCTCCAAGATGACTTTGTTTGCTTATGTTTCTTTAAAAAAATATTTTTAATGTAAGAAGTCTGTTCGGTGATTTAAACTTGTTTTCTAAACCATTGTACAGATTTGGGTACTTCTTACATTGAAAATAATATTTTTTTAAAGAGACGTAAGAAACAAAGTCATCTTGGAGAAAACTGACTTAGGCACTTCTTGTACCAAGCCACAGATATATATATGTATAAAGGAAACTTCTTTAGCCAGCCACCCCTCTAAATGGCCTTATTCTCTTCAGAATCGATTAAAGACTCATGCAGCCAATGTTATCGTAGGAACCTCTTTCTGATAGCCACCCTGGAAAACAGCCACTTTTTTCTTTTTAACCATTGCTGGCTGCCATAGAGAAGTTTCACTTTATATATATATATATATATATATATATATATATATATATATATATGAATGTTTGCATATGTAATACAAAGCAATGTTTTTCTTTCCTATTTTTAAAAGCATATTTTTTTTGTTTTTAGATTGCTGAAGTAATGGAAAAAGAAAGGAGATTGTTCCAGCTTCAGATGTGTGATGTAAGATGGAGAAATATATTACATTAAAAGCTTTTGAAGCAAACATTTTTTATTTTTGTAGTTTTAAACAAAATAAATGAGATAGTTTTTTTAAATTGCAAGTCATTTATGAGAGAAAAATAATAAAGTATCCATTAATGTTTAACTCTATTTTTAGTATCTTATAAAAGTCAATGAAATTAAGACAAAGAAAGGAGCAGAGTTGCTTCAACATCTTGTAGAATATTACCATGCTCAAAATAAGTAAGTCTTGTGCAGATTCCTAGATTAGCTCATTTTTCTGACAATTATATAAGCGTATTATTTGAAACTGATTTATTTTTTTTCATTATTGTATGCTTATCTTTAAATTATCTTTTTCATTCATAACTGAAAATACCAAATGTGTAATATGTTTGATTTATATTTTAGTTATTTTCAAGATGGTTTAAAAACTATAGAACATTTTAGTGGTTATATCAAAGAACTTGCTACCAAGTTACAAAAAATTAGACAAAAACAGGATGAAGAAAGAAAAAAGCTAGTTGACCTCAGGAATACTCTTCGAAATTCCCCATCACTTGATTCAAGAGAGGTAAAAAACATCATATTGTAATGTTTGAGTTTTGAGTAGTCTACTTAAAACTCATCTTTTGACCAAAACTAGATTATTAAACTTTAATTTTTTCTTGTTATTTTTCAAGCTATTTCTTATTTATAACTCGTAGTTCTTTTGATTAATAATAGTTTGTTCAAAAATGTTTCTCTTATCTCTATAATAACCCCCAAAAATTTAGACATTCAACTATTACCAATAAATGTAGAATTGTTCTGATGATTTCTATCTTTATATAAATCTCTAATATGCTTCTGTGTTTAACTGTATATTTTTTTTTATTAAAAAACATTTTGTACTTTTTATTTAAATATATATGTTCCCATAGCACTTCATATATTTTTTCAATTTTCCTCACATTCAGTAGTTTTGAACCTGAAAAGGTTATTTTCAATTTATTTGTAACAAGTGAAACACATTGATTTGACTTTATTTATTTTTTAAATAAGTGGAAAACATTAAATGTTATTCATGTATTGTATTAGAATATAACTTCACTAGTTGAATAGAATATTGCTATAATTTCCTTGCCCCCTTCAGACTATGCAATATGTTGTCACATATGGCAATTTTGGAACTTAATCCATTACATTTTGCAGCTGAGACTGCTGGCCATTCATTTAAGGGGGCACCGTATAGGTGGCCAGCATTACCCTCTACAAGCTGGTCCTGTAATTTAGAACTGAGTCAGGTGCCGAGACAGAACACTTGACCCTGTACCTCAAGAGGTAAATTTGAGAACTTGGAGGACATTGCAGCCATGACGGATTTTACATGCACCAGCCACCATTAGTGTACATGGCAGACTATGCAATATTCTGATTAACATTATGTTATGGTATAATTATACCCTCTATAAATTCATTAAAGGACTTTAAATTCTTAATTTATGGGTAGCAGCACATGCTTAAATATATATATATATATATATATATATATATATATATATATATATATATATATATATATTATTTATTCAATATTACATGCTAGGATAGTTTGTTAAATCTCTTGTTAGTAGAATGAGAATTTTTTCCTTTTAATTCATGCCCACCAAAATTATATGAAAACTGGTATATTTGAAATAATACAGATGAGTCATACAAAGTTTAAGTAAGCTGTATGCTTACTTGCTAAAGAATTTTGTTTGCATTCAAATAGTGGCATTGCTTTTCTGCATTAATTATTATAATCAACCTTTTCTATGATTTGCTTTAAATTGTATCTGTTGTGCTGAAAATGCATTTTAATTTTTCAGAGCTTAGTTCTTTACCCCTCTGGTTATACACCTCACCAGCCATCAGGAAATGAAAACTTTGGATATACTAAAGTCGGGAACCTTTTAAAGAAGTCCGATGGTAAAGTTAGGAAAGTCTGGCAGAAAAGGAAATGTGAAATCAGAGATGGCTTTTTGTACATATCTCACTCAGATGTAGGTTTTATTTTTTAATAAAATTTTGATTATCTTTTAAAATTTTTGAGCCTAAAATTCCTATTTGTAATCTTGTCCAAGGTGAAAATTTCAGGTAAATTTTCATGTTTAAATTACCGATCCATTGCTAATTTTTTAGTCTCTTTTCTATTCTTTACTATATTGATCAAAATCATACTTATTACAAACAAAAAAAACTTTTAAATGCAGTGCCCAGCTGATATGCATCAAACTGTCCATGTTCCATCATTATACTTTGAATAATTTTGAGTCATTTTTATTTTATTACGGTTTTCAATTTGTTACTGAACTTGAAAATTTGCCAGATGATGGCTGAATGGTTAGGGTGCTGGTATTCAGAACCAGAGTCAATGGGTTCAAATCCCACAATTGGCATGGATGTTTGTAGCCTTTCAGAATCAGCTTTGAGCTATAGGTCCCGGTCTAATTAGCCCTTGTGTAGCAAAAAATGACTGTAGCTCTCTCAATCAAACAAACAACTTGAAAATTCACCTAAAACTGATAACATTTTTATCCATTCTTCATGTGAATTTATTTTTCTTTAAATATATTTTTTCATTAAAATTTCAGAAAATTGCATAGAATAATAATTATTGAAAATTTTGTGTTTAAACATTTACAACCTTTAATTCACTAGCATTTACTTTTTTAGGAGACCAAACCACCAACAAAATTGAATCTTCTCACAAGTCAAGTTAAGGTAACAATTTATTTGAGTTTTGAATGGGAACTTTGGGGTCCGGAAATATTATGAGATGGGTGTGTGATAATATTTAAATTTAAAGCAGACATTTACTTTAATGTGAAACTTATTTATTTTACCATACTTAAATTTTTTTCTGTAATTATATGCAAAAGTAACTAGGATTATCGGTCTCTTCATAAATAGATGTCACTTCTGAAATACATATTGATGTTCCTGTTGTAAAAGAGTAACATTTTTCTTTGCTCTAAATCAGGGGTTCCCAACCTTTATCCTACATCAACCCCTTTTAAAAGAATGATTTTCTTCATGGACCCCCTCACATTCTTCTCTATAATATACAACATGATTACTTTACTATTAGCTTTATACATTTGGCCATAAAAACGGTTCTTATTGTAATATCGGCGTCATTTTTTAAAAAGATTCCTTATAATTCATTTTTATAAATTAAATCATAACTGAGTTTTTTGAAGGTTTTAAAGTGATCTTCCTCCTTAAGGTCCAGTGGATTTCCCCAGTTCTGCCTAGTGTTGGTACATAAATAAAAGCCGATGGCGGCATTCGACATATATACAAAAGTGTCCTGACATTTAACTTCAGATGCATGGATCACTTTGCCCTTTGCAAATCTGCATTTATAAATATTCAAACAGTTATTATTATCGAATAATTACATTCCTAAAAAATTGAATTTTAAAACATAAAAATTTATCGATCCCCAATAGACCCCTGGAATACTACAGATCCTTTTTAAACTTCCATCAGCCCCCCAAGGAGTCCACTTGGACCCCTTGGGCATCCCTGCTCTAAATTAACAAATAGTCACTAAGTGCAACTTTTTTTAATACAGCAACTTATGATATTTTGTTCTCGCTTGACATAATATCATAAGTAATAAAATAAGCTTTTTTTAAAAGTATGTTTTGTATAAAGTGTTGTACATATCCTGGCATATAAAAATGTTACATGTTATAAATCCAGTTGGGTCTTTCAGTTTATTTCAGATAAACTTTTTAATTTCGTATAGCCTCTAGACCATTTGTAGTCAAAATGAAGTCGTGAACAGTATTTCTCCTTTAGGAGCATATGATTTTGCCCATATATTGTGTAAAGATGTGCAGATGTTTAGAAATGATAGTTTTGCTAAGTACCCTTTGCTGAGGGAGGTTTGTGTTGTTATTAGATTAAAATATCCCTTAGTATCCACCATATTTCTTTTGTACAAATATCTTAATCTTGGAATCCTAAATAACTCATTCTTAGATTTATTATTATTATTAGTAATTGTATTTTTATTTATTTATTTTCTGTTTGTGTAAGGTATTGGGGAAGTGGGCTGGGAATTGATGTGAACTGTATTGGTGTTCCTTCTACCCACAAAAGGCGAACCAAAATGGTTTCAGTAAGCCTTTGGCCTTTTAGTGCATTCAAAAGTAGTCTTAATGTGTACCAGAAAAGGATTTTTCCCAAACCTGTTTCTACCTTTGCATTTTTTTTTCATTCATAATAATTAAATTTAACAATTAGCCATAGGTTGTAATCTAATTCTCAGTCTGAGTGAAATGTGTCAAGGATTTTCTATGAAATAATTATAAGGGCAGGTTTTTAATTTACCATGTTGCTCTCATTAATTTAGCTAAGTGCATAGGATTCAGAATTTAAGAGCATATTAAATGTTTGTTGAAATCAGCAAGCTTACAAAAGATATTTTGTGTTTCTCTAGAAATTTTTTACTTAAAAAATTTAAGTATTGTATATTTTAAAAAAAAATTCTGTCATTTAACAATACTTATGGATCTTAATACTATTTTAGTCCTATTAATATACTTTCTTTTAAAAGAGCAGTTTTCTTGTTCACTATTATTTTGGTCTCATAACAATATACATCTATTTCATATCTTTAATTTTCATAAATCGTGACATTTTGAAATTTTTTTTTTATATAGGTTGTTCAAGAAGAGAAAAGGTGTTTTGATCTCATATCATGTATGTTGTTTTTTAGAACAATTTTCATTGTTATATTTTAATTGTAATCATTAGTTTTTCTGATTTATAATTTATTTTTAATTATAGATAATAGAACCTATCATTTTCAAGCTGAAGATGAAAATGAAATGGAAGTGTAAGTCAAGTTTAATTTCTTGATTTTTTAATTTCTTCACTTTTGTTTGTTATGTAATCATATTTTCACCTCATATTGCTGCCTAGCAATTCTTCAAAACATAGTATAAGCCTAATATTTTCTAAAAATTTTCTGATTTTCAAATAACTGAAACAATATTTGTAGCATAATATTATTGAAAAAATTAAAATCCCTTGTGATGTTATATTTCTGTTCCATTTATCTCATTGTAATTAATAAGCAATGTTTCTGTTCTTGCTCTACTGACATCTTACATCATTTGAATTTGCTACAACTTAAGGTGATTTAATTTCTTAAACTAAAATATTTTTAAAAATATATGAAAAAAATGCTCAAATAAGATATCAATTTTTAGAAAAATCTGCATTTACTCCTTCATTATATAATTTTTTATGCCTTTGAGATTTATGTGTGTGTGGGATGGAAGGAATCCTCAACTTTATTAGGTTAAAAAAATGAGTAATTTTTCTATTACATTGACTACTAAAAGGTTAGATATAGCTTTTGAATGGTATGAGTTATTTTGAAAATTAGGTAATGGCAATGCTAAAATTTTGTAAATACAGATACTCTTTAGAACTAGTATGCAATGAGTTGGCATTGAAACTCACCATCATTCTATAGGCTTTAAAGTTTATGGCAGCTTTCATAGAGGCAAGCTTTTGCAGTTTGTGAGGACATTACGGAAAAACCTGTCAAACTCACTAGGCTCACTATGACAAACTCAGCGATGAAAAGTTCAATGATGATAGGAAATTGACTGACATATGGTTGAATCACAAAAAAAGTTCTGTGTGTGTGTGTATGTATGCTTAAATTATATGGGTATTAGTTTTCTGTATTCGGCCCATATTTCTCAAATACCCTGTTTAAAAGGCTACATGTCAATCAATGAAGGGACTTCCATTTTTGGTTTAGGAAGGGAAAGTCATCCCCTGAGCTGATGTTCTATGTCTAAAATAAGATGCAAGAATGTTTTTCTGATGCATTACACATTAAGAATAGTCTCATGTTGGGGATATTTTTTTTTCTTCTTTGTAATTGTATTTTTGACAAACCAATTAGAGATGCTGATATTAATGCAAGCTATTATGTATTACTGTATTGGTACAAATTACTACCTACGCATGTCATATCATAGCTCTTTTTGTTCCTGCTATGTTAGAAGCTTATACTTATGATAGACTAGCTGAATACCCATGCTTTGCTATGGAGTACATTCAAATTAAATACAACGGTCAATATATGCATTTAATGCCATTTTTTATATATATATATATATATTTATAAAAAAAATCGTAACGGATATTTTTATAGACAAAATAATGTAGTAGGAAATATTCAAATTAAATCTATTAGAACATACTAAAGAATATAATACAGTTAATATAGTACAGTTTGAGGAATATTTCTTTTACTGTATTTTAATATTTTTTTGGATAATGTCCAATCGTCTGCCGCATTAGAGAGAAAAAAATATATATTTCTTTTGTCAATTTATTTCATTGTTATGCACATGATACAAAATTAGTTTAAAGTATCGCAAAAAGAAAAACCACGTGATCAACATTTAATAAATTAAATTCTAAAAATTAATCTTTAAAAATTCACCAAAAAATCTGGAAATGGAGGTAAAGATTCGAAAAAGGTTTCATTTTAAAGGAATTTTTAGGATCTTTCTCATGATATAAATTTTATAATCATCAGATTGTTAATGCAAACTTATAAAAAGTTACAAAAAAGCTTAAAAATAGAATTTTAAAAAAATCTAAGAACGCTTTTTCAAAAATCTTTCTTAGTGCACCCCAACTGTATAAGAAGAATCACCATGCAAAATTTCAGCCCTTTAGGTCCAGCAGTTTGGTCTGTGCGTTATCTGTCAGTCAGTCAGTCAGTCAGTTATGGAACTGTTTTATATATATAGATGAGCATATCCTACCTAGTTTGGAGCCATAGTAAAATTTGTTAGTCTTTTGAAAGTTTTATCTATTCTTAGGATCAAAAATTAACTATAGAAATACTATTTGGTCAGAAATCTTGCTCAAAATTCTTGGTATGTTTGTTGTCTGTTTTCATTGCTGGGGGAAATACTTCAAATCATATCTCATTGGAGGAAAATCTAAATGCACCTAATTCTGTTTTTGCACAAACTTTTTTTACACGAATTTGATTTAACACAAATTCAAAATAAATTTTCATTCTCTTTTTGCACAAGTCATTTTGATTTAACACGAGCGGTCCAATCCAATTTCTCAATTTTTTTTATTTTATTTTATTTTTTTTTTTTGCATAAATTCTAAGAAAACAAAATTTTATTTGTGGCGTATTATTTTTGGGGATAGTGTATCCAGTTCTTTTTTGATTCAAGAATTCAGTCCGCAAAAATATTTTCTTCTTTTATTCTATCATACATGAAGCTACCATAAGAAAAATGAAGCTGCAATTAGGAAGTTGGTATGTTCTGGAACCATACCCCACCATCATTACAATGAAACACACAATTGGTGGAGAAGGATTCGATGATCTATCATTTGAAGATATTGATGAATTATTAGTCGATAAAGCCTTAAGTGAAGATGAAATATTAGAGGTTGTCCTTAAGACTCTGAATCCCACAGAATGTAATGATAATCAAGAAAATTATCCTGTTCTAAATACAGATTTTTTAAAAGAAGGTCTGAAACTGGCCAAAAAATTGGGTAATCATTTTGTCAAACATGACCCTAATGAGGTACACACTGGGAAGTTTCAACGTGAACTGAAGTTGTTGACAGCCTCTTACAGAGAATTATATAATGGTCTAACCAAAACACGAACACAACCATTAATAACTGAATTCGTTCGTAAAATCAGTGAATCATCAGCACCAGAGGAGAATCATGCTGATTTTGCTCAAGAGATCACAAAAAGAATTTCATTAATAGAGGAAGAAGACGATGTCCACAACATTTCTAGTGATAGCAGTGATATTCCAGTCATACGCAAACTTATGTGCCGTTTATTGTCAGAAAGTGAAAATTCATTTAAAAAAATTTTTGTGTAAAACAATTTTTTTTTTTTGTTTGTTCATGAAGAATTTTTTTCATTTCCATTACATGTTATCGCATGTATATTTTGTTAGAATAAAATAATAAGTTTAAAACGAATATTTTCATGTGGTTTTTTAAAATTATTTTTACTGATTTTTTTAGGTCTGGAACCAATCTTCTTTACTTCCACAGATACAATGTCTTTTTTTACATGAATTTTTTTTACAGATGTTCTTCAGGAACGAATCTATTGTGTAAAAAGAGAATAAGGTGTAACCTTATACAAAGTTTCAATTAGATCCTGTTCTTACCTGCACCTTATGTATGTGGGCATTTATATCAAGAAAAGTTTTTAGAATAATTTCAGTGGCATTAATACTGATGAAAATGATTCCATTATGAATTCCCCAAATCAAGGGTCAGATTTTAGTAAGCATATAAAAATCAATTAATGGACACGAACTGACCATCTTAATTGCATGCCTGATGATATTTTTTATTTATTTTTTATGTAACACTCACACACACAGCTGTGCCTTTGAAAACAGGCCAGGAGGTGAATCATAATTTAGATGAATTCATACTGTTGAAAAAGATATTTCTGTTTTAAATATGAAATGATGATTGATAGCTGGGAAATGGCAATGACTTTTGCAAGGTTGTTGAACTTCTGATGAGGATGATGATTAGGGATATGTAAATTTCGCCAAAAAAAATATTAAAAAAATACAATACATAAAATTTCGCATTTATTCACAAATATATATATATATATATATATATATATATATATATATATATATATATATATATATATATATATATATATATATATATAAATTCAAAAATTGTGCATTTATTAAAAAAAAATTACAGTTTTACTTGTACTTTAATAGGTAAGAATCATAATTCTTAGTTAAAAGGTAACAGTGTATTAGTCTCCCCATTATGTTACTTAAGTCTTTGCCTTCTGTCATTAATTACTACATTGTACTTACTAAAATGTTTCGGCATCTACTCTGTTAACAGGACTATAGAAGCCTTGTATAGCTACTTTTGCAAAATTAAGGTAGCAGAATTTCATTGCAATTGAAATCTGTATAATATCAACAAGAGTTTCTTGGTTGACTACTGTAAGTAGCTGAAATACCCTCGAGTTTGGCACTCAAGAGACGTTCTTAAATCTACTAAATTGCTCCACAAACTTGATGGTTGATTTTTACAGTTAGATTTTTAGGTACCGACAAACTGTCCAGGTGATATTCGGAGCAAATCTGAAGGAGAGTGAGATGTCTCAGTTATAGACCTCAGATGGTCTTAATTAAGCAATTATGTTAATAAATTATTAGTATTATTACATAATTTCGCTTAAAAAGGCATTTATCACCGAGTTTTTGCTGAAAAGTAGTAAAGGAATAATTTTCACATTTATTTGCTAGTATCGGCAAATTTCGTATTTATTCGTATCTATTTCATAAATACAAAAATTACGTATCCCTAATGATGATGATGAGAAATGTATATTTATTCTTGATAAAAGCATTTAGATGTATTTATTTATATCTCTTTACATCAATTTATTTTCATGTGTATTGCTATAGGTGGATGTCTGTGTTAGTAAATTGTAAAGAAGGAGCTCTAAGAAAAGCCTTTGATGATTCTGGCCAAACGGGTGTTACTAAATTAAATCAAAGCCTTTTAGAGCTACAACAGGGTATTATCAGACAAGTACAGAGGTTACCTGGAAATGACCGATGTTGTGATTGCAACTCTCTAAAAGGTACTTTCTAAATTGATTCATCCTGTTTAGAGCTGTATTATTTTTTATTTCATTTTTTCTTAGCTGTGCCTTGATTAATTTTTATTCTAGAAAAGGATTTTAAGAAAAAAAAATGCCTGTTAAAATAGGATTTAATTCAAAATATTTATTTTAGTACAATAAAAAGGATTTCTACCAGCAATGTGTTTCCTGAAAATATTTTTCATCTAACATTCTCATTACCTAGCAGTTTTTTTAATATCAATTTAATAAACATATGATAAATTTTTTGTATAACAAAGAGATTGTTTACATGATTTATGTATTTGTTTGTAGTTTGAATGCAAAATTAGCCTTAAAGAAAATCATTTTTAAAAATATATTTGTCTATTGTATTTGTTTTTATAAAAATGAAATATTTAAATTTCTTTCTATCTTTTTTTTTTCTTTTCTTAAATGTAACAGTTCTTCCTTTAGGCATAATATTCAATAATATTGACTTTGATGTAATTTTAATGAATAAATTTTGTTTTTCTTTCTTTTTTAAAAAATTATCTTTCTGTTGCAGATCCCACATGGCTATCTACAAATTTTGGTATTTTAATGTGTATAGAATGTTCAGGTATTCATAGGGATCTTGGAGTCCATATCTCAAGAATTCAGTCCTTAACTTTAGATAACATAGGAACCTCTCAACTTCTGGTAAGAAAGTTTATATATTTAAACACCTTTAAACATCCTAAGAATTACTGATTCTTTATATGAAAATTGGGCTAGAATTTAAAGTCTGAGGGGATGCTAGCACACACCCACATGCTCAAAACATACTCCTGGTATAATGGGTTTATTACACTATTTAAACTTTATTAAAAGCAGTTTTAATGAAGAATATCCAAAGTATTTGAATGGATATTTACATAGTTTAATTTTTAAAATTGTATCAGTATGCCTGCTGTTTATGTATTAGGGATTTTTTTTCCCCCAGAAAATTTTCCATCTATATATTTTCTATTTTTCCATGGTTAGCATGTTGTTCATTACTTGTCATGCCAAGTCTAAAATTTAATTATATCATTGAACTAAAAGTATACATTGCATTTTCTCTCTTTGCATTTGCATATCAAAACCAAAGGTAAACACAACTTAATTATAAATAATTTCAAAAATTATTCAGAAACAGATTTTTGAGATAATTTTTTATTATTATATAGCTATTAAACTGTGCTGTTAAAATACAAACCACTGTGAAAATTATATATTTACTTTTGGCCTGTTAACATAGTGATAATTTGTTAAAATATTTCATATAAATAAAAAGTTTTTGATTTTTTATGATAATGTTATTTGAAACAAATATCTAAGGTTTTCTGTTGCAGCATAACCAGTGCTTAGGACTTCTTTACTTCCATTTTTTTCTTCTTCCAAAACGGAGGGAAGTTAATTTTATCAGCCACTGAATGCCTGATAATTACTTCAAGACTTCAAAAGTTTTGTCTTTTATTTAACCATGTCTCTTTTCTCAAAACTCTTTAGTGGTACTTATCCATTAGACTTAAGTTACTCTTATCATTATGAACTCTGTAATGTAGGAGAAAAAAATGTGTATAGATATACAAATACATATGGATATACCACATTATAATATTGTTTCTGACCCAGCTTTTCCCTCAAGCAGTTTTAATTCATATTGGAAAATAATTAAATAATGTGTATGACTGACAATTCAGTAAAAATTTATATTCCTACAAAAGCTTCACATTTTTAGCACTAATTATTATTTAGTACTATTTTCTTTGAAATAAGATTTAATTGTTTGAATTCTTTGTTTCATAGGTATTTTGTTTTCTTTCTAGCTTGCCCGTGTAATGAGTAATGCTGGTTTTAATGATGTGGTAGAAGCAACATTAAGCCAAACTAGGAAACCTACTCCACAAAGCTCTATGTTAGTTTTGTATTTTATGTTTATTTCAGTTTTTGTGAGTTAAACAATTGTGTCTTATAAGATAACATAAAGGCTCTTAGGGGGAAATATTTATTTTTATTTTTATATTATCATGAGTTTTTTTCCCATTTAAATATGAGGCTGATTTATTTGAGATTTAGCTTTAACTGTGTTTAAGGTTTTACAACAACAACAACAAAGAGAGTTTTAAATTTGTTCAATTATTCTTTGTTATTATTATTCCATGTTTTAAGTGATCAAAAGGTTATTTAGTCTTATTTCCTAGTAGGTGTGTGTACACTCACGATGTTCAATTTTAAGCTTGTGTTTTATATGCATTTGTGTATGTATACATGTATATAATATCATCACATACTTCATCAGAGAAAAAAAAATTGGAATTTATTTTTACTTAAACTGTGTTTGGGGCATCATTATTGATATGTATCATGCACATTCATTTGCTAGATCCCTGAAGAATTTTCTATTGGTTTCACTCTTTTGTAAGTTTCTATGATGTCTCTTTAAAAAATACAGATTTACTGCAAACAAAATCATTGAAACTAATATTAAATCATTTCTACTCCCAGGTCATTTAAATCAAATGGAAAAGTGTAAATAAAGATTTGTATTATCATTTGATTAAGTGTAAGGGTTTCTGTTGAAATATAACTCTTAATCAGAAATTCTTTCCATATTTCTATTAAATGGAATATCATTTTCTCGTATTTGAGGTAAAATCAATGCTAAAATATCAATATTAATATTATAAATTCTGTAACAAGACAATTATCAGTCTTGTGCTATATATGTGTGTATATATATAATATATATATACAGTGGAATCTCGATCGATCGTTTTCGGATCCATCGTTTTTCCGTATATGTCATTCATTTTATCCAGTCCCAACAATCATATTGCTTTGTTATGTTTCCGCATCTATTGTTTTCCCGCATTTATCGTTCATTTCAATCAGTCCCTTGAAAAACGATAGATCGAGATTCCACTGTATATATATTTATAACAATAACCCCTCAATACTGTTCTAAGGTTGATTCAAAACAAGCAGTCGTAAGCAGTTTCAATTAAACAGCAATTCGGCCATGGCATCCTTTAATAATTTACAACACAGGACATACAGAAACATACATTGGGTGAACATGAAGACCAGCTCTCGTGAAATGATGACACGTGAAGTTCATAAAACATACTAAAACCATAATTAAAAGCATCTATACAAACATCTCTAAAAGCATCTAATTACATTGCTTCGTACCTGACCTTAAATACTACTGGTGAAGGATAAGAAGAACTGTTCGTATCTATCCCAAGCTGGATGCATGTGTGAAATAGTCTTTTATTGGTCACAGCCATCGTAGTGTAATGTGTAACAGTGATGCAATTCATACTTTGGAATAAGACAGCGAAAATTGATATTAGGACTCATTCATTATTAAAACCATGTTGTAATGTTATGTATATATATAATTTCGTTGTTTGTTTAATCATTTCTGAATTAATGAAAGAGAGATATGGTGATATTGTCTTACTATTCCATATACAGTGGAATCTTGATCTATCGTTTTTCAAGGGACCAAATGGATTGAACGATAAATGAAGCAAAACGATAGATGAGGTAATATAACAAAGCAATAGGATCGTCGGGACTGGGGGAAATAAACGAAGCATACAGGAAAACGATGATTCGGGGAACAATCGATCGAAATTCCACTGTAGTATTAAATGCCTTATTTGTTTGATACATTCATAAGAATCAGATAGTAAAAGTTGAATAAAGTAATTTATAAATATGGTTTTTGTTTAAAACTTGAATTTTTTCTCTTGTTTTCACTCCTGTCATAGAAATTTATTTTTGTATGTATTTGTTGCAAAATATAATGTAATATAAATGTCAAGTTTAATATTTAGTATATTTTATTTTCTATTTTTCAAAGGTAAAAGAGGCGATTGATCCAAAAATTTTTTGTAGATTTGATAGTAAATTTTTTTATCTTTAATAATTCAATTGGAATATTATCAGAGTTTTGGAGCCTACTGCTGTTAAAATCATTCAAGTTTGTTGAATGCAGTTCGATTTAGTTTATAACTGCTTTGTATTCCCTAAAATTTACTTTAATTTATTTCTGTTTAATACTGTGCATCATATACTGCATAAGTACTGATTGGATCCTCTCTGTTTTGCTGTGTTGCGTATTAACTGACATTGTTCATCGATAGTTTTAAATTTATAAACTTTCTTGATCTGCAAAAAATAAATTTCAAGCCTGCAAAGAAACTTGTAAATTATCTCTTATTGTATAGTGAAGTTAAAAAAAAAATGAATAAATAAATAAATTTGAAAAAAAAATCTATTCTAGCACATTATGGTAAAATCTTGTCTTCAACTTATTTAGGGAAATGTGAATAGAATTGTAAAGTTTGTTATAATTTTTTTAAATAATGGAAAAAGGAATATACTAAAAAAAATGTATGGACAGCCAAAATAAATAAATACATATACAAGGTGCGGCAATTAATTTCCAGGACTGATCTAATAACTCCAGAAAATATTACATGAAATACATAGCCATTTAATATGTTTTGAAGTAACTCCCACCTGCTGTAATGCACTTCTGTGCTCGACTGTATAAGTTTCGGAAACAACTTTTAAAGTCCTCTTTCGGAATGCTCTTTAATGTGGACATCACTGTTTTCTTGATGGCTTCGACATCCTCAAATTTTGTTCCCTTCAGCCAATTGGCTCAGCATAAGGTCGTGGAAATGCAGCATCTTCCATACTTTCCGAACTTAGCACCGGCAGACTTTTTCTTGTTTCCAAACAGAAAGATTTTTTTAAGGGAACAAGATTTGTTGAAGCCATCAAGAAAACGGTGACGTCCTGATTAAAGAGCATTCTGAAAGAGGACTTTAAAAGTTGTTTACGAAATGTATACAGCCAAGCACAGAAGTGCATTACGGCAGGTGGGAGTTACTTTAAAACATATTAAATGGGTATGTATTTCATGTAATATTTTCTGGAGTTATTAGATCAGTCCTGGAAATTAATGGCCACACCTTGTGTGTGTGTATATATATATATATAATAAACTGAAATATATTAAACCTGCTCTATAAATCATTCTTATGGGTAATATTAAATATTTTCCCCCTCCCTAAGTTGCTTAACAAGAATTTCATTGTAGTGATCATCTGTAACATCTTTCAGGGAAGAGCGTTATGAGTTTATAAGAAGCAAATATGTAGAAAAGAGGTTCGCTATTAGAACTTGTTCTGATGAAACTGACTTAATTAACGACTTAGAACATGCTGTTACTTCCAAGCATCTATTCCAGTTACTCCAGGCTTTTGTCGAAGGTGTTGATTTAACTAGTGTATTGCCAAATAGTGTAAGTGATAGAATTAGATTTTTTTAATACTAGTATGTATTAGAATTTAGGGTTTTCAGTAATCTGATTTTTCTGTTAGAATTTTATCTGAGGAATACTTATTTGGTATGTAGCTGATGTACAGCATTGAAATTTTCTGAATGGGAAAATAAATCGTGTGTTTCTTTTTTTGACAATCCCTTAAGCCATTTAATGTATTTCAATGTTTTATATGGTTGTTCTATTTTTGTGAATAAATATATGTATAATTATATGTACTAAAGTTTACTGTATTTTGCTGTAAATGGATTATTTAAAATTTTAAAATCCATTTTTTTTAAATTAAAACTTATGTGTAATATAAAACATTTTGTATATCTAACCCTTCAGCAGGCATGCCAATTTTTGGAACACCAGCAGGTGCGCATGGCACAAAGTGCAACTTCTCTTTCAACCTTGATTATTCCTTTTGTAATGAATTTTTTTTCTTCAAATTGAAAATAACTCTGCATTTTATAACAAGATATAAAATGTTGATAATATTGAGATAAATTTATAATTAAAAACCAAAGAATGTAGAAAACAATCATCTTATTTCAGAACTGTCCAATTTATTGGATCTAAGAACAATTTGCGAATTAATTCCTATTATATCCAGAAACCTAAAATAACAATGGGATTATCCCTCTTCGTGATATGCGGGATACCATGTAATAGCTGCACATTGTATCAGCTATATCAACTCCTGCTTTTGTCGTATTGTAATCCAGTATAATTGCTGGTTTACCACAGTTAAATCACGACTAGCAATGAATTTGAAGGAATACATAGCAGAAAATCAGACTTGCATTAGAAAAGGTGTAGCTATAAGTAGACTGCTTAGAACATTCAAACCTTACATGTAAAAATAAACCATGCAAAATTAAGAAAATGTTGCACTTCGTACACAGGTGTGCCCGCTGAAGGGTTAAACATTATGAAAAGTTAAACGTCAGTTAAACTTTTCCTTCTACATTTATAAAAGTTTTAATGTTCAAAATTTTTTCATTTTTTCATTTTTCCCTTTGTGAAAACTAATTGTCGATGCTGAAAACCTCAGACAGATTGCTGTGCTTAAGGCTCAATCTTGTCTTGATTAGGCCTTTCTCTGTCTCTCAACTCTGTATTGAAATTATTGTAATTGAAGTCTTTAATTCTATAATACTGGTCACTAAAATCTCAAAAATATGATGATAACAGTCATCATGCATTAAAAACTGCAATTTTTTGCGATACCAGAACTGAATCTTAGGTGAAGAAATTGTATTTATTGATTATCATAATACTTTTCTTTTCAATTAATTATATTCTATTGGTGTTTTTAACATCATATGCTTTCATGTTTCGATGGAATTATTTTGAGAAAATTTTGAATAAAATTCTCAAGTGTTTTTATTTCATTTCGAATTCAACTGCTTATTGTGTTAGAAAATTTTTTTTATGAATTCAACCTTAATAAAATGACCTAGAAAACATGATGTTCAGCAACCTAGAAGTGTTAAATTTTGTTAAAGGAGCATCTAATCAATGATTGATTTGTCATTTCCTCTAGACAGAGGAATCTAAAATTTTAAGGTCTTCATTTCAGATCTTAATATTTGCTGTGTTAGCCCTATATTCCTTGCCACTTTTCCTAGTATGTCACATTACTACAATGCACTTCTCAGAAAACTCTCCAGCATCCCCCCCCCCTCCACCCCCACCCCCTGTGGCAGGTCACTTTAATGAAGCATTGCATTCATGCTGTGTTCAGATGTTTCTTCTGTCCCTAAAGTACTGAGTTTTAAGGAGAGCAATTTAATTTGTTGGCACTGAATCCCCTCCTTATTTATTTATTATTATTTAAATAAACATTTTCAGTATTATAATAATTGAAGGAAATAGAATTAAAACTGACTTTTGGTACTATAAAAACTTTCACATTAATAAAAAAAGAAGAGTATAAGTAAGTGAACTAATTAGTTGGGACGTCTTAGTTTTATATTTTCAGTTAGTTTTGAAATGGTGGAAATGTACATCATAATATGCATGTAGGTATGTGCTAGAGGTTTTTTAAATAATTTTGTTCTCTAACTGTAATTCTTGGTTAAATTGTGTTCAATTTGAATTAAATATTCAAAAGTTTTGAAAGGTAAATTCAAATGCGCATGATTGTTTTAATATTACTATTAAAATGTAAAAGTTTTATATTACTTAAAGTTTCATTTTGCATCTCTCTCTCGATTTTTTGTAAAATACGTATGTTTTTAGCCTTGAATTTATGAAACAAATGTTCGTATTTAAGTGTAATTTAATTTTATGTTTTTATGTGTGTATTTTACAGCCTATTGGTGAGACTAGCTTACATCTTGCAGTAACACAAGAAGATGGCACATCATTACATATTGTAGATTTCCTTGTACAAAATAGGTAATTATACTTCTAAATTCTATATGTGTTGATTTATTGAAGTGCTATATCAACTATTAATTTTTATATTAATTATCAAAAGATCTATCATTTTTTTTAAAAACTATGTTAAAAATTTTGCGTGTGCATCAATTGTTGTCAATGGAGTGATATGTTCAATTTCTAGATTTTGTATGCAAAGTTAGTCTTATTATTATTTTTTAAATTTCTATTTTTATTCTTGTAATGTTTTTAAATGAATTACACAATTGCTAATAGGTGAATAAGACACTTAATTCATGAAATAAAAATTATTAAAATTGAAACTGTTTTAAATTGGAAGTTTTTTACAGTATTTGTTATAAATATTTTTTAGTATTTTCTTTTTAAAAAAAATTAAAATTCGAAATACTTGACCTTTTTTATTATTAATTAAATAATCCAACTGTTTTGAATGTATTTAGCTCAAGTCTTGACAAACAAACCAAAGATGGCAGTACAGCCCTTCACATATGTGCTGTACGAAACCAAGCTGAGTGCATGAAGCTGTTGCTTCGTAGTGGTGCTAATCCTCAGATAGAAAATCGAGAAGGGAAGACACCATTAGACATTGCCAAAGAGAAAGATCATCACACCTGTGCTGAACTGGTTAGTGTTTTTACTTATTCTTGTTTGATTACTCACTTTATTAGATACTAGCTGAATACCCATGCCAGTGGTGCACCCAGGATATTTTTTTTTTTTTTTTGGGGGGGGGGCGAGATGAACGGATAAAAATATTTATAATTCAAAATCAATATTCATAATGCAATTTCTATTTCTTTGGGGGGGAGGGCCCCTTGCCCCCCCCCCCCTGGGTGCACCACTGACCGATGCATCACTACAGAATACATTCAAATTAAATACAACGGTCAATGCATGCAATTAATGCCGAGAAAAATAAAAAAATATATTTATAAAACAATCGTAACTGATATTTTTATAGACACATAATGTAGAAGAAAATATTCAAATAAATCTAATAGAACATACTAAAGAATATAGTACAGTTTGAAGAACATTTCTTTTACTGTCTTTTAAACATTTTTTGGATAATATCCAATTGTCTGCTGCATTAGAAAGAAAAAAAAATTTTTTATCAATTTATTTCGTTGTTATGCAGATGACGCAAAATTAATTTAAAGTATCACAAAAAGAAAAGAAACCACGTGATCGGCATTTAATAAATTAAATTCTAAAAATGAATCTTTTAAAATTCATCAGAAATCAGAAAATGGTGGTAAAGATTTGTAAAAGATTTCATTTTAAAGGAATTTTTATGGTCTTTCTCGGGATATAAATTTTATAACCCTCAGATTATTATTTTAAATGCAAACTTAAAAGAATGTTACAAAAACAGCTTTTGGCATTTAGACTTGGGTATATTTTAAAGACATTTAGGATAGGGTTTCTGTTTCATATTTTTTTAAACTTCATTGGGGTGTGGCGCTGTGGTTTTGATACAGTGACGTATCTACTAGGGTAAAAATTGGCTGCTGTTTTAGCATAATCACCCATACTGTTTTAGGGTACGTATGCATCTTTACTTTAGTCTTTGCATTAAGATTGTATGTGTACTTGCATTTATGGTGTGTTGAGCCCTTAGTGCAAGTTGTCCATGTCTTTTCATTTCCTTTGAATATCTGTTTCAATGGGGATGTTGGGGCCTTGGGATGTTTTTTGGTTATACCTGCATCCTATTCAGAAAGTTCCCCTTGAGGAAACTGATTTGGTTAGGCTCCCTGATGAAGAGACCAGTCGATTACCTCGATTTCTGGTTTAGTTCCAGCACTACTACAGAGTCTTGCCTTTGGTGTATGGAGCCCTAAATGCTTGTTTTCTGTTTGTTTTTTGTCTACATTCTTCCTATAATTATCTTACTCTGTTGGTTTATTTATTTTTAGTTATATTTGTAAAGTTTTGCTTATTAAGAACTAAAAAAATGATTGAATTAAGTTTTGGATTCTGAATGTTACCGAGGAATCTGAGAAATTTAGAAATATCAATACACTGATAAATTTAGCTTTTAGAAATAGAGGAGTTATTTTATTATCCATTATAGTAAGGTAAGGAATAAGAGAAGTTATTTAGAGAAGTTATTTTATTATCCATTATAGTAAGGTAAGGAATAATGTTAAAAATTTAATAACCCAGACTGATTTACTATCATAATTGCAGATATTTTTATCCTTGTTTATGTAGCTGTACATGAAATGTTATGAAGGTCTAATTTTAATGGTTAAATGGATGTGTAATAGAAATTAATGTGGATTTTTTCTGTATTTGTGAATCCAAGAAATTTATAAAATACCTTGTGCCAGTTAACTATCATTAAACATTGTATGCAATGTGTTGATGACAATTTTATGATAGGGAGTTCGGAGTTATACAGTCGAACCCCATTAAAGCGAACCTGGTATATAATGAATTCATGGATATAACGAACGAAAATTTTAGTCCCGCCATTTTCCTATTATACATAATTTTATAAGTATTGTGTCAGTTTAATATAATTGATGTTAGTCAATTTAATTCATTAATGATCATTTTTAATAGATTTTATCATGTTTTTAATACATCATTATTGAATACACATTGCAACTAATGAGTTATAAATTTTGTGAGCTCTGGCATTTTTCTTAACGGTGCGGATATAGCAAACCACCGGATTATGCGAACAAAACCTTTGGTCCCTTGAAGTTTGTTATAATGGGGTTTGACTGATAAATGTGCACTTTTAGTGTATAATTTTATGGTGATTTATAGTTTACTCTGACACTGTTGTTGCATTCATCCATTTGAATGAAGAAAATTAATTCGATACTTGTATTTCTAGTTGGAGCATGCAATGCAAAACAAGAAAACTTTGTTTGAGAATGTTAATATTGATTGGGGCTTGCTGCAAGAAGATGGTTCAACAGACTTCAGTGATGAAGATGGAGATGAAAAGGTGAAACACTTTTGCATTTCTTTTAACTGCTTTTTTCTAAGTGTCATCCAAAAATTGTGTAAACTTTCATTTTGACAATGTTGAGTAGGTCTGATTTTTTTTCTAAACAGCTTGCCAGTTATTATCTTCCACTCTTGTTTTAAAAGTCACAATATTTCAAAACATTGTATTATAGTGTTATAAGAAAATAAAAAGCTAAATTAAAGACATTATATTGTGTAATGCTCTCTCATGCTAACCATGAGGCATTAACATCTTTATTAGAGTTTTAAAATATTTTTATACATTCATATTTGAGGAATACTATGGCAGTATTACTTTGAAGATGGTGTTTCTCTTTGGGGCAATTGTATTTTGCAAACATATTTTTATTTTTATAATTACTTTAAGCTTGGAATAGTGAGAATGGGCAGTTTTTAAACAAGACTAAAATGTGCACAATTTTCTGTGCTAATCGCTGAGAAATCAAATAATAATTATCACCTGTGTTACTACTTAATGCTTTTCTTTTACCCAAGTTTAGTAGCTACCATCAGTGAGATAAAATTGTAGGTTGGTTTAGAGTGCCAGGGTCATGAAAGTATTATAAGGGCTTAAATGACTGGGACCTCTGGAAACCTGATTCTGAGCTGCTTGAAATGCCCATCTATTTGAATCTAACAAGTATTTTGCGATAGTAGTCAACATTTGTAGGTTGTTCCCAATGCATCTGAGGCTCACACCTAATTTCTAGAGCACTTTTGCTGTATCAGAAGCCTTCTAATTAAACATGACCAAGTCCAAATTGCTTCCACTAGCTTGCATCTTTGATTTCATATCCAGTGTATGTTCTGTCTATAAGAAGCACATAACATTGAAGTAAAGCAATTTCAAAATTCATGAATATGAAACATACAAATTCTTTATAATTTTATTCTGGAATCCAGGAAAAAATTTGATCAGGTTACATTTTAAATGATAAATATTAGTTTATGCCAAAAAAATTTTAGCAACTAAATTTTGAACTTTTATAAAACTCAATGTTTAAGCTGCAAAAAAAAAAAAAAAAAAAAAAGTTGGCACTAATGAGATCTGACAATCTTGTTTTATCTTATATGAAATATGTTGATAGGGCAATTGTAATAGTGTTATCAGTACAGTATACTGTTAAACAAATAGTATAGTCACTCAATATCTCTGTAAGTTGTAATTTATTTTATTTCTATTAATTTAAATCACATCAGTTTATTCCTGACTAAATAGTGATTGTAGGTCGAATTTTAACTTTTTTTTCTCTTGTGTGTACATGTAGGGAGGCCAGATAACTCCAGAGCATTTGAACCGTTCTCGGCCGTCCAGTGTTGTGGGTAATGAATCTCCAACTAGTAGGTCCAGCTCAATAAGTGAGACAGTTAAGCAGAGTCCACTTGTCACACCACGCACAATGCCTCCTCCACCTCCTCCTCAAAATAAGAAGCCATTTAGTAAGTTTCTATTACCATTTTCTTAAGTTTTGTTTGTTTACATGCGTACATTTTGAAAGCTTTGAATCCACGCTAGTCCTCGAAAAGATATTTAATGCTTGTAAAAACTGGAAGTTTTCATCTGTTATAAAGGTAGTAGAAAACTTGATTTCCAAAATTTACTTTTGTTTTAATGACTGGGCAAGGTCCACTCAGCCTTTCATCCCTTGAGTGGGTCTATAAAATGAGGACCAAGCATGCTTGGGAACTAAACTCTAGGGGTTCCACATCAGGTTGACCACCTGACTGAGACATATGCTGTATGGCACCCCAAGCCCATGGTCAAGAAAGCAGAAATGGGCACCGCCGGCCTTGGTCCACAGCGGACTGTTGTGCCGTGAGTTTATTTTTTTTTTATAGAAGTAATGTATTATGACCATAGTGTTGGCCCCCTATGAAATGTATTTTCATTTATACTGGGACTTATGGTCCTTAAAAATTATTAAAAATGTTTATACGTATTTTTGTCTTTATATGTTTATGATTTTTGAGCTAGAATGTAAAAAGATATCACTTAAATTTTATGCGATCTGTTATTGCCTTTATTAGAATGTTTATATAAAAATGGGATGCATATCATGTGTATTGTTGCATGGTAAATCAAATTTCATGATAACACCAAATAAATGGCTCAATAATAAGTTAACTGAACATTGTTTTAAAAACTGACCTTTCTAGATAGATCTTTTTTAAAAAAATTTTAAGGCATTTAAAAGTTCTAAAAAAGTACTAAATTTTTTAATAAGAAAAAGAATGGGAACCTTAGTTATTTTTTTAAATATTTGCTTTTACTGCTATCTTATGTGAGGACTTGTAGAAAACACACACTTAAAGTATCTGACTATATTTGAGCCTTTTTTTTCCCAAAAACTTTACTTTTGTAACAATTTTACTTTTTTCAAAGGGCTATAGCAGCAAAATAGGAAAATGATGAATATATAATCCAAAACTATGCAACTTTTTACAAAATTGAAGACTTCCAGTCAAAATGTAGCAAATTTTTACATAAATGCCTCTAGCTCTGAAAATAAAAATTAGGTATATAACATTAATTTCTCTTTGTCATGTACTTCCTGAGTGTAATGAACCAAAAACTAATTTATACCTCAAAATCTAAAAGAAAGAAAAAAAAGGTCATTATATGCTATTATATGCAAAATTCAGCCATTTCTCATGACATTTTTTATAAATGCAGCTATAAATCATCAAATAATATACCTAGAACCTAATCCATAGTTCATTACATTCTTAGTACTATAAAAAAACTTAAAGGAAAAATTTCATAGACATATGATTATATTTTGAGTTATCACAATAGTCATATTCATATGTGGTGAAAAATAAGTTCTTCAGAAAACACAATTGAAGTTTCACATTAAACCACTCTCATTTCATATCTAATGACTGTTCAGAAAAAATAAAAGCAGATTTAGAAAAAAAATTAACATTATTTAACCTTTTAACTGTCAAGTTATTTTGATGATTTTGGTACAGAAAATGTCAATTTTTTTATTATTGCAAAAATCAAATGTTTAGTACAAAATAATGTACATAAACTGCCATCTACTGAATAACACAAAAATTCACCTCCCAAGAAATGGTTGAGAATACTAGTGCTGCCATCTATTGAATAAAGCCCAAATCAACTTGTCCAGATATAGATTTGGGTTTGACAGTAAGATGCAAGAAAGAAAATCTACCCCGAGACTATCTCAGGCACGACAGTTAAAAGATTAAGAATCAGAAATGAGAAACTATTTGGAATTTTTTTTATCAAAATTGATGTTTTAAACGTAGTCGGATACTGTAATCAACTCTTCAATTCAACAATAAATTAAAAGGGGTGGTTATATGTTTCGAACTACTTAACAGTTCAGTGTGAAGCTAAGGAGCATAAGATGTCACTGTCATTATTAACAATTCACATATCGCTCACTCCTTTCAACAAAATCGGTGATTTTTAGCTATGCCTGTTTTCAGAATGCCCTGAAAGAGTAGTATATTCCAGCAAGATGGTCATATCTTACTGCTCAATATTTAGCTGCTAGAGAGCAGAATTAATATTTATTTTTAATAAATTTTATTCTACTTTTAAACTTTAAAATCACTTTTTTTTAATATGACATTGTTGAAAGGAGTGAGCGATATGTTTTTGTGAATTATTTATGATGACAGTCACGTCTAAAGCTTGTATATTGTAATAGCAGCAATTACATCTAATGATTATGTGCATCTGTTCATGAAATTAATTTTTGAGAGGCCCATAGCAATTAGAAAGCTCATTTTTTGCTTAACCTTTCCTCTATAAATTATAATTTTTTTAATAAGCCTTTATTTTTTTAACAGTCTTAATGAAAATTTTGTTGGTTTTGGGTAAACTCTAGAACAGGGGTCGGCAACCTTTTTAACTAGGAGGGCATATTTCAGAAATGCGGGAGTTCGGCCGGCACCACTGGGTAAAGAGGAGGGGGGGGTTAGTATTTAAACATGAAAATATTAAGGCGATATAAACTTTTAATACATAAATTCAAATTTTAATTTAAACAAAATAATCTTAAAATTGATAATGCAATATTTGACATTGCAAAATGCATCTGAGGCCAACTCGTTGTAATGTGATAAGTTGAATTCCCAGTTCTCAAGCATTGGTCGAAGTAAGTGTCAACAGGGCTTGATTTGAAGTACAGTGATTTCTGCTTATAAGAATCACGTTTGTTATTACTGTTTTTGATTCTTATAAGCCGTTGATTCTTATAGCCGAAATGTAGGATTTTGGACAGTCACACACACACACACCTATATATATACATATATTAGATAATTTAGCATAAAATACTCTTTAATTTACGTTAATTATCTTTTGTTAAAATTATTTTTTATTTTAAAAATACAACTTAATTTTTACACCTATAAGTAGATACACATGATTATAGTAAGAGAAGAAAAAATCCAATATTTGTTACAACATACCTGCTTAACAGTTTTAACATTTCAACTACGGGAAGGGAGCAAGAAAAAGTTTTCTATGGTAGTTTGACGGAATGAAGTTTTCAGAAGGCCGTTTATACCTCTTTAAATACTAATAATCTCAGGCGAAAATTCACCTTCTAGCTTACGTTTCACGGTGTGATAACGTGCTGAATCTACTAATGTCATGTTTGCCTAAGTGGTAGTGGCCACTTCGCCGAAGATTTATGTGTTCCAGGGTCCAGGAAATCGCAAAGAGGATGTGGGAGGTGGGAAAAAAGAGACCCTATTTTTCTTTGTCAGTGGAGAAAAGTGAGATCGGACCCGGACGGGTAAAGATGCCCAAGATGGGACAAGAATAGGACAGTCTTGTGCTAAAACGTTTAAGGGGAAACTATTATGTTATGTCTAACAAAGAAAGGGATGAATTTTATGACTATATTCCATCCCATCTTATCAATCTTTCTTTAAAAAAAGAAAGTACTTCGTGCCTTTTGAGGGTTTAAGTGGCTTTTTTGGAAAAATGAAAGGAAAGTGAAGAGTGTAAACTGATTCTTAAAAGCAAAAATTTTAACATGGAAATAATACATTTGTTTTTGTTTTCGTGATATTGATTCTTATAAACAGTTGATTCTTATAACCACTGATCACTATAAGCGGTGGTTACTGTATTTCATATTAGAAAACACAAGATTCACAAGCATAAATTCTTGGTATTAAATTCTTCCATTAAGGAATCAAAATGTTTGACAAACTAATAGGTGGTAGCATTTCCATTGAAATATTTTTCTGATTTTAAATTTGGGAAATGTGATAAATTATCTTTCTCACTGTGTGATTTCCAGAGTGACAATTTATCTTTTAATGCATTTATCGTACTTATCATAGAAGCAAGGGGAGAATGACGCTGTCGAGAGATCAGGCTGTTCAGTTTTTGATTTTTACACTTTTGCGATTTTTTTTTCTACTATTATTCATTACAAGTATAAGCATTTGCTGTTCAAATATCTAATAATTTTCGAAATTTGAATGGCGGGCACCCTAAAATTGTTTTGCAGGCACCGCGTTGCTGACCCCTGCTGTAGAAGATAGTAATTTCATCATATTACTGCTGATTTTTAAATTTAAGTTGATAAGGATTTGTTTAAATAAGCCAAGGCAACTATGATTATTGAGTTTATTAAATTTACTGTAATTTTTAATGCATTTACAAAAGACAAAGAAAACTTGTTTATATTAATGATGCATTAGTGAAAATTTTTATGGTTATGATTTCTTATTAAAACTAATTTAAATCTGCATGTTTATATATATATTTTTTTTTTTGGTGTTAGATTTACTTAAAAACGTAATCATATTTCTACGCTTTCATGCTCAGAAATATTTTGTGGCTATTAAAAGTTGTCTTGTGTTGAAATTTGTCCAGTGGCCTCATGATTTATAAATATTAATGCAAGTGTGCACATTTGTGTGAGTGTATGCATTGTATACATGTTTTCTCCTAGTATCATAAATTTGTATGTACCTTTTAAAGTAATTTTTTTTAAAATTTACTACTAAAGTTTTAACATTTGTTTTGATAACATATAATTATTTGTATTTAAAAAATATTTACTGTGTATATGCATGATTAATGTATTTGTACCTGTTTGTGGAATGAACTGTGAGGTGTTTGATGTTGGTTAAATGCTTCTAGTTTTATTTAAAGTTTATTTTTATGCAAATTTATATTTAGTTAAAATGATGTCTGGTTAGAATATGGTTTTAATATTATTTTGATTTTGGAGTGAAAAATCTCTTCCCTTTTACATTAATTATTTTTATTTCTGTTGCATGCATTTTTTTAAGTGACATAATCACACATTTTGTATTTCCACTATTATATAGATGTAGAAATTAGTAAATAAGTGTTGTGCTTCTACCTCTTTACTCAAGGTTTTATTAATTTTTGCCAAATTTATCCTATCAAAATAAGAAAACCAAATTTTTAGTTTATGTAGAATTTATGATTTATTTTTATTCATTTTTAATTTTGAATAAAGTTATAACAAGGGATTTTAGTTTCTTTTAATTATTTTATTTAATTTAATATTCAACTATATTTATTGAAAATTGTCCAAATTTTAAATAACTAATGTTAGTTAATCTATGAAATAAAGTATTCTGTTTTTTGTAAATCAATTAAATTAAAAAATTTGATTTAGAAGTATTACTTTTATTTTTGGATGCAAAATACTGTCATTCCAAATTTATTTTTAATTAAGTTTATTTATAGATGTCGTAACAGTGTATAATTTACTGTAAATGGTCATTAAATTAGCATTTTTAAGTCGGGATCATTTAATACTGATCTCACAATTTATGAAATTATGAACTTTCTGAAGGTTGATTTGAAAAGAGAAAAAGTAAGTTTAAGATAATTTTTCTAAATTTTGTGGAGTCTCTGTTTATATCTTAATCTAATTTAAGACTGTACACCTGATTATAAGAATTTTTTCCTGCTTATCTTGTTTAGTATTACTAGAATACTTTTCTGTGGTATGGTTTCTGTGTAATGCACAAACTAAAAGACTATTCTCATTGGCATTCTATAAAAAAAAAAAAAAAAAAAAAAAAAAAAAAAAAAAAAAAAGAATAGTTAGTCTATATAATGTAATCCGTAAACATACATTTCTACACAAATTTGAATAAACTTTTCAAGATTTTTCAGTATAAGTAAATCTATGGTTTTCTTGTAAATCTTAACATTCCTAAAAATATGGAAAGCTATTTGTGCATTGAATTGATAGGTTTTAATAAATGCTCTCTTTCCAACTGAACAACTTTTAAGAATGATATTTTAGTTTTAAATGTACTCTTGTGGAAGTTGTTTAGAATCTGGAAAAGTGAAACATTTATGAAAGAATCAGTAAATTGTAAGTTACTTTGTTTGAAAAACATATAATATTTCAGACATTTAGTGTTGTAGTCTACAAGTGATATACTGATTTTTCTTTGATTGAAAAGTACTTAGATTTGTCTCATTCATGTACACATTAATTGACTAAGATCCACTAATTTAGAATTTTTTGAATTTCTTGAAATGAGTCAGGATAGTAATATTGACAGATGTGTTAATTTAATGAATTTGGTTTGTGCATTGCATCTGAGTTTTCCCACTAACTGCTCTTGCTTCTCTTGCTTTGACTTAACCTTTTGATTAATTCCAGTCCCTGGTTTGAGCTCCCATGGGAGTATGAAGAAACGTGCGGCTCCCCCTCCACCTACCCAAAACAACAACAATCCTGCAACTCCTTGCCATTCCCGTACTCCTTCTGACCCAGGCCTTTCCCAATCCCCCTCAGGGGCCATTCATCGGCGAAATCATTCCACAGATCTCATTTCCTGCAGTTCACATTCTATCAACCATTCCGGCAGCTCAGCGTCTGACTTCAGCATCAATGGCAATAATCTCAGGTTCCAGACAGCCAGTGTAACCCTTGGTAGGATAGTTATACCTTTTTCAGTGCTCCTTTTTTGGATGGCTTTCGACAACAACCCACCCATAAAATTCCTATATTTATCGTTTTGTATGTGCTGAAAAACTCTTATTTTTCGGAAAGATAGCATTATGTAGTAGAGGATCTAAGTTAGATATTATGCAGTTGTATGTAAAATCTATGAAGAAGAGTCTTTTTTATGTTATTTTATTGTGTAAATACATTTTCAAATAATTCAGCTTTCGACTAATAAATATCCCTATTTCAGACATGAATATTAGACTGATTGAAAAAAATCTAGTCCTACACTTGTAATTGGCAAAGACAATGAAAGATCGTAAACATTATATGAACACCAAAATTTAGATTCAAATGTATAGACATATCAGATATTTTAAACTCTTATGATTTTAAAGCACCAGTTTTGATTTATAAAGAAAAAAAAATTTCACATAGTCTCTTCTAGCAAAACTACCCCAGGTTATTAATGTAGGATTACTTATCTTTGCTTACCTCTTTTGTATGCATATATGTATATATGTGTTATGTATATATATATATATATCAATATATATATGTATGTATGTATGTATGTATATTTATATGTCAAACTTTTGACGCATTTTGGTACTTTTCTGTACAACTGTTTACTGCTTGCCCAAGCGATACAGATTGGGTTTGGCACGCTGCCAAGATTATAAATTGCGTCGATGGACAGTTTTAGCGCCTGAAATTTTGCTTTCCGGAGGACCGTTATGGAGGAACATAATCCTACAATAAAACTTCATTCAATATGTGCTAGAAGCTCAGAAACATTATGTGGACCTTTCATTTTATGTAAATTAAAATTTTACTGTCCATTTATATTTATGATAGTGAACTTTTGATGGATAAATAATATTTAAAATTTCTTCAACAAGTAACCAAAATAGAAGTATTTATATTGCCTTTAAAGGCGAAACATTGTAGTAAATGCTAAATAAAAAACTTTCTGTTGGTGAAATAGTTTTGATATCTTTTCTGGTATCATTTGACCTATAAATTTTATATTTATCAGTCATACTGTTAAAAAAATACTTAAATGATATTTTTCTACTTTACACCATTTTCTTTATACATCTTCATCTAAATTCATGATAATAGAAACCATTTCCTTTCGTATTCATAGGAAATAGCATATTTTTTATGTTATTTACTTTCTAAAGTCTGTTTTTGGGGGGGATTTTTCCATTAATGCTTTTTGTGTATTAAAAATTAATTTCTAAAGCAAGTAAAAACAGTAAGATCTTCAGCAGTAGTCTATAATGTTACAAATATTTTAAAATTAAATTTAAAAGAATAATTCAAATTACCCTTATTATTTTAATGTTTAGCATTTTTTCTCTAGATAAACTACCAATTCTTTCTTTCTTTTGTTGGTAGGTTTATTTTTTTCTATCACATGTTAATTGTTGTGCATACACAAATTCTTTTTCACTTATGCCTCAAACGGGGTTTTTTCAGTTTATAAAATTAAGTAATGTTACAAAAGGAGTATTGTAAAATTGATTTATTCAAGTCAGGATCTAAGCAGTATACTGTATGGAAACTATGACCAATCTCTGAGTTTTAAACTTGAAGCTTTTTTTTTTCAGGAAAAAAAGAAATGTATGAATGTGTTACACATAAAAAAAACTTTTCAAAAATTGAAAATATGTATAAATTTTTCCATTTTAACTATATTTGGTTAATGTTTATATATTTTTAAAAATCTTTTGAACCAGTTCATTAGTTAACATGTAAAGTCAATATATATTCTTCCATTCTGTTTGTGCTGTAACAATGCAAACAATAAGTTTTGAAACAAAACGAATTGTTGGAAACTAAAGCCTTTCATCTAAATTTAGTACTTGAGTTGAAGTCTAAATCAGTACAAAGGTATATTTTTTATTATTCTTATTAAATTTTATGTTGTGGGTTGTTGTTAGAAAATTTACCATCTTTTTGTTATTTTTGCTTTTTTTGAAACAAACTGCACTGCTTGCTGTGCCTTTTTTCCTTTTAATTAATTTTTGCTGACCTTTTGCACTGAAAGTATTTTGAAAAAATTCGTTTTTTTATGACATGAAATTCGTTGATATTTTGTAATCTGCACCATTGATATATTCTCTTTAAGTAGCTTTTTTGCATTTTTTGAAATAAAACTTCAGTGAGATATTATTGTACCCTTTTTTGACATTTTGAAAAAATTGATGAGATTATCTTCTTTTATGAAAATGTGAGATTCTACTCATGACTTCAGTATTTATAAAGATAGCTTTTTAATTGTTTAGTTAAGTAATATATGCCAATCAACATTTGGTCCTGGCCTCTTGATTAGCTCTCTAGTTTGACAGAGACAATAAAAATATAACATCAGTTCTCATCAAAATGTTTGAAGTTATAACATTCCTTTAACCTTTCTTTATAATTTAAATGCTTTAATATGTGCTGTCATAATTCTTCAATGAACACCATCTCTGAATTCTGGGAATTCATCTCATATCTACTGATGAAAGCGGGAAAATATTTCCAAGTAAAGAGGAATATCTGACGTTTGCTGCATATTTAGTGAAGCAAGTTATGCTTTTATTAAAGTTGTTTAAAAAAACTAGATTCAAATCCATCTAATTTGATAAATTGTTTAGCATCTGAGCTGTATTGAAACATTCTTATGAAGAAGTTGTAAGAAAATGAACAGTTTAGTTGTCAATGAAAATAAATTATTTTAACATTTGTTCAGTGAAGTGTGGATATTTTCATTTTCCTCTAGGTTTAAAAAAAAAACAACCTTGTATTAAACCTGAAAAGTCAAGTTACCACTCATTTTTAGTTATACTTTATTTTCAAAATTCCTACATTGTTTTATTCAGTTGTTTTCAAAAGTTTTTCATTGAACTAGCTTTGATTTATGCCAAATATTAAAAATCAAAAGTGATCCACAGATTTCGGAAGTGTTTAGCACATTATTAATAAGAAAAAATTCTAATGAATTTTCAGATTGGCAGTTAAAGCCTGCAGCTTTTATATGCTTTGAAAATGCCTTCTTTCTCAAACTTTTTTTTATTTAGTGCCTTTTTTTCTGTACTTTAATTATATTTTTTGGTACTTTTTTTTAAAAAATCTCACTCCATACATTCTCTTTATTACACTGGTATGTCTGGCATTCTATTTTATAAACTGTATGTTAACAGTTGCACTCACCATGATCTAATTGCAGATGAAAAACATATTAGTGATGCTACTTTTACACCATATTGTGTAACTGCACTCCTAACAGCTTGGGTGATAGATTTTAATGCATGAACTTTTACTATATGTCTTCTAACACTCCTGTATATAGTAAAGATTCTATTTTTTAAGTATAATTTTTTGTTGTGTGTTATGTATTTTGTAAATTGTTACTACTCTTTCTACGCATTTCTTAACTTTTATAATTTAACATGTATGTATCAATCCTTCTTATAATTTTGTTTTATTGCTTTTCTGTAGAAATTGCTTTCACCCATTCTGAGCATGTCTGTGTATGTGTAGATTTGAATGTATGTATGGATTTTTCCTTATTCACTGCTCTCTCTTTTATACCTTGTGTGAAATGTTAGCATAATAATAATTTAATGTGACTTATTCTTTATGTGATTGCACTAGTTTTAGTAGTTTGAGAAATGGTGTTTAGTAGTGAAAATTTTGATCTTGGGTGAATTTTGAATTCATATTTTTCTCTAAAAATTACCTTTTTTATATGATTGATTTTTTTCCTTTTAAAATTTACATAACATAATTTTTCATAGTTTTGTAACTCTGTTAATATAATTTATACTGTGAAGCTCTTTTACTGCTGAAGTGTTGAAATTATTGAAGATGGATGTATTTTTGAGATCATTATTTATGTCATCTGTTGTATTTGAATGAAGATTTTGGTATTGCAAAAATGAATGGTTTTGATGCTGTACTGGTAATGAATGAAATGCCTTGAGTATCTGCCATTATTTTGAGAGTTTAGAGATGATTGCATATTTGTATGTGTAAATATGTTCTATGAATGTACTAGCTGAATACCCGTGCTTCAATATGGAGTACATTCAAATTAAATACAGTGGTCAGTGTATGCAATTAATGCCAAAAAGAAAATTTATAATAAATACAATGGTCAATGTATGCAATGAATGCAAAAAAAACACAAAATAATGTAGAAGAAAATATTCAAATTAAATACAACGGTCAATGTATGCAATTAACTTGTATTTTTAATATCCATAAAACATACTAATTTAAATTAAATTCTTAAAAAACTTCCATCTCAATTAGTCTAGTGGTTAAATTTTCTATTTTACTATATTTTAATAACTTTTTTTGTCAATATATTTCATTGTTATGCACGTGATGCACAATTAATTTAAAGTATCACAAAAAGAAGACAAACCACATGATCAACATTTCATAAATTAAATTTAGAAAATTAATCTTCAAAAATTCCCAAAAATCAGAAAATAAAGTTAGATTCAAAGAAGATTTCATTTTAAAGAAATTTTTAGGATCTTTCTCATGATATAAATTTTATAACCCTCAAATTATTATTTTAAATGCAAACTTTAAAAAATGTTACAAAAACAGTTAAAATTTTAATTTAAAAAAGTCTAAGAAGAAATTTTCCAAAATCTTTCTTAGTGCACCCCTACACTATAAAAAGAATCACCATGCAAAATTTCAGCTTTTTAGGTCCAGAGGTTTGGTCTGTGTGTTATCTGTCAGTCAGTCTGTCAGTTATGGCACTGTTTAATATATATAGATTAGAAAATTATTAATTTCACTTTTTATGTAAAGCATTGATTTTATTTGCACTTTTTATGTAAGCAACTTAGCCTACTTGAAAGTAAAGATTTAGGGATATTCATTTATAAAATATTTGAAAATTATTTTCTTCATGATAAAATTGGATTAAGGTTCTTGATTACTTTGTAGGTAAAACATTTTATGCCAGTTGCTCTATAATCAAATTTAATAAATGCCTTTAGTGTCCATTTAGTGTTTAATAAATTTGAGAACCTAACAAAAACGCATAGCTGCTTAAAATCTGCATCAAAAATACTAATTGGGAACTATTTTTTTTAATAGTGTTTTTTTATTGTGGGTTTTAAGTAGCTGTGTGTTTTTCCTTAGTTTCCTCCATAAATTTATATCTACTTTTTAAAAAATGTTAAATACCTTCATACTCTTAAGGAACTTATCCTTATTAAATGTCCTTAATAAGTAGTAATAATAATAATAATAGTATATGAAGTTGAATAAAATAAATCTTTAGGTTGTTTTAACTGTCAGTATCATTTTATGTCTTTGGGAATTGTGTCAAATAATTTATTGGATAAACTTTTTTGTTCCAGCACCAGGTGCCAAACAGGTGCTGCCAAAATCTTCTGAATTTCCAGTGCTCAAAAGGTATGTTGAGTATGAAATTAAAGGTGTGAGTTCTTGTAACATCTTGCTTCTGTAATAATAGTAATTAAGTAATTCTTCTCTTCATAGAAACAGCAGCTCAAATTGAGAATTTTTTTAAAGTCATTATGCATTATGAAAAATAAAAAAAATAAAAAATATTGAAATCTTGGGGAAATTCTAAATTTCCACTCTCAAATCACAAAGAATTTTTGTAACAAAAGGAACTAATTATTTTTAGGAATTACTGTTATGCTTTGATTTAGCATATATATTTTCCCATCAAATTATTTTACCATTTTAAATATATATATATATATATATATATATATATATATATATATATATATATATATATATATATATTAAATAAAAACATTTTTAAACCTGACAACACCAGCACAATTCATCAACCTGAAAGATGAAGAATATAAATGACCGGGGGGAGTTGTGACCCCCAACACTCCGGTTAAACATGTTTGTACCTAGGTAACACTCCCGGTTAGTTAATGATTAGGAACCTAATCATTAACTACATGCTACGTATTAAACGTCTAAACTGTAACAAATTGGAAATACAATCTGGCATAAAATCATTTGCAAACATTGCTTTAGAAATGGGTTTTCCTTTGGGATTTTTATTAAAAACCATGTGTGAATTCCATTCGATCGATAGGAAAGAATGTTTTAATCGATATTTTTGTAATTGAAGTAATAAAATGATTAGTTGGCAATTTGCGTTTCGCACCTGTTAGTCATTTACGGTCTATAATGTACAGTTGCACTAGGTATGTGTCCTTGCTATTTTAGTTATAATTATAGTTCTAAATGTATATATTTGATAATGTTTAGAGTATTGTGTGTGGATATTTCGATACTTAGGTGGTGCTTATTTGAAGTGGTTATATGTGGATACAGTTATAATTTAGTCATATGTCTAAATATTTTTAAAAAAATTATTATATGATGCATTGTTTATAGGTGTAGTGAATATATGAGGTGGCTGCAATGTTTTAGTGAATTGACAAATAGTTTTGAAATAATTTAGCCCAGGTTTTTAATGTACGATGTTCCAGTTCCTTTTATTTTTTTATTTCATCGCTCCTTGCTTTGTTTTGACTTTACGTCAGGTTGCAGATGAAGAATGACTTCCGGGAGTGTTACCTAGGTACAAACATGTTTAATCGGAGTGTTGGGGGTCTCAACTCCCCCCGGTCATTTATATTCTTCATCTTTCAGGTTGATGAATTGTGCTGGTGTTGTCAGGTTTAAAAATGTTTTTATTTAATATATAGCAGCTTACGGTTGAGCAGCGTAGCGCCATAGTAAGATTGCCGTTGTTCATTGGTTTGATTTCTGGTTGTACTTTTGTAGACATATATATATATATATATATATATATATATATATATATATATATATATACATACATACATACATACATACATACACACACATACTTATATTGCACTCAACCATGACCATATTCCTCAAGCATGAGCCTTTATGTGATCTTTTTGAAAAAATTTAAAAAACCTTTGAGAGGAAAGCTTTTTTATGCCAAGAAATTATATTCACCCACCATTAGGTTGCACATGTGTTATCAATAGAAATGGCTCCAGAGATTGTGTTTTCCACTTTCCAAATGTGCTGTGAAATGATATAAATAGGTAACTAGTTATATTGAAGGGATGTTAGTGTGCACCTAGTATGTAATCATGTATTTGACCTATCAATATCTTTCCTCTATTTGATTTTCATACATACATGCATATATGTGTATGCAGGTATGTGATCTATGTGTATATGTGTTAAAATTTTTGTCACAGAGAACAGAGTCTGTAAACCATTTTTAAGTTCATATAATTTAATTTTACTGTCCAAACGAAATCCTTGTGGTATGACTTGATTTTCCATTTTCCAAAGCTTTGAAAAGTTTGGGTCGTAATTTCTATATTTTCCAGATAGTCTATTTTCTTTTTGTCGGATTGTGAGTTTCATTTCTATTACTAATTTCCTTTTTTTAGAGCTGGAAATTCTGTGAACTATGCTAATTTTATTTCTTTTTTCTTTAGTTTTTACTTTTATTTTGCTAGTTGTCTGAGAATTATATTTAGAGGCAAAATTATTTCAGTTAGGATTCAGATTAAGCATAATTTAATTCTAAGAAAGAAAATCCAAAAGTGTAATATACATATTTTCAAACTACCCCCATTTTGTTGCTTAAGGAACAATAATGTTCTTATCTGAAATTCTGAGCAGAATTCTTAAAGTTGTATTTGTCTAAATAATTCTATCTTATGTCTTATTTAAAAATAAAAAAGAAAGCGAATTTTTGTACCTATTGATGGAAAATTTTCTGTTAGAGCATATTGAATCCAATTGTAAGTATTCTTTCTCTCAAGCACAAATACAGGCCTCTAGACAGCGAGGCATACTGTCTATGAGGCTATTAATGATCTCCTGAGATATTCCTAGCCAAGCTGAGTCTACTGCAGCTCTCAGTTCCTCTACGGTATGTGGCTGCGGTGCCCTCTGCACCGCAAGTTTGACGGCAGCCCACACATGCTTGATGGGAGAGAGATCAGGTGAGGCTGCCAGCCAGGGAAGGAGGTGAATTCCACTGAGGCTGTTCAGAGTGTGACATGAGGCAGGGTGTTGTCCTACTGGAATAACGTGCCAGGGGCGGCCTGCACAAGTGGCTGAACAACATGCATAACAACTTGTGTTACACACCGGGATGATGTTAAATTGCCAGTAATGGGCACAAGGGTTGTCTGCTGTCCAAACATGATGCTTCCCCAAACCATGAAGCCCGGTGTGGGGCCGGTGTGACGTTCGACGATATGGGCTGGCAGGTAATGTTCTCCGGGAAGCCGCCACACATGTCCACGACCGTCATTCCTCCATAAACAAAATCCAAATTCATCTGAAAACAATGCCCGATGTCATTCGATTGTCCAGTGACAATAACATCGACACCAAGCCAGACGGGCAGCCTGTGTCGAGTGGTTAAAGGCACCCAAGTGGCAGGCCACTGTGCATGCATCCCTGCCTCATTCAACCTGTTACAGATGGTTTGGCAGGAGATAGGTGCCTTATCTGATAATGGTAGGTAGGTTTGAATATGACTTGCCGTGATGAACGGATCCCCACGAAACATTCCTGTTATTTTCACATCGCTACGCACATTCCTTCATGGTGTTGCAATTTCACTTTTTACAAGTATAAATTGCTATAGTAAATCCAGTATACAGAGAGACTTTCTTGCTGTTTACAGTTCTCTGTAATAAATATTTCCTACTCTTCCTTAGGGTCTGTATAATAAGAATAAGCATCTCCATCATATCCAGTAAGCAGAGTATGCTGGACCTAGATTATACGCTCGTTCCTTCACATGTCTGAACAATTCCAGAAACCGGATTTTTGGAAATTTTCTTTACAGGCTGAACAATTTTCAGTCAGTGCAACTTATAACAAAAAGAGACAAGTAACCTGTAACATTATAATTTGTAGATTATAAATTGCTTGAGTAATATCCTTGTAAGGGGAGTTACCAATGCTAGAATAGACATCCTAAACATAGTACGAGGTGTGACAATTAAATAACTGGACTGGTCTGAAAAATATGCATTATTGATAACTTATCACAAATAGCTTTTAATTCCCTTCAACATATACCCCTTCCCTATCTATACATGGCTGCATACATTTTTTCCATTGTCCAAAGCAGGTCATCAAGTGTCACTTGTTAACTGGTGGATCATATATGTAGAATTCATCAGGCAAAAAAACTTGGATAACTTAAGGCTTTATTAAATTTCAAACATAAAGAAATAAAGATACTGTCCAGCAGTATATTCAAACAAATAAACATAATCACATCTATCCTGATTTTGACTGCAGCTTGCTTGCCTTTACACTGACCAAACTTGGGCTTTTATATCCTTATATGTAAAACAAATCTGCATATTCTGAAAATATGTGCATGTCATGCCATTTGATCAAAAGAAATTAAAACCCAGGGTTGAAGTGCACCTCCCTTCCAAATACTCAATCACTATTTGATGACCTCATACCTGGGAACCAATGAGTAATTAACAGGCTATCAAATGACATCACATGCCTATCATACTTCAACTTCAACTACCTCCAAATCAAAACATTGGCTGAGGCAAGTGAACAGCTCTTAACTATGCAACAGAAAAGGTAATTATATTTTGGACTGAATGTCAAGCCTGGGGAAAACCTATTGGGGATAAAAATGTACTTAATTTTTAATCCTTGGTGCTAACATCACTCTCTTCAGCATGTCTGCCGTTTTTGCCTTGACCTCTTCTACAAACTGAAAATGTGTTACCTTTAATGCACTTTTCACTTTTGTAAACAGGTAGAAGTCACATGGAGCAAGATCTGGTGAATATGGTGGGTGTTGGAGAACAGTAATGTGTTTGTCCGCTAAGAACTGTTTCACAAAGAGTGCAGTATGCACTGGCACGTTGTCTTGGTGCAGAATCCACGAGTCATTGTTCCACAGATCTGGTCTTTTCTTCCTTACCCTTTCTCTCAGCTTGGTCAGGACCTCAATGTAGTACTTCTGGTCAATGTCCGTTACAACTGCAATCATCCAAATACTCAAACATTGGTCTTTCTATACAATTTCAGTAATTTTCTGAATGTTTTCATCAATTCTTGATGTCACAGATCAACCACAACATTCATCATCTTTAACCTTCTCCCAACTGTAGTTTGTAACATACAATTATCGCCAAATACCTCCTTTAACAATTGAAAATATTCAGTTGCAGGTTTTTTTTAACTTCACAAGGAATTTGAGATTTATACGCTGATTGATTCTCAAGCTTATCATGATTGCAGCACTCCGACACGACAACGTTGTACTCAAGCAACAATTTAAAAAAAAAAACTAGATAGAGACACAAAATAAGGGGCCACCTGCACCGGAAGCATCAAGGTCATAAACATTCCATTCCCACTCCCCCACACCAGGTCAAACGGCTAAGGCATGCACAGTCCGGTTGTTTAATTGTCACACCTCGTATCCATGAACCTATGTCTGTACCTTGTAGTGTGTTCCTTAAGGCTGCCTCTTCTTTTATTAGTTTTTACTTTTAATACTGTAACTGCTAAGCACAATGTTTACATTGTTGATAGTGAAAGTTAAATGTTTCTGTAGTTTACAAACTGCATGAAGAGCAACATTATCATGTTCAATCTCTAGTGCAATTTTAGTCATAAATACATTGTCTATCTTTTTTTTATGTAGTGTTGAGAAGCCCTCAGTTCCCAATACAGGTTCTTTACAAAGGCCCAAGTGTCCACCTCCTCCAACACCACCTGGTAACTATTTAATGTCAACTACTGATAAAAATGAATGTTATTTTAACTGAAATTTCTAAAAGTGCATTTGAGTATTGATATTTTGATGAAATGAGTACTGCATTAATCATTATCTTGCTTTCTTTTATTTATTCATTAATGTATCAAACTAACATATTTTGGGTAATCATCATACAGTTTCAAGCATGTAGTGTCTAGCACAGTGGTTCCCAACCCGTAGAAGTCTGCAGACCACTAGGCCAGAAATTGAGCCATGTGCGTCCCCTCTCCACCCTGCCGACTCGAGGGTGGAACATTCAGGGGGTTATCGAATATCCCTATTCTAATAATATTCTAATTCATATTCTAATAATAAAATAATTATGTTAAACTTTTGAGAAATTTTAATTCAACACCTGATAGTCGTCGGATATATTCGGCCCATCTAGTTCAATGAACATTGCTTTCAAAATCCCATTTAATTGGCAACTTTTTTATATGTAGTGCCAGACCACTCCTGGGGATCTCACAGACCACAGGTGGTCCATGGACCACTGGTTGGGAACCACTGGTCTAACAGAATGTTAAAAGAGCAAGTGCACTTCAGTTAAAAAATTTTGCTAGTTACAGTAAAATATAGATGATATTGAAAACTTAAATGTAAAAAGTTGTAGGAATAATTTTACCCTCTGTCTAGATTATATGGGGAAGAATTATGTATTAAAATGCATTCAAGGGGAAATATGAAATTAAAATTGCATGTTAGTTAAATGTCTAAAAGTTAATCCCTATGTATGTGAGCCTGAAGAATGACATGAGTTTACATAATAAAGAATTTTGCCCAAACTATGTAAATTAAAAGTATTTTAGGACATTAAAAGTTTCTGAAATCTGTAAATAAAATCATTTTTTGTCACTTCACTGACTGTTATATATGCTTCTATAAAATTCCCAAAAATTCTTGAAATCCAGGAAAAATTCTGGAATTTGATAAAAAAAATTTTAGAACTTTTCTCTTAGAATCTGAAGTTATTGAGAGTTTTCATTATTTATCTAGCATGAGGGTGAATAATTTCATCTTTGAGCATTTTAATAAGAAATATTAAGCAATTTCATGATTAAATGTCTTGGCATTAAAAGGGAAATTGTGACTATATATTACTCTTATTGTTATAAAGCAGTGGTTCCTAACCAGTGATCTGTGGACCACAGGTGGTACGGGAGAACAGATGTCGTCTGCAAGGTCAGGAATGATGAAGAAAGATTGGTTTCATAATTTCAAAACGGCTGTGAATATTATAAAATTGGGAGACTTTTTTTTTTCTTCAAATTCAAAAATTTCCTGTATTTCTTTTGTTTCTAGTATGAAAAAATTCCTGTTTGCTCAAAAATTACTAATGTATTTTCTGTGGCATGGAATCGCAACAATTTTACAGCGACTTTACAGCTACTAAAGCAAATACAAGCTCAAGAAGCTAATTAATTTCTAAGTTTTCATAGGCTGTTGTGTTTGCATTACATTTGTTATTGCTATTATTTGTTGCTTTTTATTAAAGTTGTTTATCACAAATAGTTTGTTTATTCAGAAAATAAAATTAATTTTTGCCTCTAAAAGGGTTGGTTGGAAGATAGTCCCTGTTTTTTTTAGTATTATTTTATTATTTTTTTTATATTTATTTATTTATTATTTTTTTTAAAGCAAGTGGTTCCTGATAAACAAAAGGTTATGAACCACTTTTATTAAAGGAAAGGGTAATAAAGAATGCATATGTGCTTACCCTTTCCTTTGGTCTTAGATAACACACTGATACCTTCCATTTCAGTGTTCAGGGATAAAGAATACCTGGGTTTGAATGTCAACTTCCTGATCTGCAGTTTTGATTAGAATTTCTGAAATGTGTGTATAATGACAGTATAAAGATCCCCCTGATCTTGCTGCATGTCCATTATGAAACCTTAAAAAATCCTATAAAATGCTTCTTTAAATCATTATAACAGAAATGGGAAGAATGGCTCAGCTTGCTAAACTGATAATTGAAAGTATTCTCTCAGGCATTAAATATGCTGATGAATTTGCTATGCAAACAAAGAATGCAGAGAAAATTGAATAATGCTAGTAGAAATTTCAGTAAAATCATAATTTAAAGAAGAGTAATTAAAGCTATTGATTTAAAATTTTAGCTCTGAATTAAAATAAAGCACTCCTTTCTTGACATATTTTTGCAGATTCATTTTGAGCACACAGACATAAAATATTTTTGTTGTTGTTTGTTGCCGTGTCTACGAATAGTGCAAGTGCACTATCTGTAGAAGAGGTGTGCCATTGCTTCAAGAGGGGTTGGACTTTTATCTGTTGGTCTGCGAATTTTGAACCGAGTCAAGTGAAGAGACTGGATTACTTGACCCCGCACCTCCAGAGGTATTGTTTGGGAACTTGGAGGACACTGCAGCTATGACAGATTTTTCCCGTGCATCAGCTGCCATTAGTGTACACGTCTGTGGTTTTGTCGGCGACAGATATGGAACCAGCAACTTGCCAATCACAGGCCCAATGCTTTTGCCGATTGGGCCACTGCGCTCTATATTTTTGTTAATGCACATATATAAGTGGATAGCTCAATGCTTAAAACTAGGGTAGATATTAATTTTAGTTAATTTTGTGATTAAAGAATTCAATGGGGTTCTGGGAAAGTTTAGGCCTTCTTTGGGGTGACTCTATGGAAACCCCAGTAGACACACACACACACATAATCTTTTGTGTGTATATCTTTTTATTTCTTTCATATTGAAGTATTTACCATATTTACTCCCAATTTTTTTTTCAGTTGCTGTAAATGAAAAAGAATGTACAGAAAGTTTAAGTAATGGTCAAACATCTGAAAGTTTACCTCAGTCTTATGACTCAAATAATAGTCAAAGCCAAACACCTGTACCTCCTCCTAGGAAAGTTAGTATTGCTTTTTCTCTATTAAGTTAAATTTAAAGTAAATTCGCCTGGTATCAAAATTACATATCTTATATTTCTTTTTAATGTACGTTTTTCATTTTATTTTATTTTAAGCGAATTCTATTGAAATTCATGATTTACTTAAAATATTTTAATCAAAGATTTTAAGACCATAAATGTTTATAATTAATTTAAGGCACTGTCATAAAACTTCAGGGAAACCTATATTTTAAATATACTAAATTGTAATGATGTGATATGCCCTTTAATATCATTTTGAAAGAAAGTGAATAATGTCAGACTGGTATAGAAACAAAAAATTATCAAGGAAATTTTTTTCCAAATACACATGACTTGAGAATATATAATCTTGTTTCCTGTTGTCAAATGCAGTTGATCAACAGTACATTTGAATATTTTATATATATACTAGCTGAAAATAAAAAATAATTTTTTTAAATTTATTTATAATAAATACAACGGCCAATGTATACAACTAATACCAAAAAATATATGTAGATATATTTATAAAAAAATCGTAATGGATATTTTTATAGACAAAATAATGTAGAAGAAAATATTCAAATTAAATGCAACGGTCAATGTATGCAATTAATTTATATGTTTAATATCCATAAAACATACTAATTTGAATTAAATTCCTAAAAAACTTCCATCTCAATGAGTATTGTGGTTAAATTTGATCTTTTACTGTATTTTAATATTTCTTTTCTCAATTTATTTCGGTGTTATGCACATGACGCAAAATTAATTTAAAGTATCACAAAAAGAAAAGAAACCATGTGATCAGCATTTAATAAAATAAATTCTAAAAAGGAATCTTTAAAATATCCCCAAAAATCAGAAAATGGAGGTAAAGATTTGAAAAAGATTTTATTTTAAAGAAATTTTTAAGATCTTTCTCGTGATATAAATTTTATAACCTCAAATTATTATTTTAAATGCAAACCTTAAAAAAATTACAAAAGCAGCTTAAAAATTTAATTTAAAAAAATCTAAAAATGTTTCAAAAATCTTTCTTAGTGCACCCCTACACTATAAGAAGAATCACCATGCAAAATTTCAGCCCTTTAGGTCTAGCGGTTTGGTCTGTGCATTATCTGTTAGTCAGTCAGTCAGTTACAGAACTGTTTTGTATATATATAGATTTTAGTTAAACCCATTGTAGCATTGTTTTGCTATATTTAAAGATAACTTTTTGTGAAATTGTTTTCCGACATGAATTTTATTTGGCTAACATGAATCAATTTCAAACAGATGCTAATTTTACAGAGACATGATACTGTGAAACCCCGTCGATGTCGAGCATTGTATGACTGTGATGCTGATCGGGAAGATGAGCTTTCTTTCAAAGAAGGTGAGGTTATCATCATTATAAATGAAGAAACAGATGATGATGAATGGATGGAGGGCATGATCGAGGGGCAACCAGAGCGGCGTGGAGTTTTTCCTTCTAGCTTTGTGCATGTATTGAAAGACTGATTCAATTATTGCTATTCAAATCACCTTACAAACTTGAAGGCCTTGGTACAATACAAGGGTTTTTAGCCTTTCTTGGCCATGAACAAATTCTGATAATCTAGTATTGATGGCAGATGTGTGCTGGTTAGTGCTGAAAATATAGGTATGCAGTGAAATTGCTAGTTATTATGATGCATATCTCTCAATTCGAAAATTCCTTCACGTAATATCAATATCATAGTAAGAATTACACTAAAGCACCTTTGTTAAACACGTCTGAAATAGCATGTGTTGTCAATTTAATGAGTTCCTTCGTAAATTTATGTTCGTTTTATTTTAGATCATTCTACTCTAATCACTATATAGTATTTATTTTTATGTATATTATTTTCTGAATTTGTTTAATTCTATCACAAATGAAAAAAATTTTTGTCTGATAATCATACATATATTATAGTAGCGAGGCAAAAAATGATTATGTCCAAATTTGAAGTATCTATGAAATTGAATATAAACTGGTATTTTATACAGGAAAATTAGATTTTTATTTCAATGAAATTATATTTAATCAATATGCTCATTAATGTTATAAATGTATATAAAGTGTAATTTATTTCTTTTCTGTTTAATTTTATAATTTGAAAGTATGGGCTTTGGGAACATTGCTTTAATGTTGATAATAACTTTGTATTTGTTCCTCTAAAAAATTATTCTAAACTTGTTAAAATTGGATGCCTTTTCTTGGTTAATTTCCTCTATACACTTGTTGTACTTAAGATATTTTTATTTTTTAACATTTGTATGCAACAATATATGTTTTCAGCTTCTCTTATCCATCAATTTGTAGGGTGTCTACCTAGTCATAAAAAGTTCACAAATATAAAAACCCCTATTGTACATCAATAGTAGTGTGTGTTTTTACCTTTTAACTGTGTTTAAAAAGTATATATTTATGCAATTATAAAAAGTAAAAGAACTTATTTAATTATTTTTAAACTGTATTTAAAATCCCTTGTTGGGGCATAAGTTTTATAGCATTTAATATTAAAAAAATATACAAGAAAGTTGCTAATAATAACTTATTAGCAGCCAAGATTTTTTGTAAGCTCATAAATGTAATATTAACTCCTATGATATGTAACGTTAACAGGTGTCTCCAAAATATCTAGAAATATTTTTTTATTTATTATGGTAGGCACCCTTTCTTATCGTCATAGCCAAGCTTGAGATTATCCTCTTTTTAGCAGTGATAGTTTAATCATTGTATTTAATTGTATGATTTTAGTGTCTTTCTATGATTGCAAATTAATGAAGGGTCCAGGGGTAAAACCACTTTACTCCAAAAACTTCATTTAGAAAAACGAATTTGAAAGTTGGAGTAAAGTGGTTTTTCCCCAGCACACCAAAACTTTATCGCAATTTTTAATGGCTTTAAATTGGTTTTGTCCCAGATATGAATGCATGTAGTGTTAGTACTCCTTGAAAGCTACAAGATGGCAGTGCTAACTCATATTCATAAAAATTGCTGTTTGAGAAAAATGAATTTGAAAGTTTGAGTAAAGTGGTTTTTCCCCCGGCACACTGAAACTTTATCGCTATTTTTAACAGCTTTAAAGTGGTTCTGCCCTAGATATGAATGCACGTGGTGTTAGTACTCCTTCAAAGCTAAAAGATGACACTGCTAACTCATTTTCGTAAAAATGGCTGTAAAGTGGTTTTACCCCTGGACCCTTCAAATGAATTCTAATTATTGTAAAGTGAAATATACATAGTATTGATGTTACTATGTTCGAGCTGCACAATTTTTGAAGTTCTTCCAACACATCTGTGTAAGTACATGAAACGAGAATGTAATGCATATTCTCCTGAATCAATAACTTGGCAGTTCTGTTTTTGAGTCATGACCCAAAGGTCAAAACCCTTTGTATGATCTTCATATGGTTAGTCTTCCGCTATGTTTGGCTGCCCTTCGCACAAAGTGGTATTGTTTCTTGTTTTTATATTGTATACTAATGAGATTCTTCAGAGCTTTGGAAAACCACACGAAAAGCATAGATAGAAGCTGGTACTAAATTGTGACTGCTTATTTGGAACAAATTATGTACATTGAAATTGAATTCAGTTAGGGACAAAACAACTGCAATAATCCTCATTAATTAATGTAAAATGCATTAAAGTCTGGGCATTTTCAGTGGTTATATTTTTTGTTATGTGTCTGTGTGTATTCATTGTTTTACAGAGTGTGTATCTCACTGTACTTTATTTTCATCAGTACCAAGCTCATGTATTTTTGTTGCTTAAATTGAGTTCATTCATTTTCATATGTCCGTGTTATAATAGTTGAAATGGTTTGTGTTGTTGGTTTTAAAACTAATGTACCATGACCTATAAAAGGAATAAATGATTTTTCAAAATTCCGAAATATATGGATTATTGCAGTTGAATTGTTTCCTTACTCCTTTTCTTACAATTTTGCAAGAAAAAGATCTGTTAATTAAGTTTTATATTATGTTTTACATATATTATATTGATTTTATGTTAATTTCTTCATTTTTCAATCTTTTATATTCATAGTATTATTCAAAGTGCATCATTTAAATATTTAAGATGATTATGAATTATCATTAATCAATGTTTGTTGCATCATTTTTTATATATATTCAAGCTAGTCATTATGTAAAAAATGGTTAAAACCAGTTTTTTGTTCTTATGTGTAATTTAAAATTTGTGTTTTTTTATGTTTATTAACAGAAAAAAGGGTCATTTAATTTCTCAGAATAAAAGTTATTATTTTGTATCAATGTTTTTTTTCTCTTTTTTTCCAGCTGAAAAAAAAATATAACTCTGAAAAGAAATTGCTATAATTTAATTATGAGCATTGCTGTCTGTGTTCATTATTGAGAAAGGTATTCATTCAGTATTTATTATGTTGTAGCAGTTTTAAGCAGAAGCAGTCTCCATATATTAAAAAACAGTTTAAATTTTTTGTTGTCTGTATAGAAATTGTTTAAATTGAGTTTATATATCTATTATCATTAAGACTTTTGCTTTCCAATTTGTCTATTAAAACAAGAATAAAGTGTAAAAGAAATTAACTTCAAATAGATGATGATACAAACAAGCATGTGTTAAAGAAGACGAGGTCATTTTTGTTTTATTTTCGATTGCTGTTTGAAAAGTTTAGTGGCACAAATCCTCTGCAAATTTTATTTTGAAGCTTTTTTTAAATAGAAAAGCATTTTGTACTGAATTTTGTTGTGCATTCAATTGTTACATATTTATAATGCATAGACCCATAATAGATCTCAATAATTTAACTCTCCTTGCAATCCGTTTTTTTAAATATATGAGCTTTAGTTTGGTTGTGAATTATGTTCTGAAAAGGCTTGTGTATGCTCTCTATTTACTAAAATTTACTTTTCCCTCATTTTAAAATGATATATATTAGTTTCATAGTGTGTTAACAATAACTTAATTTAAGCAAAATCCATAATTTGTATGCCTTCTTTATCATAAACATTCCACTGTTGCTAGTTGTTAAGTAAGAACACATTTTAAAACTTTAAATATGTTGTGTGTTAAATAGTTTATTTTTGCAGTGTCTTAGATTTTTTCAGGTTTAAAGTGTAGTATTAAAACACATGTGCAAAGGCTTTCATTTCTGACTCTCATTTTATGAAAAAATAAAATTTTAATACAGGTGTCTCTTAAATATAAATTTAGCAGTTTGCTTATTAAAATTGTCTGCTGTCTTTGTAGATGCTTCTTCTGTCTTAGTTCATATTTAAATGAAAGGATATGTATATAAATGTTAATAGATGTGAATTTTAACTTTTATTCATTGTGAAATAGAATTAAATATTTTTTGGTAAATATGCAATGACTTACGAAATAAATTTAAAAGTGCTAAGTAATGTTATGGACTATTCCACTTAGTACATGCAAACGTGTTTATTTTTAGTTATATTTCACTAATGATTTTTTATCGTGAATCGCTCAATTTCATTGTCAAGCAAACCTCAAAATCTGATGGCTTATCTTTTCCTTAAAGTACAATTTTATAGATATATTGTTCTATTTTTATCAAACTAAGTGCTCATTGTCTTTTTAATTAATGAACTTTTCTCATTGAGATATCCTAATAACTATGAAGGATTTTTTTTTTCTCAAAACTTATAATCACTCTTTAATTTAGTATTAATTATTTAGAAAGCATCATTTAATAACTTGGCTCATTCTCTGTTATTATTTTTACTTACTTTTTTTTAATTTAAATTATCTTTGATGTGTAGGATATAATAAGATTTGTAAATAATTTTGACAAAAAGTTCAATTTTTTTGTGTTTTAATATTCCCCTTTTTTTCCCTATTCATAGAATGAATCATCCGTTGTTTATTACTATAATTTTTTTTCTCCTTGGTTTTAAAATGGGTAAAATTTAAAACTGTTGTAAAATAGGTTTCACTTCCTTTTACAAAGTTCTTATTTTTTTCCATATTACAAGTTTACTATATATGAGCACAGAATTGAAACCCTTCTAAAAACTTTTTTTCCGCCTACTTATGAGCTCCTTTTCTTGTAAGAGATGTTAAAATGATTTAAACATGTATTGATAGAATTAATTTTTGGGGAGTTTAAAATGTCTTTAACTGTATATACAGACTATAAATGAACTGTATATACAGACATTTTTAAATACATAAGTAAATAAAAAATAGTTCCATTTTTATATTGTAAACTAAAACAAATATTTTGCTGAGGTATTTTAATTTTGGCTGGTATCATGAAAGTTATGAATTTAGAGAAAGGTTGCAATAATGTTTCTGTAACTTAATTTCTTCAAAACTTTGTTAGGCTCATGTGTATGTATGGCAGTGTACAAACATCGCATTTTTCCATTTCATACATGCAGTTTAATAGAGTTTTAGTTAAATGCACGAAAAATTCAATGTCTTCTGTATATCTGGTGGCCTTTTTCTGTATAGGAATTTTGTAAAACAGAAAACTGAGTTATCTCTTAAGCAAGCTTAAGTTGCACATTATTAAGTTTTCTCTGTCTTTCTGTTTAGTTATTAATCAGCATATAGTTTTACTAATGGATTTAATTATAACTAACTAATAATTTTTTTTAAATACTCCCCCCCCCCCTCCCAACTCCTCAAAATTAAAATCTGTTTTGAGCCAAGTTATTGTTTTTATCAAAGACCCTAAGTATTTATGTACATGTAATGTAAACATTATGATCTCTACTACTGTTGTTTTTAATTGCTATTTTAGTTCTCTGCCTTTAACCTTGTGTGCTACATCTGTGTATAAATACACACTGCTCATTAATGATTAACTTAAAAATAGATAATTTATAGATATAGCTTATAGAATAAGTCAGTGTGCTTCAAAATTTTATTTTCACATTTTTGATAACATGAAAAACACAATATGTTTGCAGGCATTTTTAAAAGGGGCATTATCTCATTTCTTGCCAGATTTATTTATTAAAATGTGCATCAAGACAATTTTAAGTTTACAATTAATTATTCCTTTTATAGATTGAAATGTATAAAGAAAATGTTGAAAAAAAAATTAATGTCTCTGAGAAATTGCAAATATACTGAAAAGCTAAGTAACAGGTGATATCATTTTTTTAGGCTCTAAATTTTCATTTCCTTTAAACTATTTTACATAATATACAGGACAGTAGATATGGCAAAAAAATGTAAAATTTAATAAATTTGTATAAAAAATTTTATTTTGTGCTACATGACTTTCAGATTTAGAAACATGATTAACCTCTTCGTTCCAGAGGTCCACATATGTGGACCTCAGTCTTACCGGTTTTAATTAATAATTTTTCAAGTTAAAATCAGTTGCGACAGCAGATTCACATACTAGGATAACTATGCTTTCTTAAGCACCCGATAGATGGCAGATCCAGTACATCTATATTTGGATATTGGCGCTTAAAGATGGCATATTGTTGAAGTTTTGAAAATGCAATGCTCTAGAAAACGTAAATATTTTTAACAGTTTTATAATCAAAATTTTAGAATAATAAATTTAGTTTCATGAAATCAATGTTCTTATTGTTGCAAAATAGTATAGTGTTTCAAGTTTTTTTACTATTACCAGTTATTATGGATTGCTTTACAAAGGTCCACGTATGTGTACCTTCGTCCTAATGGCTGATTCAGGCATAGATACTATCTTTGGAATTTTGCATTGAGAGACCAATGAAGATCTTTTTTTCTCTCAATATTTATTGTTGCAAAATAACAATATTTAATACTATGTTATTTACTGCTGTTCTATTAAAATAATTTTAATGGCCTAGGTGGGGGTATAGTGAAATTATTGGCTGCTAGTGTACCTCAATACTCAAGTCACATAATTTACACTGATAGATATTTCACAGGTATTAGATGTGCAGAATATCTGTTAGAAAATAATATTTTTATAACAGGTACTTTAATGTCAAACAGAGCTGGAGATGCAACAGGCATATTGAAAAAAGATAGCGACTTGAAAAGAGGTGAATGGCATGAAATAGTTAGAGATGATGACAAAAATTGTATCATAAAATGGAAGGATAATAAAGCCGTTACATTTATGTCCACTTGTGTAGGAAGCGAACCCAACAACACTTGCCAGAGGTGGTCAAAGAAGAAAAAAAGAGAATTGATGTTCCACAACCAGCCATAGTAAAAGATTATAACATATCTATGGGCGGCACAGATCTGTGTGATCGGTATATTGCTTACTATCGTTGTTCTATCAGAACAAAGAAATGGCCTGTCAGACTTTTCAATCATTTTATAGACTTGATAATTTCAAAACTTTTGGGTATACTATGTCGGGACAACAAAGCCAAAAATTAAAAAAAATATATGTCCCTTCTACAATACCGCCTACATATAGCTCATGCCCTTTTGAGGTATGAAGGGAGTCCAAAAACAGTTGGAAGGCCTCGAAAGGTGTTAGCCAAACCAAATGAAAATACCCCATGTACACCTAAAATAAAACGAAGAAAAGTTGTAGAACAACCAGCAAAAGAAGTCAGGCTGGACAATGTGGGACATTTTCCCAGATATATGGAAGATAAGAATGCATCGAAATGCCGTCATCCAAATTGCAAATGAAGAAGTCGAGTTATTTGTACGAAATGCAATGTTTATTTGTGCATACTGAAGAACAATTGTTTTGAAAAATATCATAATATATAGATAATAATTTCTTACACGTGTAGTCAACATTTTGTACTTTTTATATCCATGAGTTTTAAGATTAACCCATTAATTAGTTGCTAATATTAATAAATTTCTGTCTTTTTTCATAATTTTTTTATATTCAATCAATTTTGTATTGTATTTCTGTATAAACATCATAAAACAACTCATAAAACCTTATCTTTCCTAAAATACATTATAGCTATTGTAAGCTTTGGTAACTGTGGTTTATCCAGTTTAAGACCTGAGGTACACATATGTGTACCTTAATAAATTAATTAATTATTGTGCACAGAAATGCAATTTTTTTATGGTGAGCATTTTGACCTATAACTAACTCAAACAAGTCCAAAAAAAATTTTTTTAAAAGATATTTTTGGTTCAGGTCTGAAGAGGTTAAGCTTTAGAATAACTGAAGTTATCAAGTATTATGTGCCATTGCCTATTGTAATATGTTCTATTCCATTTTTTGATCTAATTTGTTACTTTATAGCATGTCACATTTCAAGTAAATGTAGCAAGCAAAAATTTTTACTACAACATATTTATGGAGCAAAAGCTTGAATAACTTTTCATACTTGCGCACAACATGAATGCTGAATGTTTAGTGATACTGAATCTGTACTGCAAGCAATGTGTTTAGATGCTTTCCCCAACTCTGATACTATGCATGTGTGAAACATCTAATGCTGTGTACCTGAACACTTAGAATGTTTTCTAAGGACCAAATTCACTACCAATGAAAGAAATTTTAAAAATTTGCATTTTTATAATATGTTAGATTTTGCATGTTATTAGTGTATGGCACCCTGAAAAAAGTTCCTCCTTTTCATAAAGTACTTGTTCTCCTTGTATGAAATATTTGAAACATTTCTATTAATTGTTTATAATTTATCAGGTTTTAGATTTGATATGTAGGGACTTAAGAATCAGATTTTTCTTATTAGTATTATATCAAATATATCTGTTAAAAAAAATAAGTTTAATTTTATAAATGCAAAACATTCCATTGCTTTTGCTATAAGTTATCATCATCCAAGCTGAAAGTTCATGATTTTAATATCATTAATGAGGCTTCTATAATCCTGAAGAATAAACAAAATACAAAATTCCTCATCTTGAGGGGAAAAAAATTCAAATTTAGTCTTATGGACTTTTCTTTGAAAACTGAGAAATATTTATCAAATGTATTAAGTCAGTGTTATTACTTATTTTACTATTTTTTTGTAATTTTTTTTTTTTTTTAAGAGAAAAAGCAATTTGTTGTTTTGGATGCTTGGCACTAAGCTAAGAAATGCCTCCAGACCCCCCCCCCCCATGCTTTGGTAAAAAATTAAATAGAGTTATCTTATCTAAAATAGCATTGTTTTTCATTTTAACACCAAATTAAAATCTCATTGTGGTGTAAGTAAAAGAAAACAGTACAAATTTTGAACTCTCAGAAACTATTTTCTAAAAATTTTCAGGTTTAGGTAGTAAGACTGTTTCCCAAACTTTTGAAATCATGACACCTTTTTGTAATAGCCTAGTAGCATTTGAGCCCTCTTTACATTTGCCTGTAATGGTACTATTCAGTTAAGTTGAGAATATACTATAATAAGATTTTTCAGTATATAATACTATTCTTACATTTAGTTAACAGCATATATTGAATCTGATCATTGTACTTGCATCTGGGCAACAACCTTAAAAATTTTGCAAGTAATTCAAGTATAATATGTATAAACATTGCAGGATATTTTTTTAAGAAACCAGTATGGTGGGCTGTAATTCACTTCTTTTCATTTATCAAAAATGAGTATTATAATCAACACAAAATATTGCTGTGGAGCTATATTAAGAGAAATTAGAGTTGAAAATCCGTATTAATATTTCCTCTAACTGTGGTGACCCCATAAAAACACTTTGTGGCTATACCCATAGTTTGGAAACTCCAGTAGTAGGGTATATTAACTTCAGTCTGTCACTGTGTACTTATTGACTGTATATCATATAAATAATACCAAGCTCTCATTAATTTCCTTAAATTTTAGGGTGATATGTTTACTACCCTAAAAAAGGGGAAAAAAACTTTTCAAATGTGCTAGCAAATTATTTTTAATAACCTATGAAATTAAACTAATTTTCAAGAACAGTGTCTCAATTTTAACTCTGTTTTATTAAAAGTCTGAAGTATTATTGATTCTGGTGGATTTCCTGATAATTGTTCGTTAACTTTGATTCAGATGAAACACTTGCTCTGTACAATTGTTAAGTAGTCACATATCAAAAAAATCACTTTTGATGTTCTTGAAATTGAGTAATTTTCAGCAAGGAAGCTAAATTTCCATTTGTGGTTTTATATTTGACTTCAATATAATATTGTAATGCATGTTGTGATAAATTTTGTTAGCATGGATATCAGTAGTCCATTAAAACTTACCAAGCTGTATAGACATTTGGTGCTATATCTTTAAGAAACTACTTTACAATTACAAAAAGTGTTTCATTATTATTTTCAATAACACTCATAATTGAAAATAAATGCTAAATTTTCCACTTTGGTATTTGTGAGTTGCGATTATAATACACTATAAATGTTGGGCTGTAAACAATGTTTTCAGTATTTCATGTATGTTAAGCTTAATACTAGTGTAGAGATTTCATAAATTACTCTTATCAAAAATTTTTCTTGTTCTCTGCATTTTTCCAACTGTTTATAATTTATTCCTGTAGTAGTTTTTTTTTTCAAATATTAGTTAAAAAAATTATTTAGTTGCTTCAAATTCTAGCTCCAAGACTGATTGATGTAAGATAATATTAAAACAATAATTTTTAGTTTTTTGCCTTTGAGAAATAGTTTGTAATGTTAAAAGGCAGCATAATATTTTTCAATACAGAAGCTGATTACATTTTTGTCAGATTATCATTTAAAGAAATATAGTTAATAACTTGGGAGGTGCAGAGAATAACTAAAACTGTAGTTTTTTTGTAATTCTCATTGACTGGTAGAATTTTCATTATATATATCCTAAAAAAATCCACTCGATATATGATAATTTAAAGTATCAATTTCATAATACTGTCCTTAACATATATTAATATTTCCCAAATGGAGGCAAGAGTATAGAAAGTTTTCAGTACTTTTTGTTTGATCAATAAGCCATAATTATTACAGTATCCATTATAAATTTGTTGTACTATTTTTCCTATGCACTTATTAATCTATTTCATATGATCCTACTCAATAATCTTTTTTTGTGGTGTACGACATGTCTATATAATATTCTGTTTGTCTTACATAAATATAAATAGCTGAATATTGTACTTCTGATATTCATGTTTTTATAAAATTTTCTCAAAACATGCATACTGTTTTGTTCCAGTATGCGTTAGTTACAGATATTTTGTTTCTTGTCAATGAAATATTTCTCTGAAGTAAGATTCTTATGTCCTTATATATGAAAAGATTTATGATTTAATTTACTGGTGAGTATTCTATTCCTAATTTTATGTGAGAATCAGTTACGAAATTTAAAATTTTTTTAGAAGTGTAACACATTCTCACTACATATGTTAGTAAAGCATTGTTGTGTTGCCATTATTTTAGATATAGTTGGTTGATATTTTTATTCATTTTCCGGAGACTCGGTATGTTTTATGAATGTTTGTTCACATGTTGGTTAAAGAGAAAATTGAAATATTGGTGCTTAGAAGTTTTATTGATGATAGAGTCAAGCTGTTTAAGCACTTTATTCATACAAGGTTGCTTCAAATGGTGCTTCAAAGAATTCTGAAAATGGTGCATATGTGCAGTTTTCTTTTTCCTTGTTAAGGTATTAAAGTAATTTACGTGTGAATACATGTTCAATATCTTGCAAATATATTGCTCACAGGAATGTTATTGTTTTTTTATGGAGATTGTCACCTTCTTTGTTTTGTGTGCATTTTATTGTTATTTTCTAGAATGCTTTCAGAACTACTGTTTGTCTTTAGAACAAAGATTTCAGTATTAATTTGTAATTTATATCAAAATATTATGTGTTGTAAATTTGTTTTCTTTCATGTAAATTTAAACAGTAGCAATAGAAAGATTGACTTTATTTATAATTTTTAATCAGACTTTTTTCTGTTTCAGAGAGTTTGTAAAGGCAATAAGTGATATAATGAACTTTTAGTGAGTCTTTCTACAAACGGGTGTCTCTATAAGAAGTTTGAGTATAAAATATTTTTTTCTTGCACACAAATGTTTGTGTGACTGTTCATTGAATATTAGCAGTATAGAGTAGATGAAAATCTTTTGGGAAAATCAACCTAATAAATTAGCTGTGATATTTGGGAATTATTTAATATATATATACTTAATGTGACACATTTTCTATACTTTCAAAATCATGCCAAAATTAAGGGGAAATTTATGGGAGCTTTTTAATATAAAAATTAATACTGTATTTATATTTTCAACATAACCCCTGCATTTAGAAAGTGTCAGAAATCATTAGTTCTGTTTACTTATTATAATCAAAGCATATATATTTCATTTACACTGTTGTAAACATATATATATGAGTAAAATAGCTATTGTTTTTGGTTTTGCAAATGAGAAAAATGTAACTTTTCTATTGAAAGGTGATTAGAAAATGATAGTGGAGTAAAATTTAATGAACACACTTAGCCACTATCTTTGCATCACATAAGTTTTATAACTGGATGTTTATGTTAAAATTAATCATGGGAATAATTTTTAGCTTTTAATCCATCTGAATAAAAGGTCAAAATTGTGATGACAGGACTGTTTTTTTTTTTCTTCTTTCTTTCTTTTCTTTTCTTAAAATCCCATTCATTCAAAAATCAAATGATCCAAATCAGTATTTGGTTCTCAACCATTTGCTTTTATTGAGGGTAAGAAGACTTTGCTGAGAAATAAATTAGGCTTTAAGATTGTTTCTGCCTAAAAAGGACTAGTATACATGTGAACCATCCATAAAGGGTTAATGGTTAAATATGTAGAATACCTTGCTAGTATTCTAAAGTATTGGATTTTAGTCTTTGATCTAAAATATGGCTATATTTAGTTATATGGTTATATTAACTAATAAAAGATTAATCCATTTCCATACAATTTTCTGTCCATATATTCAGAGCTATAACTTCACTCTATTTTACTCCTAAAACTATAAATTATTTCACCTTTTAAAATCAATTTATGACTTTCTAACTGAAATCTATCAATGTTTACAAAAAGTTGTATTTCATCATAGTTTAACATGCTATAAATTTGTATAGTTATGTCCTACACTTATGGCATTTTTCCTCCATCCTTTAAGGTCTCTTGGATATCATATTTTCTAACCTTCATTAATGTTTTTTTTTAGTGTTAACATTTATTGATTTATTTTTTTTACCATTTTAAATTATTCAGATAACTGAAAATCTAAGTTTTGTTCTTGTTTTATTTGTAAAAAAATTTTTCTGTTCTGTCTGACACATTTTATATGCACTTAAAATTGAACCTTATAATAAATTTATGAAGTTATGCAGGAAAACTGGAAAAGGAAAAGATTTTTTACTATCTGTTCAATACTGTTAATAAGCTACTTTTATGAAATGAATTTCACTAAATTAGGTGAGTGCCTTTTTTATTTTTATTATTAGGGCACCCATTGCTACTGTATTAATTTAATGAGCTATAACTAAGCAAATGTTGTTAATATATGTGGACTAAAGTGAAAAGGTGAATCAGTGTGTCATATTGGTTTGTTTCATAATCTCACTGAGAGACACTTAAACATTTAGCTTGGTGTGTTTTTTATGTGTGATTTTTTTTTTTCATTGATAGTTTCAACAAACCCAATTTGGATGTGTAAATATTGTAATGGTATGCTATGTGTGTTTAAGAGATTAAAAACAAAATTACATATATGCATTACGAAGTTTTGTACATTTTTCCACAATTTGTATAATTGGGTTACAATGCTGTCAAAGCCACTTGTAGATATCTAAAAACTAGTCTTATTAGGAGCACACTCTATTGTCTCCTTCAAATGCCTACATTACTCATTCCATCATTGTATATTGTAAATAGTAAACTCAATTTATATCTAAAAATTTGTTAAGTTCGGGGCATATTATCCATGTCAGTGTTTCTCAGCCTGTGTTCTTCAGACCTATTGCCTGCTTGTATAGATTTAGTGGACCCAGGTGTAAAGTAACTTAAATTTTCACCACTTTTCAATTAATTTTGTTCTTAGGGTGCATCTGTGACAGTCTCTATAACCTGTCCAGTGTAACATTGGTGTCATGTTTTTGTCATTTTTGAAGGGAGAGATTTATCCCCTGCAGTTTTTTTTTTTTTTTTAAATACACATCATTGTTATTTTTATATTTTAAGGAGAACGTAACTTCTGAATACAATTCTAATATGAATAATGTTTTATGTTGACCAGTATAATAGTTGCATCTCATTTAGTAAATTAATCGAAAATTATTTGGATAATTTTATCTTTCCTTAAATTCACTGGTTTGAATGATAAATAAAGTGCTCATCTATGTTAATCAAATGTATATTGTAATACATCATATTAATAAGATATTTGTAGTGTATGCTCAGCAAAGCTAAAACTTAAAATATACTTCATAGTGTTTCATACTTCTATGAATTATTTGTTATGCAGAATATATAAATCTGTTGCAATTTGAGCTTTCTGCAACCTTCCAAAGATGAATTCCAAATTATGCCAGAACTGTATCCGTCTTCTCATTTAGATAATATGTAATATAATATGCTCAAACACTGTTGTTTACACACAAGATTTCTGTAGCTATACATCATATTATTGTGAGTATTGTGATAAACAAAAAAATCTTATGTTCACGCGAATTGAAAAGTTTTGCGTGATATTTTATTAACTAGAATATTTTAGAAATTTTAAAAACTACTCGTGAAGTATAAATATGCACATGCGTAATTACGATAAAGTGCAGTGAGATTACAGTTTTGTAAACACTTTGCATCACCGTAGTTAGATTTTAGTATACAAAATAGATTTCATTATTCTGCTTTTATACAGCTAATGATACACCTGTCATAGTAGATTTCATTTATTTTCCCCACCACTTAAAAAAAATTAGGAATTAAACAGGTGTTTAGAAATTTAAAGGATTTTTCATACATTCTCTTATCAGCATATATTTTTTTATATTTTTCTAGCTTCCCTACTTTTATTTTTTCGCATGTGCATTTAAAATTGTAACTTGTATATGTATTCTAAATATAAAATTTTCAGATATATGAAAGAAATATGTGTGCTTGTACGATAACATAGAATGCTTTTACTACTATAGAATAGAATAAGCTTTTTATAATTCCGCCCACAGTATCCCATATTTCTTTGTTGTTCTAATTTGAACACTGAAAACTGTACGAAATATTAACATAGTTTCTTAGTAGGTTTCTTTTCTTTACAAATTCATTGAGAATCTAATATAACATAATGGAATTGTTTGAATTTTTTTTAAAGTTGATTAACATCTTGACTGCCGAATAGGAGTTGTTTGGTAGCTGTCGGATGAGTGAGTTGCATATGACATACGAACGGAATGTGTAGCAGCAAATCTGATATTTGATGCATCAGAATTGGGGGAAAAATTGGATGTGATGAACTAGTAGCGTAAGTAATAAGATCAATCCCAGGTTCAGAATATTTAACATCTGATTGACCAAAACTGAGTCATTAGATGTCTTGAAAATATTTTTATTGAAGAAATTTCTTGCAACACTTGAAATGTTTTTCCAAACAAATTGACTGCTCTCTAGCAAATTGATGATTATAATAATGTGTTGCATTGCATTTTTCTTGAGAAGGTTAATTTGATGATATTTCTTAGAATTCTTAAATGGGATTGAGATTTCATCCACAAGGCAAATTCTTAGTATGGGGAAACTGCCATTTGTGATTCTCTTCAGTGTTAAACATTCTCCTAAAAATCTTTTTGCCGAATAATAATTTCTGTGAATTTTTTACTAGAATAGCTTATTCCTATAATTCACGGAAATGGAAGTATTGATATTATTCTAGAATATATAATTTTTTTCTAATCTCTTAAGGTTTTTCAAGAATGGACGGCATTTGATCTATAAGTCCGTGTTCGACTGTGTAATAATGCATAATATTTGCTTCCAACGTATTCAGAATGAATCTTGATGTATTCAAAATAATCCATCTCCCAATGACACTGTTGTAGTCAAGTTGTTAATAACATGTAAAAAATTTACATCATATATTCATGTTATAAGTATCTCCATGTGTATTCCTCTCTTTTTCTAAGAAAATGTGTATCAAAAATTTTCCTTCTATAATGTTGTTGATAAAATGTTACTAATGAGCACATATGTAGAGATGCTCAATAATATTTGTAAAAAGCATCGTCCATTTAAAATTGCAAATTTAGCTGACTTTTTAAGTATGAAAATGAGTAGTAATCATATGACTTTTTTTCTCATGCACATGTATTCACATCAGGTGCTTGTACACTGAAAAAAGAATGTTTTACTCTTATTAACATAATACCATGGGTCTGCAGATGTCGAGAATTTTTAAAAGCTCTAATTTCTTTTCTAGTAACATGCTCATAAATGGAGAGGACGGTTGAAAAACACTGAACATTGTAACTTTACTGTTATTGATTTCTGTAGTTACTTAACTATTTTGGAACAAATGTTGAGATCAAGTGAAATTATGAAATTGTGTATAAAAAAATGAAAAAGATGAGTATTTCATTATTTTTTAGGTATTTTTCTTTGGTGTATTATGCAGTCTATGAAAACAAATTGTATGTTTCAATAAATAGAAATGTTTTATAATACACACAAAAAATTTAGAAATTGTCTACCAATAAATAGCTTATATTTTCTGTGTTGCAGTTTCTTTTATTATCTCAAAACACTGTGAATGTGTTTCTGTTAGGGCTTAAAAAATTACATTTTGATATTTTATGGAAAATAAACATTTAAGCTTTGCCCTTTTTTTTTTTTAACTTATCCTTATTTATAGGTAAGTTTTGCAGCCACATCAGCATTTAACACACTCGCAAGAAAAAATTACCTTGGTGTGTATGTGTTCCCAAGAAATCCCAAGTAGACTTTGTTTGAATTTGGTACTAACCCTATAGGATTTAGGGACTACTCCTTGGACACCCCTGCGTTCTAACATCACCGACTCGAACACACGACTGTGTTTGAGTCGGTGTTAGTTCTAATCCCTAGACTCCACGGTGAGTTTCAGTGTGGGAGTGAGAGATTAGAATTGACTCTCGGAGAAGGAGGTTGTGTGAACACCTCGCGTTTCGGTTTCGGAGGGCGACTCCGATGTGGGATGAAATTCAATTGGATTAAGAACCGAAAAGTGGTAGGCATATACAGTCGAACCCCGTTATAGCGAACCCGGTATATAACGGAACTCCCGGATATAGCGAACGAAAATTTTGGTCCCGCCGTTTTCCTATTGTATTTAATGCTAATTTATCCTTTTATAGCGAACCTCCGAAATCTTAAAAATCGGCTGTAACGAACCTTTTTTTCTGTCAACTACTGATTTTTTTTTTATTTTTAAACTTTTTAAGAATGTTGAAGATGCAACAAATGAAGAAGAAGATGATGATGAAGATTTACCTATCGCAATGTGGATAGAAAAGCACAAAATTACATCATTCTCAGATTGTGACATGCAATTATTCGAAACATGTGATGATGAAGTCATTACATGTGAAAATCCGACTGATGAAGATATTGTGGAAGAAATCAAAATGAATCATTCTGAAATCGAAGATTCTGCATCTGATGCTGATGAAGAGGAGCACATAAATGACGACATCCCCACCATCTCGGATGCTACAGCAGCGATGCGTGTAATTAATAAGTTTTTGTGTACACAAACAGTGGAAGAAAGAGTGTTGGAGTCATTTGATATATTTGGACAAGGAAATTCATAAAATGTTTTTGAAATCGGCTTCACGTCAACAGAAGAATACCGATTATTTCTGTGTCAAAACAGTGAGCAACAATTAAAGGTAAAATGAATTATTTCCATTTGTCTTCATTTCTAGTTAATTTAATTAGTATTGTGTCAGTTTAATGTAATCGATTTTAGTCAATTTAATTCATTAATGATCATTTTTAATAATTTTATAATTTTTTTAAATACATCAGTATTGAATACACATAGAAACTAATGAATTATACATTTTGTAAACTCTAACACTTTTCTTAAAGGTTCGGATATAGCGAACAAAACCTTTGGTCCCTTGAAGTTCGTTATAACGAGGTTCGACTGTATTTAAAAAGTGTATAGAACAAAGCAGGGATCGGCAACCTCTTTTACTAGGAGGGCGTATTTCAGAAATGCGGGAGTTCTTCGGGCACCGATGGATGAAGAAGGGGGGGGGGGTAATATTTAAACACGAAAATATTAATGCCACATCAATGTTTAACACATTTTAATTTAAACAAAGCAGTCTTAAAATTAATAATGAAGGCGATATTTGACTATGCAATTCTGCAGCCAATTCGTTGCAATGTGTCACAATAAGTGGAATTCCCAGTTCTCAGGCATTGGTCCAAATGAATGTCGGCAGGCCCGGTGACAGGATTCTCGGGCCCCTAAATCCCGGTCCACCTCACTGTAATGACGAATTATTGGGACCATCTGTAATGACGAATAGCTAGAGTTCTGTAAGAGATGGAATAGGGGCCATCTATCCTAGGGAATTATGAAGTTGAAGAGGATATTATAACAGTTTTGTTGTGTCGTGAAGAATTGTCCGTTGATGAGGAATAATACTACATATATCAATGATACAAACACATATGCAATTCCAATTCAAATTATTGCAATTTCCAATTAAACTGGCTTGTGGAATATCGATAAACAAATCACAAGGTGGGCATTGCAAGTATGTGGATTCAATTTGGAGAATCCATGTTTTCCTGATGGGCAGCGTTGTATGCTCCCGTGTAAGAAAACCAAGGGATTCGTTTGTATATATGCCAATTGGAATCACCAAAAACATTGCATATCCAAGAGCATTGCAATGAACTTAAAATTGAATAAAACAGTAATTACAATTTATGTAATCCGAAACATAAAAATTATAATGTGTGTATAAATATCTACTTTCAACTAAATACATATGAAGAGAGCCAGGGACCCGCTACCTACCCTCCAGTGTCCGCGAAATCGACCATAATGGCGGAGGAGGTTTAATGGTCTGGGCAGGCATCATGTTGGATGGCCGCACACCTCTCCATGTCTTTGTAAGAGGCACTGTGACTGGTGTGAGGTATAGGGATGAGGTCTTGGAGCCCTATGTTCGCCTTTTCAGGGGTGCAGTTGGTCCTGAGTTCATTTTAATGTACGATAACGCGAGGCCACAAAGAGCTCTTCTGGTCGACGAATTTCTAGAGAGTGGGGATATTCGCCGGATGGATTGGCCAGCCAGATCTCCAGACCTTAACCCTATAGAGCATGTCTGTGACGCTCTGGGGAGGGCAATTGCAACTCGCAACCCCCCCTCCGAGAACCATTCAGGGAATCGAAACAGCGTTGCTGAACGAGTGGGACCAATTGCCACAGGAAATGATAAACTGCCTTATTTCAAGTATGAAATCACGCTGCGAGACCTGTATATCTGTAAGAGGGGACCATACCCCCTATTAACCTATCTATTAACCCATTTTTTTTGTTTATTCTGCAACCGCTGTTTCATACCTTCCGACTCCAACGAGTGTTACGCACGATCATGCGTGTGTATTACAATTATTAAATGGTTATTTGTTTTGTATTGTATCAATGTATGTTCATATCAAATTTCATTAAAATCGGTACAGTAGTTCTAGAGATAATCGACCAAGTCTGCAAATTCTCTTAATTTCTTACACCAGTGTATATACTCAAATCTAGCAATAGCGAAGCATTGCCTGGTCAGCTAGTAGTTTAATAACACCCCACCAGTATAAAAAGAATGTGATCTGATGATATCTAAATTTTATGTTTTTATTTATATTTTTGTGGCACTATGAAATTATAAAAAAGGATCAGTTTTTCAATCCCATTTTGCCGCCGCCAGGGGCAGTTGCCCTCTTTTGCGGCTTCCCCTCCCTATGTTCGCGGCAAAGGGAAGGGGGGGGGGAGTAACAGCGCCCTCGCTCTATCGTCCCCATCACCCGCGCCGCAACCCTCGATGACCACTACAAGAGCGCTAACGTCATACTTCTTCACTGCACACTGACACACGCTCTGCCTTGATTTGTTCTTTTCACTTTTTAAACAACAAAAGTTTGTATTCTTGTTGGCATTTAAATTCATTTAAACTTTAAATTTTTATTTTTAATTAATTTTTTTTGGGCCCGGGCCCCTGGGCATTACCCCCCTCCCCCCCTGTTGCCGGCCCTGGATATCGGTGAGGCTTGATCGGTACTTTGATTTTAAGTATTTCATATGGGAAAGCAAAGATTCACAAGCATATGTCGACAATCAAAGAGAGTTCAATTTCAGAGCACATTTTCTCGATAATGAGACCGAGCAACAACTATGAGCGTTTGTTGTTCAAATATCTAAAATTTAGATATTTCAACGGCGGGCACTTTAAAATTGTTGCCGACCCCTGTAATAAAGGCTGTAAGTATTAAATGTTCCTCGTGTATTCATTGACGAGACACGTTACAACATAGTCTGCTGTGCAGCCTAAGCACAGATCACGCTAAGCCTGTTGTAGGTTGTGTAAGCTTAAGCTTGTCGTCGTCCCACATTGAAGGCATCCAACTCAGATTTTATGAAGACCGGCCGCCGCGAGGGAGCACATCCCAAGCTCCGACACTCAGCTACATATGCAACTTTACCGAGTCACTCCACTTCGGCCAACCGCCTGCAGAACGACTTTTTCGCTAAAACACATACTTTATTAAAAAGGTTACACACAGCAAAATACATACATCGAAATAGTTAGTCTATGGCAGCTGGACATGTTCGTCCATGAGCCTTTTAACGATTTTGCTTACTACTTTGCAACAGTAGTAATCGTTAAATAGTTTATGCTTGCTCCACTGGCAGGTCGGCCCGCAGGTCAGCAAAGTTTCTGCAGTCGAATAGACAGTGCTCGACTGTCTGAACCTCGCCACAACTGCAGTTGTCCGACTTCCCGAAGAATTTGGCCTGGTACTGGCCAAAGCTGCCGTGCCCAGTGATCGCCTGGTTCCTCAGGAAGTCACATTGAACTCTATCCAGGCTGACATTCTGGAAGATTTCCTGCGTCCGCCTGCCTTTGGTGGACTCATTCCACCTTTCTTGCCACAAATTTAAGGCATCTTTCAGGAGTATGCCTTTAAGCTGGTTCTTGGTCAGCTTATAGTCATTGGTAATGGTGGGAAGCTGAGTCGCTCTTTTGGCGATCTCATCCACCTCTTCGTTTTTACCATTACCGGCATGGGCTTTCACCCAATGCCAGGTAATATTTAAGTCGTTGTTATTGATACTCTTTTTCAGGTTCTCCACCAGCCGACATTTAAAGTTCTTTGCTTTGAGCGCCTGTAGTGCACTCATGGAGTCCGTGTAGACATCGAACTCATCGGTTCGAGTCCTTATTGCGTCCTCGATCACCATTTCTATCGCCCTTAACTCGGCCTGATAAGAGGAACTGTGATCCGAGTTCCTCTCCATTAGATCATAGAGCCTTACGCTATTATCGTACTTGATAGCACCTGACCCGACTTTGCCTTCCATCTTCGAACCGTCTGTGTAGTACTGGGTACTACACCTTGGCTCAAGATTGGTCGACCAGTTAATGCTGCTGATATCCTTGTAGGTTGTGTAAAGGTTCTATCAAGTTTGATTTATTTTATTTTTTTAATTAATATGCATTTGCTACTCGGCCGAAAATCGGCCGTCTCGAAAATCGCAAAACATTGCTGACATGTTCCGATCAGGGAACTGCAGAACTATGACCTGTTGAAAAAGCACTGCAGTTAAAACAAACTCGGACAAGAAATTCGCTGCCCAAATCTCAAGCAACTCTCAGTTGGCAGGAGCCACGTATGAAGCGAACGATGTCAACTCTGTTCCAGCAACGATTAGATTTATTAGTGGACAAAATGGCATTGGGTTCTCGTCTTCCACGCGTTAAATACAGCAGATATGGGCATAAAAATTTCGCTTGGAGCCAAATCGTTGTGTCTGTTTAACGCACCAGAGTCAGACTTGCTAAAGCGTTACTGTGGAATAAACTGCCGATAATTTTAACTATGTGCTTTCTTATTAGCATATACTTCTCAGGACTTTTTTGTGAAGTGAGTGTTTGTGAGTGAATTTTTTTTTTATTATTATTAATCAAAAAAAATTTTTTTTTATCTTACTCCATGCTAATGTTAACTTTTTTTAGGATACTTTTTTCATTCATTCATTTGTATGTCCCCAAATATAAACTATATTTGCATGTTTGCGAAAGAGCGTAATTAATATTTGAGCATTATTTTTATGGCTTAAATTCTGTTACATTCCGAATAATATGGAGAACTTCTGCTTAGTTTCGTCTCTACCGGTAAAACCCCGAAGTTTTTGGTTCGATGTTAGAATGCTATATTTTTGGAAAGAGGGTGGGGTTGCACATAAATTGTTATTTAAGCACTGAAACCTCAATACTCATACGTAGTTTTGTCTCGTACAGAACAAGAAATTGTATAATGAACGAATGGATTGTTATGTAAAGACGTGTAGGCTCTCATTTTCTAACTTGATTCATTTTTCAATTTTTATTCATTGCTTAAGTGACAAACTTAAGGGCAAAATCAACTGATGTAACTACATCTTATAAGTCTATTTTTACAGTATCATCGCCTTTTATATTTTAGTTTTATTGTATACTAGTGGCCCGTCCCGACTTTGTCCGGGTTGAACAAAATATTTTACCAATAAATTTCCAGTTGATAGCCAATAAATTGTAAATCTTTTTTTACCTTAATAATAACCTAAATAATACCTTAAATTAATTTTATGTTAGTTAATAATTAAAATAAATTTTTTAAAAGAAAAAGGCGTGCCGGAGAACGGCTAGGTTCGAACCGCTAGCGTCAGAACAGAAGCCCACCGCGATAGCACCACGAAAAGGATCGTTGAAATCTTCGGAACAAAAAGCGGTAGAAGACAGTAGCGGAAACAATGGAGATTGTTAGGATTAAGCCCCTAACTTTATTTCTACTCATCAGATATACATAATATATAGCCTATGTCCATCTGGAATAATGTACCTTTCAAACAGTGAAGGAATTTTTCAAATAGGTGCAGTGGTTCTGGAGATTACCCTCCACATCCAAAATCGCTCTCTCTTTATATATAAGTATATATTTTTAAAATTTGATGCTTACATTGTAAATAAGACAAAATTGCTAAGTATATCGGAAAACTTAAAAATTAGGATAATTTAGACTAAGGGTGTCCAACCCGCGGCCCGCGGGCGGCATACGGCTCAATGCAAATTTTAGTGAGGCCCAGAAAGAGAGCTCAAAGCGAAAAAAAAAATACCCAGCCTCGGCTATGATGACATGCGGCCTTTACAGATCCCGCTTTGTTCATTCAACAAATCGACAATATAGCATTTGAAATATCTTTAATTCTATACAAACTTCTCTAATGCAATTTCTGTGTATAAATTTCATTACAAAAATGAAATATGAAGTTTTTATACATTTAACATTCCATATTTGTGATGATATTAAAATTAATATGCACAAGAGTGAAAGACACTAAGAGTCAAATTAGAACCAAAATATCGGATGAACATCTTGAGAACTCCCTGTAAATTGCGACCACTTCAGTTGAACCAGATATTGATGCATTAGTTTCTCAAATTCAATCCCAACGATCACATTGATTTTCTGACTCCTATAGTTATATTTATAATTATAAATAAAATTTATAATGAAGTAAATATGTTAACTATATATTATACTTTTTTTTTTGCTCATAAAATTATTTTTAATATTAGGTATATTTTTGTGTGTGGCCCAAAATAATTCGTCTTCTGTCAATGTGGCCCAAGGAAGCTAAAAGGTTGGACACTCCTGATTTAGACTATGCTTACTAGTTTTATCCATTGCACGTATTACTATAAATAACCAGACTCAACCGTTAAATAATCGGCTTTTTCAAATCCAAACTGTTAACTGAAATTGAAATGCTTCCAAAGGATTAGTTACTCTCTTGGAAGTGTAATCTTTCAATTTCAATGAAAATTAGAAAACGGATGAAAAATAAAAGCCATTATTCGAAGATTTAAAGCATGTATTTATGTTTAGGAGAAAGGGCTTCCGCGCCTCACCCCCCCCCCCCTCCCTTCCGTGGGTTTATCGGTGATCTAGTTTAATTTTTACCTCGAAGACCAGTAGCGAAACGCCTCCGAAAGTTAGCAGCGCATTCTGAGAACTTCAGCCAAATATACCATCTTCAACTGGACAATTTGCCATTTGTCGAACGACAAACGGCGTAGTACGTGTTTTTACTACTTAATAACTGACCGATAAAATGTTCCTTTTCGACGTGAAAATGCGATAAATAGTATTTATCAATAGTATTTAGAACAAAGGGGACTTAAAGTAGATTGTGCTTTAGGGGTGAAAAAGTAGATTGTGCTTGAGGGCAGTGGCGTAGCGAGGGGTGGGCAAGGGCTCTATCATGCCCCGGGCGCCACTCGCACAGGGGCGCCAAATGGTCCTTTTCACTAATTCTATATATTATATTACTATATGTTTTTCGGAAAGGATGCATTAGTTTTCTGTGCCAAAAAGGTATCGTGCCCCGGGCGCCAGTTATGCTCGCTACGTCACTGCTTGAGGGGCCTCCAAAAATGCTTCATCTGCCACTGTTTGAAGACTGAGAACTGTTTCGGCTAGTTCAAAATTGCAAGCATGTGCATTTGAAACAATATCACCGTGCGGAAGTTTTCGAAAGCACTGATGTAATCTAACTGCTGTCATGATTTTGATATACAATGAATTACGCCATCTGTTACTGCCTTTTACTCGATTGAGGTCGCCTCTCCAGCACCCACAATCATTCGAAGTGGTGGGTGAGTCGGGAAAACTCTTTTCCGATTCGACAGCCGAGTTGGACGCAGGTTTTTAATGTACTGAACACGTAACAGGTAAGGAGAGAATTCTTATTTCATTTGGGTAGGGTTGATCAGAAATCTTGTCAAGATCTTTGGAGTATCGCGTATGCGCAATTCAGTGATTTATGCCTGACCCCCCCCCCCCCCCCAAAAAAAAAAAAAAAAAAAAAAAAAAGAAAAGTCAAGTTGAATAATTGGAATCCTAAGACTGTATCGAAGTTTTCGTTTTAAGACAGTAGATTTAATAGCAAAATATTTGTTACATGAAACAATAAACGTATTGGAAGAAAAATGAAAATGGTCGTACTTAAGGTTGCTATGTACTAACCCCATTGGATTCGCTCACCTCAATGTTAACCTATGGAGAAAATTTGTCCACGGATTGCCGACTTGGAATCAAAGATTTAAAAAAAAAAAAAATTGTACTCCGTCATAGAGAAAGAAATTTTACATTTGTGTACATTTTTCGTTTTTTTTAAATGCAATTAATATTTTAAAATTTAAATTATTCGAGAAAAAATCTGGTATAGTGTGTTTTAAACGCTCATAAATTCCTTCGGTGGACGAAATTTACAAAATGAATCCGGTAGCGCTTTGCAGAAAAGTTCAGGCTATCTGACAATACCAATTTTATTGGATTATCAGCATTTATGTATCTGTAAATAGGTGACAAAAATATATTTTAAATAAACAATTTGGGGGCAGCGCTTAACCCCCCCCCCTATAGAGAGAGAACCATTACAATCCCTCAGAATGTCAATCCTAAGGGGGATGGAATTCTCGAACTGTCAACTGGACTCCTCCCACCACAAGAATCTGCAAGAAGGGGAAAAGGGAAATACGATTTTTTTCTTAGTACATAGCAGCCTTAAGTAGTAATAAGATATAAGTCCAGTATATTATTATGCGAAAATTGAACTAGATGTGATTAGGGCCAAGCGGGGTAAATTACACTGCAAAAAAGTGTCAAATTTTTTGATCCAGTGTACTCTAATGTTGGTCCTAATGACGTACTATTGAATTATAAAAAGTATAAGTATAATTTTAAAGGCTTTTACTACAAACATAAGATATTTTTATTTATTAATCGATCATAGGGTAAAATACTACAGTCAAATTTCTGCCCCAGAAGTCCAATACGGAATCTCATAGATTGCTTAACTTTTCATATTCCTTCAAATAATTTTTTTTATAAAATGAAAAGTATATTTATTTATTTTTGTCTATTAATAAATATCTTTTTATTATTTTGAGTTAATTTTTCTCTGTTTTAGTTTCCTACACGTCTATTTCCTTTTTAGAACACCCCTTGCAATACGACTTAGCCTTCCATTCTAAATCTATTTTTTCTCTTTCTTTTCGTATGAAACACTTCACTACTCGTCACTATGCTTTTAGGGCCTGTTCACACAGGAGTCCGATAGCGGAAGAGTTAAAGTATTGAAATATATTTAACCAATGACAAGCCTCCAAACGAGTAGCAACGACATTTTTAACGCCTATGATTGGTTTATTTCCGTCTCAGCGCCATCTTTCCGTTTACGCTTCCGCTATCGGACTCTTATGTGAACAGGTCCTTAGTTATGTTCTTCCTTAGCTGGCTCCATTTACTGTCTCAATCGTTTAGTCGCCAGGAATGGCGCCGATTAAGGCTTTTCACTCTTCGTTCAAATTCTCCCCGTGGGGGACGGATTTCTCCTCCAGCTTACTGAAGACGCTGAGTGGCTACTCAAAACGATGTATGAGAAAACGAGACTCGTTTTTAATGGTCACTTATCTTCAGTGTTCATCTCATTTGCTAATGATTCAATAATATATCCTCATGGTTTCAGTTCCTGAAGCATTTGCTCGAACTGAGACTATTAGGGCCTGTTCACATAGGAGTCCGTTGCGTTGCATTAAGGAAAAGATGACGTTGAGACGAAAATAAACCAATCATAGGCCTCCAAACGATTAGCAATGAACTTTTTAACGCCTATGATTGGTTTATTTCCGTCTCAGCGCCATCTTTCCGTTTACGCTTCCGCTATCGGACTCTTATGTGAACAGGTGCTTAGTTATGTTCTTCCTTAGCTGGCTCCATTTACTGTCTCAATCGTTTAGTCGCCAGGAATGGCGCCGATTAAGGCTTTTCACTCTTCGTTCAAATTCTCCCCGTGGGGGACGGATTTCTCCTCCAGCTTACTGAAGACGCTGAGTGGCTACTCAAAACGATGTATGAGAAAACGAGACTCGTTTTTAATGGTCACTTATCTTCAGTGTTCATCTCATTTGCTAATGATTCAATAATATATCCTCATGGTTTCAGTTCCTGAAGCATTTGCTCGAACTGAGACTATTAGGGCCTGTTCACATAGGAGTCCGTTGCGTTGCATTAAGGAAAAGATGACGTTGAGACGAAAATAAACCAATCATAGGGCTCCAAACGATTAGCAATGAACTTTTTAACGCCTATGATTGGTTTATTTCCGTCTCAGCGCCATCTTTCCGTTTACGCTTCCGCTATCGGACTCTTATGTGAACAGGTGCTTAGTTATGTTCTTCCTTAGCTGGCTCCATTTACTGTCTCAATCGTTTAGTCGCCAGGAATGGCGCCGATTAAGGCTTTTCACTCTTCGTTCAAATTCTCCCCGTGGGGGACGGATTTCTCCTCCAGCTTACTGAAGACGCTGAGTGGCTACTCAAAACGATGTATGAGAAAACGAGACTCGTTTTTAATGGTCACTTATCTTCAGTGTTCATCTCATTTGCTAATGATTCAATAATATATCCTCATGGTTTCAGTTCCTGAAGCATTTGCTCGAACTGAGACTATTAGGGCCTGTTCACATAGGAGTCCGTTGCGTTGCATTAAGGAAAAGATGACGTTGAGACGAAAATAAACCAATCATAGGGCTCCAAACGATTAGCAATGAACTTTTTAACGCCTATGATTGGTTTATTTCCGTCTCAGCGCCATCTTTCCGTTTACGCTTCCGCTATCGGACTCTTATGTGAACAGGTGCTTAGTTATGTTCTTCCTTAGCTGGCTCCATTTACTGTCTCAATCGTTTAGTCGCCAGGAATGGCGCCGATTAAGGCTTTTCACTCTTCGTTCAAATTCTCCCCGTGGGGGACGGATTTCTCCTCCAGCTTACTGAAGACGCTGAGTGGCTACTCAAAACGATGTATGAGAAAACGAGACTCGTTTTTAATGGTCACTTATCTTCAGTGTTCATCTCATTTGCTAATGATTCAATAATATATCCTCATGGTTTCAGTTCCTGAAGCATTTGCTCGAACTGAGACTATTAGGGCCTGTTCACATAGGAGTCCGTTGCGTTGCATTAAGGAAAAGATGACGTTGAGACGAAAATAAACCAATCATAGGCCTCCAAACGATTAGCAATGAACTTTTTAACGCCTATGATTGGTTTATTTTCGTTCCAACGTCATCTTTTCCTTAACGCAACGCAACGGACTCGTATGTGAACAGGCCCTAAGTTTCTCTAATCTCCCTTACAACCTTTGCTGTTTTTCCACTTATGTAATGCGACCTATCGAAACCTTAATTCGCTTTCTCGGTTCGTTTTAGTTAAGCATAAAATTCTCAATATCTCGTTTACTGTAGTGGAATATACCAACTCAGTTATACTATTACTCTCCCTCATATAGCAATAACATACTTACAGTACTTTGCAAGATTGTTTGGTGATGGCCACGGCTCAGCCTTACACGACAGCTCGGTACACAAAGGATGTGTTCCAAGATTCTTTGATCACGGGTATACCTCAAATCGTACAGACTCGCAACATCGGCAGAAAAGTGCTCAAGACCCTCGTCCTCAGCCTGTGCTTGGTCGGATTTATATACCAGACGACCGAATTCATGAAGATCTTCTGGAAGTATCCGACAGTGCTGGATATCGACGTGGAATATCCTGAATCTATCGAGTCTCCGGCAATTACCTTTTGCAATCTTAATGGGTGAGATTCCTTACGCATCATTTTGTATTTCCTGTTTACTGTTATCTAAAATTATTATCTAAAATTATTATATATATATATATATATATATATATATATATATATATATATATATATGCCAAGGATTTAGTGGGAAAAGAATGATTACTCTAAATTTAAAGGGGGCTTAGTAATTAATTTATTGTCGTGGCGTAATTCGCCACTATTCTCATATCTTGGTTCGAAATGCATCGCGAGAAATCGGGGAAATTCCCTTTGGATTGATTGACATCTGTGGTCACGCCCATGGTTCATCTCCGGTGTATGCATCACAGAGATCATGTGGGCATGCGCGGTGGCTTTGGATGGCAGAAAAACAATAGCGTTTAATCAGACGGCAGGAAATTCTTAATGGAGGTAGTCACGCGTCGCGTGCGAACTTGATGACTCTTGGATTTAATTTATCAGATTGAATCAGGTAGCTTAAGATTTTGGAAATAAACGATGTTAGATATATTAATTGTAGTTCTTTGCCACCGGCCTTTTAATTCATTGACTGCATAATATTGAATCTACACAGGAGCAAACACGCTACCTGTCATATATATATATATATATGTGTGTGTGTGTGTGTGTGTGTGTTTGTATACTGCCCTGCATGAATCCTGCAGGGCACTCCACAAGTCCATAGAGTGAGAGGGGGTGGAGATCTCTTCTGAACAGCACGTTGCAAGACATAGATGCTCAGATATGCGCAATAATGTTCATGTCTGGGGATTTAGGTGGCCAATGGAAGTGCCTAAAGTCAGAAGAGTGATCATGGAGCCACTCGGTAGCAACTCTCGACGTGTGGGGTTTCGCATTGTCCTTCTGGAATTGTTTGCTTACCAAAATCAATTCAAAAATTATGCACAGTATAAATAACATACTATAGGAAAATGGTATAATGTATAATAATATAAATATTAAATAATATAATATGCTTATACAGCATACGTTGCGTAATGAATTACAAGAATATACAATTAATTCTCTTTTGCAGTTCTTTTTAAAGTTTTTTTTCCTCTCTGAGCTTCTCGTGTAATTTTAAATAATAAAATTTTTTCCAGGGTTTGTCCTATTTTAAATGTTGTTTTTTTACAGTTCATTTTAATGTTTAATGCGTTCAGTAACATCGTATATTCTTTCACATGCTGAACTTTTCCAGAATCAAGAAATCTCATTACTGTAATAAATATCCTGACAACTGCGCCTCCCCTGAAAATATGACAGCATTCTGTTCTGAATTTCCAGAAATTTGTAAGCGTCACGAAAGTGGTGAGTTGAAGGTAAGACAATGTTTATCTTTCTTCGCAAGAAGAATTATAAAACACTATAAACATTTTACCTTTGTCTGAATTATAAAATAGATCATATTTCTTCATTGGAAAATATTTATAGTAGTTAGAGTTGTGCTATACTCTCATAAATTTCAATCCTATTTTCTGTGCAAATACTGTACCGTCTAACAATTTATTTTTGAGAAACAAATGGAACGCAAGGCGCATGCGCGAGCATAAGAAGAGAACGGATGTTTGTTTTTCAGGAACAAAATTAACGCAGGGCGACTTGAATCTTAGGCCTCTTTCACACGAGGCACTTTAGTTGATTCAACTGATTTCCGGGCGGCTGTCAAGGAGTGTAGCCACATAGCAAATGTATGGGAATCGCCCGAACCCTTTGACACACAGTCAACTCGCCGCCCAGACGGTTTGCCAGCTGGCACATGTGCCGCTAACGTTCTCATCCCGATTAGTTGACTCAACACAAAAGACATTACTGAAGGTACGCCCTTCACACCAGTCGCCTATTTGCATCAACTAAGTTCAGTATGGAAAGCGTTGCAATTGCAGGTGTGATGAATATGGCGATAAAATTAAAAGGGGTGAAGCTTAGAGGGAATTGGCCCGCAAATTTTATCCCGAATTCAACAGCATGGATCCTGACCAACAAGGTGCAATCGGTAAGAACACTTCATTCAAATTATTAGAATTATTTAATTAATTATTTGGATGATTTGCGCAATTTGGTGACCCTAGTTGTTCCCATGAAAACATTAGAAGGTTTCAATTTTTGTTACTATCAAACTATGTATATTAAGCAAATATCAATATAAATAAATACAGATGCCTGCTCAATAAAGTAGTTGGTACCATTCAAATTTAAAAGTTCATTTGTTATTTTGTTAATGGTGGTTAAAAACTCCAAAATTAAAACACAATCTTTAACTTTTTTAGAAATTTTTTAAAATTTATTTAGAAGCCGCATTATCATTAAAAAAATAAACAGAAATATTTATTTGGTCACTTCAACGAAATATATTGTTTATCATTAGTTGTTTATTTGATGTTTCTATGGTGACATACGTCACTCTCTTTACATTACCCATCGAACAGCATTACATCGATTAGTACACGTTATGACTGTTACAGTTAAAAACATATGTGGGAGCATCAAATTGCGCGAATTTACCCATTATTTAATTAAGAAATTTATCTAGATTCGCAAATGTCAACATCGCCTTATTCCTATAATTTGAGAAGCTTTCATATGAGGGAGGTTTTTGCATTAACCCTTTCAGGTGTGCAATTTTATTATTATAAATTTTTTTAAAAGTAAGAATGAGGTATAATGGTCCTGCAGATAAAAGAAATGTGATTTAAAAAATTAGCAGCCCCCCCCCCCTTAAGTAGAGCAAATATAAAAATAACTGAGCTTATAGAGTTATAACTAGCCGGGCTTCGCCTAGCTACGCTCAAGCCCTCCGTGTAACATATTTATGTACTTCGGGCCTCACAAAAGAAAAAAAAAGCATACAAATGTATTAAATTCAAGTGAATAAATTCTTTTCAATTTTCATTCCCGTCGCTGCCGACAGATGGCAGCACCACTGCACCAAATGATTTGGTTTCTCAGCAGTGAGTGATTTTAGAATGAAAATATCTCTAAAGCTATTGAATTAACAGAATAAGTGTACGCAGAAAAAATTATCAGTTTTCGAAGCTCTTTCCAAATATGTAGCATTTATGTACTTTCATGAGAAAAAAAATACACCGATTTTCCTGTATATTTGTCGGCCATTTTTTTTCGAGGAGTGGCCAGCGCGGATGAGTTACGGTCACGTGATCTCTCGACATCCACTTGTCCCTTTATTAGTATAGATAATAGATACCCGAAGACGAATTGGGGGCCTTTAATTTTCCCAATTTTTTGGATCTAATTAGGGGAGATATATAGTCTAGGGGAGAAAACATAAACACAGATGGTTTTTTGTTTTCCGTTGCGGAGTGAGCCTGTATTTGAAATGTTCTAAAGGATGCGAACGCCAGTTAAAAGCGCAAAAATATAAAGGAATAAACGATTTTTTTCAAGAACTAAAGGCATGTCAGTATTCATTGAGGCCTGTTCATAAAATCTAGTGTAAAAAATCAAAACACTTTGGATTTTTAATCCTTAAAATAATTGAAAATAGAACCAAATATGAAACAAACAAAAAAGGTACGGAGTGGAGTTCTTTATTAGACAGCAAACATTAAAAATTAAATCACATTAAAATAATAAACTGTAGGGTTCGAGTGTTGCTCAGATGCAAATTTCTGGTAGCTGCGCAGTGCAGGCCAGTCGAAGTGAGTTCGGAGCAGGTGTCTGGTCTATTTAAGTGACACACGTTGAGTTGGCAAGAGCCAAAGAAGGGAGTGGAGATTTGTACGGTAGTACGTTACGCTATTAGTAGAGATACGAAAGAGTCGAGAAAAGTTAGATTGAAGGTGATAGCGGTATTTAACTGATAGAGCACGTATTAGTATTTAGCCTAGGTGGCTGCACGATTTCCATAGTTAGTTCAGAGCCCGATGGTTACGGGTATTGTTAATGAACGTATACTCTGCCTGAAAGGGTTCGTTACGACTTTAAAGTTCAGTTTCTTAGTACCGCAAGTTGCGGTACTGTTGTGTTATTATTTGAAGCCCCAAGTCGGTCTATGTTAGTCTACCTCTACGTAGAATAAAAAAGGAATTATTTATGTTTATGCCTCTTACTTTATAGTGTGCCTGGACCGTTAGAGGATTGCAGGGTAAATAAGAAATAGAACCACATAAAACATTAAAATTTTAAATCACATCATACTGCCATTCCAACTGTCCTGCTCCAACAAAATAATCAGCTAAGTGATTTCTTGTATCTCTTGGCTGTCTGGTGTATGACTGGCCAGAAACACCCTCCCCCATTGGTACATCCTGTAATGTTGTTGGTATGACAAGAGTGTCTTCAAAAGTAATTCCATCTCTTAGCCTTACAAAATTGTGAAGGACAACACATGTTTTTTCTATGTTTTCTGCAAAGTACACTTCTACATTTTGTATTGTCTTTGTAATCTTAAATATTTTAAATTGCATTTTGTATTTTTGTAAGTAAAAACCTGAGTGCCATGTTATGATGCTTTCTTAATTCTATATTCCCCTACATCATTATAAATCAAAGACCAATATTGTGTTATGAATGTAAAAGAAAGGTATTGGTAGAATATAATATTTAGGTTAAAGTTTTTGAAATTTAAAAATTTAATGGGGGAGATCACCTTAAAACCTTAAAAAAACTCAATTTTTTTATTATGATTTAATTTTGAAGAATGAAATATAAGGAATCTTATGAAAAAAATGAAGTCGATAATACAATTACAACCGACTTTATGGCCAAATGTATAAAGCTAATAGTAAAGTAATTTATAGAAAATTTAAACTGTAAATAGCTTTTTCTAAAAACTGTTATTTTGAAACTTGTGCGCACTATTTCTTCAAAACTAATCGTCCGAAATTGCTAAAGTTTTGTATGCATGTATATCTTGTATGTTTATACAATTTCTACCTAAATTTAGCTAAGCACATATCACTAATTTTTTTACAGCAATTTTTTTTGTTGATATTTTTTGTACATTACAATACATTTGCCTGAAAAAAATATTTTTATGGGAAATATTGTAATTATTTAAGGTGTAGATTAAAGTATAACCCATGGATAAAATATATACACATAATTTAATGTAGTAAACTGTCTTCTTCCACCTCATTTTTCAATCGCTTTTTCGCCTGCGTGACGTCTAGCTGTTGACGAAGCGTTGCCACAACCCCAGAAGAGAAGGTTTCGCCTTGAATTGCAAGTTGCCTCGTGTGAAAAGAACCAATAAAGAGTCTTCACACGGCAGTCAACTACATGAAAATCAACAAGGCAAATCTGTTGAATCAACTAAAGTGCCTCGTGTTAAAGAGACCGCATCCCTTTGGAGAGATAGCCAAGTCGTTAATGGGTTCCTGAAGACACAAGTACCGAACGAATTTTTCCCATAAGAAGTAATTTAAATTGAATTGCTTCGTTCCTGAAAATCAGAAATTTATCATTTTACTGGGAAATTTAGAAACTGACGGGATTTTTTTTTTAATACAAATCTTTAAACTAGATAGACTTAATTTAAAACAATCATTAGATAAAACAAAATAAAATGTATCTTCCCTCAACATGTGATTATAGCCTGATGGGATAGTGGCGAAGCAGAGGGGTTATTGCTTGAAAGGGGAGTCTCCTTCAAAATAAAACATGAGGCGCTTGCACTTTCTCTTTTAACACCACCGATTCCTACTGTCGACTCAGATTGAGGACTTTCACTACAAACCCATCAAGAGAAAACTGCTTCGGCCTACTTTTCAAAATGTTTCTGAAGGGAGACTTGTTTGATCTATAAACGAGTCCACATTTCGTGGTTGCTAGAGCTTTGTCAGGGTGATACTTTTGAATGAAATTTGTAATTGAACCCATTTAGAAAACCTTTCAGCGTGTGTGGCGAGCAAATGTCGAGTACCGCGTCGAAATGCGACGAGTACCGAGGTATGACTGTATATCCAAAATTTTCTGCAGCATTCATCGATTCATGTAAAAACTAAGTAAGTTGACGTCCAAAGCAATGTCCTATCTTTTTCATTAATTTTTTTTTTAAATCCAATCTGTTTACTTCTTCCTCGGATTTCCGTGTGTGTTTTCAGTAAAGCGTTTTTTTCCCGATGTATTAAGGAAAGAGGTCGATTGATATGCTAAGTTTCTAAGCCATTTCTTCAAACACTAACAAGTCAGTAGGCAGTTTATTTTGTACTTTATATGTGCCGATTATTTACAGCTTAATGTAAGCTTTCCGACTGGTGAAGCTATGCTGTTTGAGCAAACAGCTAGTGCCGAAGATCTGGACGAAATGGGCCATTCCGGCAACGACACCTTGCAACACTGTCATCGCTTGTCCTTCGATGGATTGGATTACATTCAGTGCGAGTGAGTATGCCTGCCACGTTTATATTCCTCCCGACGAAAGTGAGAACACACATTCATCAATATCGCGGAGAAACTTCTAAATAAACGAGAATCATCTGTCACACAAATTCAGGTTTAATAACCTCCCACTCGAAGTCATTTCAGCTTCAAGAAGGACCTCCCGAAAAACATTCATGCGATATGAGTCATTTTTATTGGAGCGGTATCAACACTCTTCCTTTGACGCCATAGTCAGGAAAATTCTTTCACTGGATCTGCTTGTCTGTATATGACAGTTTATGTAACTCTGGTATATGCGTTTCTTCACGAGTTCTTGTAACCGATGCATTCAACAACAAACGTTTTTGCCCGAGTTGAAACGTGACATGCTGCGTGCCACTGCCTCATTGGTTTTTTTGTTTTTTTTGCGGGTATTCAATATACTGAAAAAGATTCGAATTACGTGACATCAGAATGATGCGAACTTAGTGAGTCGAACGAGTGATTGGGTTGGGATTTTTAGTTTTTGCTCTGATTAATCTAATTTTTACCTGAACCATAGAATTTTACGAATCACCCTTCCACAGTGAAGACAAGATGTTGACTGAAGCATGTGTAGAGACACAGTACCCAGGGTTGACCCCAGCGTTGAATAAAGAAACCATAGCTGCCTGAGAGGCAAATGTTCCCACCGAAGGGTTAACTAGGATTCGGAATTTCCTAAAGCAATAGTTGATCTATAAAAAGCTTTTCGCACGTTTACGTTCAAAAGACATGTTCATTCTTTATTATTATTATTATTATTATTATTATTATTTTCTAATGCGGAGGCACCTGTCGTGAGACATGCGCACAATAAACCGCGGAAATTGTTGACTACTTTGTTATGGGAGCATCATGTAGGTGAGCCAACATTGTTCCGTATGGGGAACAACACGGGAGCAGAACACAACTCCACTGCGTGGAACCTTAAGACGCAAAACACTATACCATGTCCATCTTTATGTTCTATCTGTCTGTTCTATTGTGACGAAATCTTTCAATGATAGCAATACAATGTTCGACCCGGGTATTTAAAATTGACGCTATGTCAAGCGAATATTCCAGATATTCAATTTTTATCAGGGCCAGAATATTCACGAGGCGCCAGTTCACGCAGTCCGAAGAGCATAGGCTGTGTAAAAAGAGCGAAAAATTCATACAGGAACCAGACTGATGTTGTCCTATAATTCCCTCGGATCTCACACAGCGAAGAATTATCATATATATATATATACAGTGCTAGATTTCTAGAAATAGAGGTGCCGGAACGGTAACCTTCCGGGTGTGTGTGTGTGGGGGGGGGGGGTATTCCAAATTATTGGCCTGAAAAAAAAGGAATCGTTAGTTATACAAAAACTTGAACATTTTATTTAATTCCAAATTTTATTTTGCAAGACAAGTACAAAAAAAGTTGATTAATTTAAATACCTTGGCCCTATAATTAATGATAAAAATAAACTAAGAACAGAAATTGATAACAGAATCAAAATAGCTATTAAATGCTTCTTTGGAATGAGAAGACAATTGAAACTAAACTCGCAAAACTAAATTAAGAATTTATAAGACACTAATACTACCTGTCTTACTTTACACAAGTGAAACATGGACCTCGAGCATAGACACGCAGCGCTCACTGGACATGTTTGAGAGAAAAATCCTCAGGGCTTGTCTTTGGTCCAGTGCAGGAAGAAGGACGTTGGAGAACCAGATATAATTTTGAACTGTATAGACCTTATAGGCAATCACAAATAACACAAGTCTTCCGTAGTAGTAGATTAAGATAGCTTGGCCATGTTTGGAGAAGCTCGGAAGATAATCCCTCTAAGATCTTGACATTTAAAAAATCCCGAGGGATCTCAAGCTAGAGGTAGACCACCGACTAGATGGCTAAATGACATTGATAGAGACTAAAAAACTTTAAAAATTAAAAATTGGAGAGGAGTCGTCACAGATAGAAGACGCTGGAAGGAGCGCGTGGTTGAGGCAGCCAGGGCCTGTAAGGGGCTGTTGTGCTTGTGCTTGTGAAGAAGAAGAAGACAAGTACAAAAATGTGTTGTAGAAAAGTAATAAAAACAGTAAAAATGCCCAGTTTCATGTTTGTTTAAGTTTTTTGCCCATCCTAAAAGATTGTCCAAAACTTCAACATGTTTTCATCATACTTCTTGTCTCTTGACCTCTCCTTACTCTTGACGGCTAATGCTGAATGGTGTTCAGACACAAGCCAAGAGTCAACATTTTTAGTTGGGTTTAAAGAGCCGAGGAGGAGGTCCATTGATCTTTACAAACAACAGGCCAGAAACTGTTGCAATATTCAGTGATGATCTCAATGGTGTGATACTAAGGTTCATGTGTAAGAAACCTCTTTCTCATTCACTCGACGATATGACTATCGAATTGATTGACTATTTCAACGGGTTGGGACTTTCCGGGAACACTCTGAAGTGGAGATACTCTCGGGATCCTGTAATTAGTTGCCTTTCATTAAGTTTGAACTTGGAGGTAAGTTTCCGCATTTCATTTTCCCGAAACGTTATTAGGACACTTTGTGGCCAGTTTTTTTTATCGATTACTTTGATGGTGTCAGCAAGCTCAAAGTCTTTTTCACTGAGCAGTCTTGTTTCAATAGACTTTTTAAGTGCCTCGTAAAACTTTTCGGAGTTCAAAGGCTGGTTGTTTTTCCTACCTTCTTTTTCGTGGAGAGGAACTCCAAAAAAAGACTAGTTGTTTACTGCTTCTTGAGCCATCGATGAGTAAAATACTGGAACTGATTTTCTTTCCTCAAACAAAGAAGCTGTAATTTTTAACTTTTTGTTAGCATAGCTTAGATCAACGTTTCGATGTTTCAAAGATTCACTTAACTCTGAAAGCTCTTGCAATGTATCAGCCATCAAGCCCAGGTCTAAAATGAAATTAGTTTCAGTAATCTTTTTGAGTAGGCCAGTGTGGTCCCATCTTGTCATCAGTTGAAAGAAGAAAAAAGTGACACAAATTTTAGTATGTTTCATGAAATAATAATAGATATCAAGAAAGAGTTCAAGGACGGATTCCAGGATTTTGACTCCCTAAAACCAAAACTTACTCTGTTCAAAAACCCCATGGATATTGAAGTGAGTGAGGTGCCCTGCGACTTTCAAATGGAAATTTGTGATCTTCGGGCAGACTCATCCTACCAGACTAAAAAGTGTGATGTCGCTGAAAAATTCTGGAAACTGATTGCTAAAGAAGCAGTTAGACTGATTGCTAAAGAAGATTTAAGCAGTTTTCCTAAACTGCTTAAATTCTCTCTACAAATGTTATCGCTGTTTAGCAGTACATAACGTGTGTGAAAGTGCTTTTTCTGCTCTCAAACAAATTAAATCAAAAACGGGAAATCGAATCAAAAGTGCTTCACTGGAATCGAGTTTGAGACTTTGCCTTACTAAACTTACAGTGGACATTGATAAACTTGTATCAGGAAAGCAGTGCCAATCATCACGTTGCTTTATCGACTGTAAAATGAAGTGGTATATTAAATTTCTTTTAATATAAATTTTAATAAAAGTTTTTGAATACAATATGAAATTCCTTTTCTTTCTGAAATGTCTCTGGCCCTCACATTCGTATGCTAAAGTTTGATTGGCCCTCGGGTAACTAAAGGTTGGACCACACTGGAGTAGGCTATCAAACGTACTTTTTTCTTTGCTATATCTGGTCATTTGAAGCTTCTTTAAAGTGATTGACTAGTGCTTCATAAGACCTCCAAACAGCTGACACAGATCTGAAATTAGACACAACCCAACGTGTGCTCAAAACTCTTCCGATTTTTAAAAGTTCTGTCTCTAGTAAACTTGCACAGGTTCGCAGTTCCCTGCTGTTCTTTGGTGAAGCATGATACACAACATACAGTTTGTCGATGAATGATATAAATCTAACAACCCCTGAAACTGACTGAAGTACACCAGACACTGAAAGCTCAAGCCAGTGGTTAGCACACTGCCAAACAATAACAGAAGGGAAATTTACACAAAATAATGCTCCAACACCTTTGTTTTTACCAATCATAGTAGCAGCGCCGTCACGTGTTAAGCTTGTTAAGTTTTTACTTAAAAACGTGTCAGTTATTCCATTAGAGTGAAGACAGTTAATCAAAGAGTCAAATACCACCTAATCAGTAAAACCATCAAGTTCTACTAAATCTATAAATATGTTGGTAGAACCACACATACCAGTTTTAGGCAAAGAGCAACGAACGTAAACAATCAAACTTGACTTGTTACTAAGGGAAGTTGACTCATCAATTATCAGGCCAATTTTCGTGTCATTTTTCATTATTTTATTAGCAAATGTTTTCTTCATTTCTTTACTTATGTGCAAATCAATGTTAGTACAGGCTTTGTATGAATGTAAAATGCGATCCATGTCAACCCCATTAAGTTCTTGAAAATTTCTGTTTCAGAATTGTGAAAGGACTGATTTTCTTTAACAATGATATATGCAGTACGAAATATATTTTCAGTAGTTTGTTTTTTGTGAGCACGCTGCTTCAAAACAACTTTCTCCAATACTTCATTTTTACCTTCACATAAAATTTTGACAGCTGCTCTATGACCAGCATTTTCTCTGTGTTCATACATTTTTTTCCCTTCACGAAGTTTGCTTTTTTTTCTTTAGTGTCGCCGTATCTACTGATCTCACCACTTGCCCACGCTTTTGAATTTTTTATACCTGTTTTCTTATGGACAGATAAAACCCCAAACTCTTCACAAGCACTGCATCCTAACGTTCCATTTTTAACAAACAGCCAGTCACATTTTTGACAAAACTCGTTTTTTTGCTAATTAGTCCAGCAATCTGGCAAGACATTGTTTCACTCAACAGGTATATCTTTTTCTTTACGGTATTCTACATTACAGTCAAGCTTTTCAGAAGCCATTGTTTAGCTTGCAGTCTTATAGGACGGTTGCGAACTTAGGATTTTCATTTCGCCGTCATCGTCATTAACCACTTTGTCATCACTGGTATCGTCACAACTAATGCTGTGCTTGAGTCTTTTACTGCCACCCGAAAGTGAGAAAAAATCGGTTAGTTTTTTGCTCATTTCACTTCACAATCTATCGCACTCACACAGACTTGACACTGCTCAAACGCAACTAACTTCAACAACACAACAAGGAAGACGGGTAGCTGCCTCGGGGAGGTCGAATCTCGAAATTAGGGGTTGGGGCTAATCAATACCTCATTTGCAAACCCGCGAAAAGTTTTTGCGGACCGCGAAAAGTCAGTCCGCAAAAATAAGTCAGACTACCACCGTCCCGTCAGCCGGCCAAGGTCAAGCCACAATACCACCCGCTTCAGTGAAATAGTCGAAATTCGCTGTACTCAATAGTAACGCTCAACAAACTACCCTAGCTTCACATCATAATCGATCGTTGGCGAACCTGCGAATGGTTCTTTTAAGTGAAGTGTAAATAGTAGTAGGTCAGGCTCACTCACTAACAACAGAGTGATTTGTGATTAAATAAACGTCTTTAACTATCGTAATTTTTTTTCCTAAAGAGAGGTACCGGAACGCCGTTCCGGCGCATTCCGCCTCAAATCTAGCCCTGTGTATATATATATATATATATATATATATATATATATATATATATATAAGATTAAAAATATTTAGACTTGAAAAACATCGTAAAATTTTAGTCTTTGGGCAGAAGTGGTCAAACAAGATTAATTAATCCGTTTCCCATATAAAGACACACGTTCATGACGGCATTACTACGAGCGGGACGACGGACATCTTCCCCAGACAAAAAGATCCAAAAGAGAGTCAATGTAAAAACGCATTTATACATCCCTTTATAACCCACATTCCCAAAGGGAACCCTTCCTGTGGTCAGAATTGTCATTAGATCAGCCAATTTCGAACTTACTCTTTGTCTTATATGGTAATACGCTGTTGTCTAAAACTGCTGTGCTGGCTATTTTCTCACGAGTCCTTTTTAGCTCAGCGCTCACCTGAGGGTTTATATAAAAACTAGCTGAAAACCCGTACTTCGCTACGGAGTACATTCAAATTAAATACAACTGTCAATGTATGCAATTAATGCCAAATATATATATATATATATATATACACCTCTGGCCACTGTAAATGCAACACCCTGAAGGAAACATGCAAATAACATGAAATTTACAACATGCATTAGCGGAGGTGAGATATGCAAATGATTAGAATTTCAGCGCAATCGCACATCACGCGCGCCTGTGGCGCCACTTCAAAGCGCTATTTAAGGCTTGGAGATTTCGACGATTTCAAGTTCGGCAATTGTGTTTTTCTTGTGGTTTTTTAAAAAAAACGATCAATTATGCCTCGTCGAAAACAGCGATCATCTTTTGATCAAGTATCCGAGTTCGACAGAGGAAGGATAGTGGCCTACCGAGATTGTGGATTATCTTTCAGGGAAATCGGTAGTCGTGTTGGACGAAACCAAACAACTGTAATGCGGATATGTGATCGTTGGATGCAGGAGGGTACGACGGACCGGCGTGTTCGATCGCATCCACCTCAGCGCACTTCTTCACGTGATGACAGGCAAATTGTGCGCATGGCAGTGACGGATCGCTGTGTCACATCACGAACCATAGCACAGCACATGCAGTCTGTAACGCATCATCCAGTGTCTGCGCGTACCATTCGACGCCGTTTACAGCAGAGTGGTCTGTCCGCAAGACGTCCATTGCTTTGTCTACCCTTGACGCAGAACCACAGACGTCTCCGCCGCCAATGGTGCGATGGCAGAAGGATGTGGACGGCAGAATGGAATGAAATTGTCTTTACTGACGAGTCACGCTTCTGTCTGCGACACCACGATGGTGGCATTCGAGTCTGGAGACACCGTGAAGAGAGGATGCTGAACAGCTGCGTTATGCACCGCCACACTGGTCCTGCACCGGGTATTATGGTATGGGGCGGTATTGGATATCACTCTCGCACACCTCTAGTACGCATTGCCGGTACTTTAAACAGCCAGCGCTACATCTCCGAGGTGTTGGAGCCAGTTGTCCTTCCTTACCTTCAGGGCTTGCCCACAGCCATATTTCAACAGGATAATGCGCGACCACACGTGGCACGCATTGTCCAACGGTTCTTCGTCAATCGCCAGATTGAATTGCTCCCTGGCCGCCTCGCTCTCCGGATCTTTCGCCGATAGAAAACATGTGGTCCATGGTTGCTCTACGATTGACCCAGATTCCATCCCCAGCTGCCACAGCAGATCAACTTTGGCAACGTGTGGAAGCTGCTTGGTCTGCTGTACCCCAAGAACTCATCCAAAGTCTCTTTGAATCAATGCCGAGGCGTGTGGCAGCGGTGATCTCCAACAATGGCGGCTACTCTGGCTACTGATTTTGGCAGGAACCACACTTCACAGAAGACTATAAATTTAATCATTTGATACTTGGTCAACATGTTATCTACAAAATAAATTTTGTCTTTCTTGGTGTTGCAATTTGGGTGGCCAGCAGTGTGTGTATATATATATATATATATATATATATAAATATATAATAAATACGATGATCAATGTATACAATTGATGTAAAAAAAAAACAAAAAAATATATTTATAAAAAAATCGTAAGAGATATTTTTATAGACAAAATAATGTAGAAGAAAATATTCAAATTAAATATAATAGGAAATATTAAAGAATATAGTACAGTTTGAGGAACATAATATCTTTTACTGTATTTCAATATTTTTTTGGGTAATGTCGAATCGTCTGCCGCATTAGCGAGAAAAAAAAATTTTTTTTGTCTATTTAGTTGTTATGCACGTGACGATAAATTTATTTATAGCACCAGAAAAAGAAATCACGTGATCCGCATTTAATAAATTAAATTCTAAAAATTAATTTTTAACAATTCACCAAAAATCAGAAAATGGAGGTAAAGATTCGAAAAAGATCTCATTTTAAAGGAATTTTTACGATCTTTCTCGTGATATAAATTTTATAACCCCCAAATTATTATTTTAAATGCAAACTTAAAAAAAGTTACTAAAACAGCTTAAAATTTTAATTTTTAAAAAATCTAAGAAGAATTTTTCAAAAATCTTTCTTAGTGCACTCCTATACGAAGAATCGTCATGCAAAATTTCAGCCCTTTAGGTCCAGCGGTTTGGTCTGTGCGTTGTATGTCAGTGAGTCAGTGAATCAGTCACTGAGTCAGTGAGTCAGTCAGTTACGGAACTGTTTATCGGACTAATTTATCGGACAAATTAAGTTAGGGAATAAGAAATACTTTTATGGCTTTATATATATATATATATATATATATATATATATATATATATATATATATGTCAAGGTAAAACGAAAGGCTAAAATATGGGGGGGGGGGGCGATCGTGAAAACTTTAAATGGGGCTTCAGGATAATTTTATATTTGGCACCAAGCGCCATCATTTTCACAGATTTAATTGAAATACTTCGCTTGAGTTGGGAAAAAGAATCCCTTTTTGAGATGTGGCCTTGACGTGTCTGCGGTCAGGCGCGAGTTTATTTTTAGAAGCAGGCATTTGGCGTTCGAGGAGTGAACTATTATATAATATGAGTTCGTCTCGGAACATTCTATGGACATCACGGAGCATGCGCGTAGTTTTGCCGCTTGAATATTAACAGGGGATTTGGCAGAGCGACTTTGGGATATCGAACTGACAGGTTGTCCGCGTCAGCCGAGATGAGAGATCGAAAATGGTACAGATTGAATCGGGGAAATTAATAAGAATTTAAATAAAGGATTTAGATGTAACTTATTGTCGTTAATTCCACAGGCCTACGATTGTTCTGACTGCATATTATTAGAGTAAGATTTAAGAGGGGAACGAATTAAGAGGGAGTACGAGTCTTACGCTCGTCATATATATATATATATATATATATATATGTGTGTGTGTGTGTGTGTGTGTGATGTCCGGAGTGGACATCTCGTGAAAATACTGCAATCGAGGCCGTAACAAAGATTCCAAATCATAACGAATAACTAAAGTTTATTTGACGTAAAGATTAACACATCTTAATCAGTTCGGAGCCAGCTCGCGTCTCCCCAAAAAAGCGCCAAAATAGAATTAGGTGAGAGAGGTTGCCAGAATTGGCGGAGGAAGTTAGTATGTGGGAGGCGAAGCGTTTACGTCAAGACAAGAAGGATGGGTTACCATGGCAGAGATGAAGTACAGAATGGGCGATTATAGGTAGTTAGTAATATTATCACACACACACACACATATATATAAATATATATATATATATATATATATATATATATATATATATATATATATATATATATATATATATGGATGAGGGTGGGTGCAAAATATTCATGTACCAAACTGTTGTATTTCAGGTGAGTCAACACCTGAAATTGATAAGCCTTTTTTTTTTTTTTATAGCTGGGATACCATGATTCGCATGCCAATGGCTGATGGAAATACAGGCTACCGTAATTGCTTTACTTTATTTTCTTCAGTTACTAGCACAAAATTGAAGCAACATACCTTGCCTGTACCAAAAAGTAAGTTTTTTTTTCCATTTCTGCATAATTTTTTCAATTGTTACGTAGTAAATGAGGTGATCCAAGAGACCCGCAAAACTTTGAATTCCATTATTTCGCTGAATTTTGGTAGCAGCACAACACGGGTTCCACAGACGTGTCGGGAATCACCCGGTATGCTTTCAAGGATGAGGAGGGGGACGGCAAAAGAAAGAAAGAAAATTTTTTTGACGTACGTTTTAGTTGCGTTTCTGGTCAAAAGCTGGAGCTGTTTCGAATTTCATATAAGATTAGTGGAGAATTGACAGGTTTAAAAGAAGCAGTTCAGTTTTAAACACGTACATGTGTATTGATATTTGAGCGGTAACGTTTAGAATCTTTTATTTATGTTTTCTGGTATACAATCCTCTAATCCTTCTTGTAAACATAGATATGACTTTTTGTGTGTTGTTGCTGTTGTTTCCAATCCCCTTGGTGTAGGAAAGCCTGCACCAAGTCCAAAGGACCTAGGTTCTTTGGCGAAGGGTAGTAAGCAGCTTCGCTTTAAGGCGAGGTGCCACTTAGGGCTGAAGTCTGACTTGACCTCGAAGAACATCGGTCCCGTAATCTTGAACTGAGTCAAGTGACCAGACTGGAACACTTGAACCCCGCACCTCCAGAAGTAAACTTGGAGGACATTGTAGCCACGACCTATTTTACGTGCCCTGGCCACCATTAGTGAACACGGAGGTGGATTGGCAGAGACGAGCATCGAACCAGGGACGTTCAGATAACTGGCCCGCTGCTCTTTCCAACTGGGCCACCGCGCCCTTATACTTTTTGTGTTACCATCTGTAAACTAAATGGTTTCATCATCTTGAGTATTAATATTTTGCCCTCTGTTTTAATCTTCAGTAGCTTAATCATTGGCTTCATCCTTGGTCCATTAGGGTGGTCCAAAAAAAATTAACTTTCGAGATATATTGCTCCACAAGGTATAGAGAATAGCTACTTCACCCGCACTTGGGTGTATATAATTTGAAGTGGCACTCTAAATGAATTTGATACAAACACAGTTTATACGTGAAACAATGTTTATTGAATTCGTTGCACATATAGAATTTGCTTTTACAGCAATAAGCATACGTACTACTTGTACGGAGTATATATATATTAGCATTCAATAAAAATACACTTTGCCATACTCACAAACCAGCAGAGAGTCAAACCAGCAGTTCTGCCACGTAAACTTTGGGCCCCCTAAGCACAAGCCTCGGTTAACACCTGGAGCTGCTTACCTCGTAGCTCCCTTAACTCGCTTATCTATCAACCTTAACAACCTCTTAACTTAATCAAGCTGCATGGTATTTATACCAAGCGCGTATGCCGAAATTAGCTTATCTCAAGCAGCTTCTTTAATTTATTCACTCAAAAGTTCGATTCTTGTGAATCGAATCTTATGTATACCTTACAAAGGTTTATTTTATTATTTTACATGTAAATAATGCGCTCAATTTTTTTCCTCCAATATAATAATATTTACAGGTCGCTCAAGCTGAAACTTTAAAAGTTCAGATTAACAAAGTTTTCTTGGAAGTAGTGGGAAAGCTCCTTTGGTGGTTTGCTACTAGACGAAGCAGGAATTGTTTTTGTTCTTGTCTTTTGTAAGGGCTTAATTATATTTTTGTATTAGGCTTATAGCTCTTTCAGCATTTTCATTTACAACTTTCTTTTTTAAGCACCTTTCTCGAAAGTCACAAAAGCAAGGATCACTTTCTCACTGATATGGGGATTTTTCTATGCAGGCTTGTGATTCAATTTTACCTTCTTTAACCATGGCATCAAAGAATTATTTTGTCTTTTCAGCCACAAGTACTTCGATCTTTACATTTTGCTCTTCATTCAATTCCTACTATTAGTTCACACTCTCCCTATATATATCTTGTTCAAATTTTCAATCGTTAATAAAATACTTTTTATTCATTCACTCAAGTTCAAATACATTTTTTTAAACTTGTAGTGGATGACACTTGATGTTAATACGGTTTTTTCAAATATTAATTCATTAATAAAATTTAATTAATCGATTTTAGTTTTAGACCTAGAGCGTCTCTTGCTCTTGAATAGTAATTTCCCTGTTGTTACTCTGTAAACGGTAGCACTGCGGCTCCTCCCGTCCTGTAGGTTGCGGGATCGAATCCCCAATCTGACAAACTTTTTCTCTCTTTTTCCCCCCTCCTAATCTCGCACAGTAGGCAAGGTTCTGGCAGGTAATCCTTTTTTCAATTCCTACTATCAGTTCACACTCAAATTTTTCTTTGTTGACCTAAGTAGGAATTGACTTTAAAAAATTTTGTTTTTATATTACTTGTTTTTTAGTTCCAGTCGATAATAACGGGTAGGTTTTGGTGGACAATCAAGATTTTGTATCATTTTCATTTTTGTGTCAATGCTGACTCTGTTATCAAAAAAGCTAATGCTACTAAGTGCTCAGATAAGTACTATAGGTGTCTGGAAAATGACGATAATCTATATTTGTCACAAAAAGATTTGGATATTTAAAAACTTCAGGTCATTTAAAAACTGAATATCATTGTAAGGGGCCTTAATAGCATGTGGTGCTTCATTCCAATATTTTATATATATTAGGCTCACAATTCTGTAATCTTACCCGATTCTTGAGATGACAGCTTAAATTGTTCTCGAGAAAAGAATATTTTTAGTGCATAAATACCTTTAGCCATCCATCAGGGAGCGCGAAACGACTGATTATTATTATCTCCTCCAAGAAAAATTAATGATAATTGCATAGTCATCCCTTATAGTTGGAGATTTAAGTGCTTTTGGTAGAAATGTTAACATATATTCTCTCAGTTTAGTAAAGTTTACATTGTCAAATAGTTCCTTGTTTGCTGAATTATAAGCAGATTTATCTATTTCCGGCCATACATTCTTAAAACGCTTAACTATTACAGTCTCTGGACCTTCAGATGGGCCGAATATAACAGAAAACACGCTGGATAGTACAATCTCCATTATATGGTGATGACATGGAACCCAAATAAGATCTGTCCCTAAATATTTTTGAATTCTGATGCATGCATCTTTGTGTAAACCAGTATTAGCGGCTGTGGTATCGAACACCAGTCCTTTAATTTGAGATACAGGTAGCCCTCCTACAGCACGGCATCTTACAACACGGTTTCGCTCTAACACTATAAAAAAATTGCGAAAACCTTTGTACAACATTGTACTTCTATAGCACTAGGTAACATGATTCTTGTTTAATACATTTAAAAACCAAATAACCTTAAAATAATGACAGGAAGGAATAATGAACTATAGTGGCTTTACATGAAAATGTATAAACAAATTATAATTTATTCATTTATAACTCAATAAAATTACAAGAAGGCTTAAGCTTAGCTGAAAATCTTGAATCATTTTTCTTGAATGCAGACCCTTCCGCTGAAAGAAGCCGAAAATTCAAAAGGGAGCTGCAAAATTGTGTATCTCTATACCGTGAATCTACAATGACCTTGCATGTGTAAGAATCAGCGAATAAACCAAAATTACAGATTTTTTAAAGAGGATAGAAGGTGCAAAAAATCTAAATGAAGAAAAGGGTTCTGAAAGTGAAGGTGATATCGTTCGACCGAAAAATTCATGTTCGGAATTCTTTCTCAAAACTAAATCGTCTGCTACGTTTCAATGCCATTTTCAGACTTTCTTAATTATAATATACACGTATTTCGTGATTGTAATTCTTTCTCAAAACTAAATCATCTTCTATGTTTCAATGTCACTTCAGTTATATAAATCATCGCGTCAAGGCTAAACGCACGTGTTTCTAGCTAAGTCAACGTGTCCTGCAGTATATTTGAGTTTGAACAGGTAGCTTGGGATAGTTTCAATTCATGAAATGGATAGATAACACATCTATATATATATAAAACGCGGAGAAGCGGAGAAGTTCTTCGGGGATGAAGAACAGCAAGAAAGAGCCATATGAGAGTTAAGAGAAACCATTGTTAAGCGTAAAACAGCAAAGTAAAAAGAAACGCACATTCGCGCTCTACATCCCCGCTGCAAAACCCCATTGTGTAGAGGCTCCAGATGCTAGCTGAGTAATGTTTATAAAAAATTTGACCTTTGAGGGGGTTAAACAGGGCTTAAACACCCCCTTCCAAAATTATTCTAAAACCTGTATTTAACATTGGATTTCAACCGGATTAGTTTTAAATGCAAGTACGGCCCAAGAAGCATACACTTACCGAGTTTCATTAAAATCGGCTATATGACATTTTGCGTTGGGGTTTCTCCTAATGTCCTTTGTGCTCGCTAAGATTTGAAAAAAAAAAATCCAACCTTTAAAGGGGTTAAAATAAATACTCCTCCCCCCAGTATATATATATATTTTTTAAATTCTCCTTCAAATTCATATTGAACAGCAGGTCACGGTCGTTCCATGACAGGGTGAACTCCTCCGAGGAATGATAACACTTTACTGCGAAAGTTAGTTTAAATGAAATGAACCCATTGACATAATGGATGGTGATGTATTCAGCTTAGTCAATGATATTTAGAACAAGGGGACCTCGAAACGAGATTGCGTTCGGACTGCCGAGTGGAACCGATCCCGAAAGCCAGTTTGAGCCAGAATCTTTCGGCCATCAAAGCTCAACTGGTCTGCCTGGCGTTGGATAAAGTAAACTGAACTAAGTGACAATATGCTTTGCCGTATGGGGCAGAAATGGGTTATGGATGGATGTCGTCCAAATTATCGAAGGCAAGTTTGGAGCTTCGGGTGTCACGCACCATTGCCATGGCAATAAAAATGGTCTGCATCACTGATGGAGTCGTACCCTTGAATGATATGTGGGGTTTATTGTGCTGTCTTTGTAGGGAAGGATCGGCTTTTCCATATGGTGTTCGAAACGGAGCCGGACGAATACTTCCGTCCCGATCGTCAGGTGGGGGTGATCGTAGCTATCCATTCGCCGAACAACATTATCAATCCATTCTTCGACGGCTTTGTCATCAAACCGGGATTCATATACTCCGTACATCTCAAAGTGGTAAGATCTGCTACAAGTTTTTTGGGTTTTCATTTTCGAATTGAAATATTTAGAGAATTTATAAAACATAACATTATAGTGTGTCCCATAATGTATTACCTGATGCATAAATATTTCAACAATGCCGATTCTCGATCAACTTTGAATAAGAGAAATAAGACGGCATTTCATTCTTTTGTTCCTAGGTCGAAGAAAAACTGTTGCCCTTTCCGTACGAAACTCGTTGCGAAGATTACAACGCGATGTGGTTTGCGAGAGGTCGGAAAGGACCCCTGAGCCAAGAGGTAAACACGACCATTGACGTGTGGCTGTCCATTTTCTGGAAAATATTCTCTACTGATGCATGAAAACGTATTTGCGGGCGTTTTTTAAAATAAATTTAAGTTGCTTTTTGCTTAAAATTGATATTACTTAACCACGTGTGCTCTGGGTTTCGCGGTGATGCGAGTATTTTGTCTTCCCTAGATGTGTCTGGGTGAATGCGTCTACAATGCCTCCATGAAGCTTTGCAACTGTGTTATTCCCAATATTCTGTATTACCACGAAGACAGGGTATGCACAGAGGGTAAGTTTCTCGCCGCTTCTTTACGATTCGTTTCCCCAGACTGTTTTAATGAAATGGTGGAGGGATCCTTCTTATTTCCATGAAAACACTTGATGCTATCCCAAAATACAGTGTTAGTATTTTCAAGTTTTATTGGCACATCTGGGATACATACCATGAGTTACGTTTCATAAATGCAGTGGCGGATCATCGCACAGGCGGGGCCTTCGAAAGTTAGCAGCTTTAAAAAGAGATTACATTCTGCGAATCTTTTTATTAAATAATAAATTGATTTTATAGCATTAGTTGGATTTCAGGCCCCTTTGTTTCCAATACTTAGTTGCGCTTGGGGACATCCAAGTATTTCATAGTATAACTTAGTATATATACTTAGATCAGAGGGCCCTAGAATTTAGAACAAAAAGACCTGATCCGCCACTGCATAAATGTAACACGTCATTACACGAACCACTAAGGTATGTTTTAGAAGCACTCGCATATATTTAGAGTCAGCGAGTTTTTCAAGCCTATTCATCCGACAGTATTGATCATTCCTCGCTAACACGAATGTCATTCTATTATAAAACGTAATGCCAGATATTGGCTCCTTATATTACACCACTCTTCTTTGCTGTACGATCTACGGATATACGTGATTGGTATAAAAGAGTCATTTTTCTGACAATTGTTTAGTCATAAGCAAAAGTACAGACTCATACGAAAGGAATAATATCGACGTGCATTTCAGTGGATTTTTGCCTCGATTCACTGAACAACATAACGGCAGTATCGAAGTGTTCAGATTAGGAGGCATTAATAATCGCTTCACACATAAAAATGAATAAGGGCCTGTTCACATAGGAGTCCGTTGCGTTGCGTTGCGTTAAGGAAAAGATGACGTTGAGACGAAAATAAACCAATCATACGCGTTAAAAATTTCATTGCTAATCGTTTGGAGGCATATGATTGGTTTATTTTCGTATCAACGTCATCTTTTCCTTAACGCAACGCAACGGAATCCTATGTGAACAGGCCCTTACGCATCATCGGGAATACGGTAGGTAATTTTAATAAAATGAAATATTGTGAATATCAATTGTTTGATTCTAGTTTAAATAGAATGCGTGAGTCGTATCATCCTTGCGAGGGTAAAACAGGTTTGTCTCCTGCTCGCCGACACGGTGTATGCATTGGGCTAGTAACCATACTGGATTCCCTCGGATCAATGTTAAGGGGATGCATCACTCGATTTTTTTTTTTTCCGGGGAAAACATTCTTCCGTGTTACCAGAAGAGGGGCGGTTACCCTGCACGAATATTCCTCCAATCAGAAGACCAAGAGCCACCCCTGACCACGGGTTGAGTTTGATGGATGTGTTGTATCATGTCAACACATGTTGGAGTGTGAAAGTGGAACCCTATGGGGGAGAAGGGGGGGGGGTTGAGATAATTGGAATGAGATACGTGGACTTTTGCAAACCTAGGATACCACTGTCAAGTTTTGAAACAGGGCTAAGTAAGGCAGCCTCATCTCCAAATAGGTAGAGAAATTTCTGTGATGGTTCGCGCATAATTTTTTTTCTTCTAATCCTTTTCTCCAATTTTTAAATATTAAAAAATTGCTGTTTTAGATAACATAAGTTTACACTTTTTCAGGAAAATTTCTCAATAATGACGAAAGTATAATACCACTAAAATTATTTTTAAATATTTCGATTATACCTATAAACAAAATATATTTTAAAGTAAAATTACATCCAAAAACACAAGAGAATTTTTAGAAGAGTTCTTTAGATTTTCAGATTAGATTTCAACTAAACAAACACACATACACCAGTGGCGCAGTAAGAGGATATTTTAGGGTTCAATCCCAATTTGGGTAGATCTGTCAAAAAGTTTTTCAAAAATCAAATCAAATGCATTTTCTATGCATTTTCTATGCTTAAAAAAATCAGCATTTTGTTATATATCCAAATTAAATTACTTTTAATTACAAAACAAAAACAAAAACAATTACAAAAACAAAACACAGCGCTCATTCGCTACAACTAGAGTTGCCAAAAAATGTCCTCGAAAGCAAAAGTATTTATTATGAGTCAGACTGACTATTATGAGTATCTACATGTTTCAACTCAATTCTAAAACATTGGTACACTGGGCGTTACAAGCTTCATTTAATCGATTAACTTGCAATAATTTCAAACAAAACAGATCTATGTTCAAATCAGATGGAGAATTAAAAACATTTTCTTTTCAGAATTCCTTTTTTTTTCACTGCATTGGGTAACATGAGAGATTCATAGAAAGAGACTCGGGTTAAACATTTAGACATTTAAGTTAGTAAAAAATGGAGATGTACATAAACACAAATAAAAATTGAAAAATTTCATTGAGTATATAAAAGAATAAACGTCCCTGTATCTTTTTTATTTATGGAACGTTAAGTACACTTAAAAACAAAGCGATAAATACCTACTGTTAACAGGATTGAAGATATTACAAAACTTTTTTCTTTCATTAGTAAATACTAGCTGAATACCCGTGCTTCGCTACGGAGTACATTCAAATTAAATACAACGGTCAATGTATGCAATTAATGCCAAAAAAACAAAAAATATATTTATAAAAAAATTTGTATAGACAAAATAATGTAGAAGAAAATATTCAAATAAAATCTAATAGAACATACTAAAGAATATAGCACAGTTAATATAGTACAGTTTGAGGAACATTTCTTTTACTGTATTTTAATATTTCTTTTGGATAATGTCCAATCGTCTGCCGCATTAGGAAGAAAAAAAAATATTTTTTATGTCAGTTTATTTCTTTGTTATGCACGTGACGTAAAATTAATTTAAAGTACCACAAAAAGAAAAGAAACCACGTGATCAACATTCATAAATAAAATTCTAAAAATTAATCTTTAAAACTTCACCCAAAATCAGAAAATGAAGGTAAAGATTCGAAAAAGATTTCATTTTAAAGAAATTTTTATTATCTTTCTCGTGATATAAATTCTATAACCCTCAGATTATTATTTTAAATGCAAGTTACAAAAACAGCTTAAAAATTTAATTTAAAAAAATCTAAGAAGAATTTTTCAAAAATCTTTCTTAGTGCACCCCTACACTATAAGAAGAATCGCCATGCAAAATTTTAGCCCTTTAGGTCTAGTGGTTTATTCTGTGCGTTATCTGTCAGTCAGTCAGTCACTGAATTGTGTCCGTGGCCACCCGCGTGCCGATTTTGGTACGATTCGTCCCCAAAGTCTCGCTGTCACTTGAATCTTTAAAATATTAAATGTTTTACTGATAATAAATGGAAATGCAGTTTGATGTGTTGCTATGGTTACTTGACTATGGTTGACACAGAAAATTCCAATGTTAAATGTTTTATTGATATTTATGGACATAGGCTATCACATAGGCATATGATAATAAATGAAAATATCATTTTATGTGTATACAATACAATAATGATAATAATAATAAAAATACAATAATGATAATAATAATAATAATAATAATGATAATAATAATAATTACAATAATAATAGTGATAATAATAATAATAATAATTTACAATTGCATTACATGAATCTATTAATAATTATAAAAATGTTGAATTAATTTCCCGCTGCTTTTATTGCTCTCATTTTCATAGCGTCAATTATATATTGCGGGTTTCTTATGGGTAGTGATCGAGGGAAACGTGGGTCCAATAGTTCCGGCAGCAAACAGTCAAAATAAAATTGTCTCAATTTGTCCTTCATACTGTTCTCCCAAAAAGAATCATCTCTTGCTATTTTTTCAATTTTTGTGCCCTTAGGTGTCCAAAGCACAAAAATACAAAATTCTCTTTGTGTAATGTGCAATTGTCCTTGAACTTGGAAATAATACACATGTTTTTTATTTAAATCCACACTGTTTGTTTTTTTATTTACTGACCAAAAAGTCACTTTTCGTGAACAGATGGCTTCATCAGGAGTAAGGTCTACGCAAGAAGATGGACATTTTATTTCCACGATGCCAGTTTCTTCGATCAAGCCATCTGGCGAAGCAGCTAAAAAAGGATCTTGTCCATCTATAATAAGCCCGCATGGCCTAACATTAATTTTTAAAGATTTTAGATGATCAATTGCATCTTTCTCATGCCTACGACCATACCGGCATGCACTTGAATCAAAGTTGCTATACAGCATTTTTTTTACTAAGCTGTCACATTTTGTATGCGGCAACTTATTGCATACGTAGCCAAAATTAGAAGCAGTTAGTCTTTTGCGGCGCTCCTCCATCCAGACAGGACATAAACTTTGAAGAGTCGTTTCTTGCATGATTTTCAAACGTTCATCATTTGAAACGCTCAGTCTGGATAGGAAACTCTCCTTTTTGGCTACGTAGGTTTCGGGATCAAGGTCCGGCTTTTGTGCATATTTCCCATAAGAATTATCGGAATTATCTGCGAATAGCCGTCTTCGGCGATACTTTTTCTTCATATCTGAATTGCGCATTCTACGGACATTTTTTCGTTTTTCTGAAAGCTTACTGTATATCCCAGGGCTGCTCAGAAAATTTTTTTTATGAAGACTATAAAATGGCATCCTGCTATTATGGGCAACTACGGCTGCACTACACCTCGCTTGATAAGATCTCCTTAAGCAAAAATTAATTCGTTTCCCTCCAACGAATTTAGCTATAATACTGTTGAATTCCTCAACAATGTTATTATTTGCTTCAAAAAGCAAGCTTTTTGAGTGATCAATAAGATTGTTGAGGACACTGATGATTTGAAATAATAATCCAGACTCTTTTAAGAGGGGCACGTAATTTTTTCCAAACTTTGATTTATTGCAAAAATATGGTGCGCATTTATCATGTTGCCCATACACATGAAAGGGAATATTTAAGAGATCATTTCTGAGATCAATCACATTTTCTTGC
>OU015493.1:198948676-199301176 GCA_907164885.2 Dolomedes plantarius
TGATAGACGTTTTAGCTAAATTTCATTAAAAATTACTTCAAATTGACCAATTTATAAAAAAATATGGTATTTACAGGAAAGTTTTTTTTATTTTTCATTTTTAAATGCTGTTTTACCATAAGAGACCAAAAAATCCTTAAAAAAACTATTTTTTTAAAATATTGGCTCCGAACGTAGGCTTTCTGAACGTTTGAGGAGCTTTCGTCATCGACCGCTGGCTTCCCTTTTTCTACGAGACGAGTCAAATGAACATTGCTCATGACATCCCTGCAAAGTAACTAAGACCTCGCCCTCTCTCTTTCAGATGAACTGGACTGTTTCGACTACAACGTCACTGAATGCTACAACTACTGCCACCAACCTTGCGAGTAAGCTACACTCTCATGACTCTAACATATAAATCGCAATAGGTTCTTGTCGATCTTATTATGAGTGTCCAAGGACGAATCGGGAGAGATCTATGTTAGCGGGAAAGGGACGTTCAATATATTCGTCGATTCCAGTTTGAATTCTGTCAGAACTCATAGTGCGTATAGTCGCAAAACATATTCGGCCAATTGAATGTGTTGACGCCAATGGCTATGTTGGCAATCAAACTGTATGAGCCAAATGTCATATGTGGAACATCGACCATACGATTTATGGAGGTAAAAAACTTTAACTGAATTTTGTGCAAAGCATTTTGATAACACGTTTATTCTATGTAGCTTATGTATTAAGTAGGAAGATGCGATAAGACTTAAATCAATTATACTATAATGAATACACACATTTAAAGTTTATAGAACAACATTTTTTTCAGATGCAGCAAGCGATTTCAAACAAATTCTAATATTATTAAGTTTACGATGCCAACATAAGAATTAAAAACTATGATACCTATAATTGTATTCTTTCAAGGGCGCTCAAGGGCGCGTTTGGCGATTGCCAACATAACCATTGGCGTCAACAGAATGCCTTTCGATTTAAAAAACAAAAACAAACCAGGAACGTTTGTGAAACGTTTCTGGTATTTCGTAGTTGTGAAAAGAATCGCTGGAAAATAATAATATGGTTACTTTTTCTCAGTTATATTTATGTGCAAATAATTCGCATTTTTAAGTTTAATTTGATCGTAAAAACTTGGATTGAGGGTTTAAACGGATCCGAAATAAGAAACAATAGTGTTCGTTGCGGTTTCTAACTCATGAGTAGTTATGAAAATAATTTATTCAGAAATATGAAAATTTTACACTCTTTCTTCCTCATACATATGGCTCTCAATTGCCTGCTTGCCTTTTTTTTTAGCTTGAAGAGAAATTTTTAAATTGTTTAAAATTTCAACCAGTTTTTTTTCATTATTATATCTTTGCGCACGTGATATCACCACAACAGTTCGCTAGAATACCATGAAATTTTATACACATGCAATATAAACATGTTTAATTAAAATGAACAACTATTATGCCATTCCTATTATAAAAATTTTAATTAAAGTAAAATTTATTTAAAAAATTTGAAATTTAAATTAAAAAAAAGCGCATTTTTATTTCTATGAAGAACTAAGAATTTTGATTTCAAAGTTGGTCATTATAAAGATACATTATGCAACTTAATTTTAAAACTAAAAAAAATATTCCAGGTATACTCCTCTGACGAAACTACCGCGGGTTATTAACGTAGGATTACTTATCGTTGCTTACCTCTTTTTTTTTTTTAACGCATTTTGGCACTTTTCTGTTTAACTGTTTACTGCTACTGATTTTGGCGTGCTGCCAAAACTATAACTCGCGACGCAGGACAATTTTTTTCTCTCCGCAGGACTGTTATTGAGGAACGTAATCCTACGTTAAAAAAATGTGTATATTCATTAATATACAGATGCAAGTCTCCGCGCAATGACATAACATTGAAAAAAAAACAATGGTTGAAATTTTAAACAGTTAAGAAATTTCTCTTCAAGCTAGAAATAATTGAGAGCCCTATTTATGAAGAAAAAAAGGTGTTAAACTCACAGTAAAAATTTCATATTTATGAATAAATGATTTTCATAACTACTGATGATTGAAAATAGGGATATGTTTGTCGAGTCTGTTGGCTTTTAAACTGTACCAGACCTCTTAAGAGCTTTCTCACAGTACAGTTTTTTTTAAAATTATCATGTAAAATATATATACAGTCGGACCTCTTTATATCGAACTTCCATATATCGAAAGTTTCTATATATTGAACAGTTGGTAAATCCCCGTTTTCATTAGGTAGAGAAACTATCTCTATATAACGAAAGAAATTTTTATATATCGAATTTTTTTCCAAAAGATTCTTAACGTGGCACGTGATTTTTCTGTCCCGTAAAGATTTTTCCCTTAGATTTTTTAGACGTTGATAAAGACGTTGTTTCCGATTACCCCACAGATGACGACATCATAAACTCACTTCAGGAAGAACAAACTGACATCCAAAAAGATGAAGAGACTCTAACTGAAGCAGAAATTGTTAATCCTTCGAAAAAAGAAATGCGCGCAGCATTTGATGTAATCTGTCGTGGTCATTCGCGGAAAATGTCCCGGAGGCAGTATTTAGTGGACTTAATAAGTGTGAACACTTTTATGATGAATTTTCTTCTAAATTTATTGTGCAACAAGATATTCGAAAGTTTTTTACAAAAATGTAAATCAATTGCGTTTGTATTTAAAGGTATGTAAATTTTGTTTGATAATTAAATCTAGTATAATTAATTTATTGATATTTTTTAATCGATAACAATTTTCATTTATGAATGTACGTAATTTGTAGTAATGTGATTCATATTTAAATTTGTTGATATGAAAGTGGTTTCGTATATTAGAAGAAAATGCACATTTTTCTTGCAATACAATGTATCACCAATAATTTAAGCATAACCGTTTCTATATATCGAAATTTCTATATATCGAATTTTTTTCGGGAACCGTCGACTTCGATATATGGAGGTCCAACTGAATATATATTTTGATGAAGCAGCCCCCTCCCCCAAAAAAATTGTACAACCTAAATGTCAATCTATGTCGTGCATATCCCATTAAAACTTAAAATTCCTCGAAGAAGAAAAAAAAAGCTAAAGAAATTACAATCTTATAATTTAAAAAAAAAATCTAATATATCCTTCTTCAGGAAAAAGACTGCATCCAGTCGCAGGTACTTCCGTGTGAATACTTTTCAAGTTTATTTTACCTCGACCTGTAAAACGTTTTCGTCCCTCATAGTAGTGCCAATGTTGGAAAGCGGACATCTCTTCTCTCTAATTCCCCAGAGAGGGCGCGACATGGAAAGTGGCTTGGTCAGGTACAAATCACGAAAGATTTCAGTAGAGATGTCACATAGGAGTGACGCAAACGAAGCCGAATTCTGTCGAAAAGGACGGAGTTATCGACAACATTTTAAAAATCGTCGTGATGCAATTGATGAAATAGCAGAAAAAGCTTCAATGATGCCGTCTTCAAACTGGGTCTCGAGATTTTAGATCGTATAAGAAAAAGACCATTAAACGTTTCTTTATCCTGTTTTACATTAATTTAAAATTAAAATCTCTAAAAACTTCAGGAGCGTTCTTTAATTTCTATTATTTTCATCGTTATTCGTCTTATATTTTGAATAAGGGCCTGTTCACATAGGTAGCGGAAGCGTAAGGGCCTGTTCACATAGGAGTCCGTTACGTTGCGTTAAGGAAAAGATGACGTTGAGAAGAAAATAAACCAATCATATGCCTCCAAACGATTAGCAATGAAATTTTTAACGCCTATGATTGGTTTATTTTCGTCTTAACGTCATCTTTTCCTTAACGCAACGCAACGGACTCCTATGTGAACAGGCCCTAAAAAGAAAAATGGCGCTGAGGCGGAAATTAACCAGTCATAGGCGTTGAAAATTTCGTTGCTAATCGTTTGGAGGTTCGTCATTGGTTAAATATATTTCAGTACTTTAATGCTTCCGCTACCGGACTCCCATGTGAACAGGCCCTTACTGTGCCTGACCGCTGGTGCGCACATAGTATATTGAGGGATACTTTTACGTGACGTCACATAAAAGATTGCATGCTAATGAAATGCGTTTTATGTATGTACTGTATCATTTTGATCGCACGTATGATTGACTTTTCTAAATGCGGGTTAATATTCTTTTGCATCAGTTTTACAGATTTTGAATACGACGTTCAAGAGAGGAAGCTGGAAAATATTCAGGTGATTGAAATCATTTTGATTCCTTTTCTTTTTACCTCTATCACTTGGAAAATCGCGCATGACATAATACGCATGATTCAAGAACATTCATTTTCTAACATCTAATATATCCGACGGTTTTATTGTTCATTCTAACAGTCATTTATTTTGCCGTTTCGGTGACAATGTTTCTCTTAAAATACAAATTAAAGTTTAAAAGTAAATTTAAAGTTTTATATTCATTTTTAATCCGATAATAATATAGAATTACTATGAGTTTGTCATCTTGTACGTGTGTTCATTAATGTAAGAACATGTGTTTGGTGTCATTATTTTTAATACTATGCTTTATGTACAAAAGAAAAAAATGTAACTATTCTTCGTTGTAACAAAATTGATTTTTTATCGTATACATTGTTTGCATAAAACTAAAGGCATGTTTACACTGCATCCGAGGTATTGCTTTACGTCACTGCGTTGGCTTTGATAGTGTTGACATTACCTGTGACGGGTTTGACATATCAAGTGTTCAATGAATTAAGCTCTATGATGGATGAAAATTTTTAACGCTGACGCTACGCAACGCAACGCTCCGGATTCAGAGTGAACTGACCGTTATTCTGTACTACGCACTAAGAGTCCGAACATATTCTTTTTTCTTCTTTGTAACAGGCCCAAAGTCTGGAAGACTTCTACGATAGCAAAGCTATAACGTAAGTTGATGATTATGTTTATACAGATGAATAGATTTCACGATAAGGAACATATCATTAAACCTTTTCCTGAATGTGCATAATTCTAACGAAACATTTGATACATTATTTCGACGAATGATCGAGTCTTTCAAAGAACACGTAGATGAAACGAATTCGGCGTTTCGTTTCAATATGCAGAGAATTAACGGATTCCTTGAATCGCGCAAATGTCGGTAACAAAAACGATCAATTTACAACTTAAACTGTTACTAAGCAATTAATAATTACAAGATAAAAAAAAACTTTTTATATACCATGTTTTTAAATTTTCTGTTGAATCACATAAACTTGACAATTCCACGTATTAATAAATACTTTTTTTAAATTTTTTTGATGAATTATCCAATAAACTTGAAAGAAAATAAAGTTAATTGGAAGTTAACTTGCGTTTAACTTTTCGTTCCCGTCCCGGGCGATAGATGGCTGCACCAGTCTACAAAACAAAATTAACTGAAAATAAATTCAATCCTACTTAAAGATGGTTAAAAGTATAAAAAAATGCATTGTAATCGTGTCCTGATCTATTCGAAAAGTTTCAAATGTCTAGCTAGTCGGGAAGTAAGTTAAAAATCGATTGCAAGATTTGTACTGGACAAACACACACACAAACAAGAAAGCGAGTAATAAAAACATGGTAAAAATAAAAACCACGTCATTCTGAAAGTTTTTTCTTTTTCTTTTTTTGGTTGTTGTTGTTCAAAGTAGAAATTATTTTGCGTGTCTAACCCAATGTGCGACTGAAAAACTTTAGAATAGCAGGTTTTCATTTTATTTCTTCTTTGAAATACTATAAATGAGTTTTTAAGACTGAACTGTATGGTGTTTGGGCAGCTATTTCTCATAACATAACTTCCCATCAAAATCTAAAAGATTGTTATTTTAAGGTCTAATTTTTGCACCGAGGAACCAGTATGAAGGAAAAATGACATCGACGGTTTCTGGTTAGGGAGATATTTATAGGTCGTCCATTAATTTGCAAGCCGCTTAACTGAACATTTAGGTAAAAATTTGACGTCTATCATTCTACACGTGTGGAAAGCTATAGCAAATTTTATTTTATTGATTGACGAATATTTTGATATGGATGAAACACGACTTTTTAAGTCGCGCCCACATTGGTAGAGTGGCTGACGTCACGAGCTCCTACGGGGTGGGGCCCAAAAGTAAGTAATAAATAGCTTTCGAAATGATACAAATATGGCTTTATATTTTTTTAATGTGTATTAGATAAAGTCTTTTCTATCATAGTGTGTAGCGATAGTAAACGTTAAAAAGCCCATAACGCCGCACGGTCATTCTTGAGTTAAGAAAATATTCCAAATGAAAGAAAAAATGTGAACAAGAACTTTTTAACTTCTACATTTACTACTACACTATGATAAAGGTAGAAAAATATTTGATATTTATCTAACAGGGGTAAAAAAAAAATATTTCAGGTAGTCTCCTCTAACGACACTACCGTGGGTTATTAACGTAGGATTACTTATTGTTTGCTTACCTCTTTTTTTACGCATTTTGGTACTTTTCTGTTTAACTATTTACTGTTAATGGTTTTGGCGCGCTGCCAAAATTATAACTCGCGACGCAGGACAATTTTTTTTCTCTCCGAAGGACTGTTATTGAGGTACATAATCCTACGTTAAAAATAGATCCACACCTCCATCAGACCCAAAGATATTACTTATCTTTAGGTCCCACGGCACTTGGGCCTCATTTTTTTTATTGAAATTAAGTTGAAATTATTAAAAGAATATGATGTCATTCAAGATACGTTTTGTACTTTGTAGGAAACATCTGTCGATTGTACTGCTATTTCTGAAACGACCAGAAACTATCATTTACAACCATCGCCCACAGTATGAGGTAAGTATCTGAATTACATGAATAATTACTGTTCCGTGGGCCGCACACACTGTGAGGTCAGCGGCAGGGCCTGATTATGAATGCTATTTGCCCCCCCCCCCCCCCTTACGAACATTTATAAATATAAGAACTATCCATGGACTATATGTACTACTAGCTGAAAACCCGCGCTTCGCTACGGAGTACATTCAAATTAAATACAACGGTCAATGTATGTAATTAATGGCAAATATATATATATATATATATATATATATATTTATTTATTTATACGACGAAATATATATATATATATAAATACGACGATCAATATATACAACTGATCAATATATAAAATGGATATTTTTATAGACAAAATAATGTCCAATCGTCTGCCGCTTTAGCAAGAAAAAAAATTTTTTTTTGTCTATTTAGTTGTTATGCACGTGACGATAAATTTATTTAAAGTACCAGAAAAGGAAATCACGTGATTGGCATTTAATAAATTAAATTCGAAAAATTAATCTTTAAAAATTCACCAAAAATCAGAAAATAGAGGTAAAGATTCGAAAAAGATTTCATTTTAATGGAATTTTTATGATCTTTCTCTTGGTATAAATTTTATAACCCTCAAGTTATTCTTTTAAATGCAAATTTTAAAAAGTTACTAAAACAGCTTAAAAATTTAATTTTAAAAAAATCTAAGAAGAATTTTTGAAAAATCTGTCTTAGTGCACCCCTACACTATAAGAAGAATCGCCATGCAAAATTTCAGGCCTTTATGTCCAGCGGTTTGGTCTGTGCGTTGTATGTCAGCCAGTGAGTCAGTTACGGAACTGTTTTATATATATAGATTAGAAGTACTAGGTGCATACACCAAGCATGTGAGGAAAAATTGTTAAAAATCAGGATTAAAAAAAATCGTTTGATTCAAATAACGATTTAAACCAAACAACTCTGCATGCGAGTCCTATATTTGCTGTTACAGTGTATGGCTAATAAGATGAAACATCCATAGACATATTTCACATCAAATTGAAAACGCTTTTCACCTTCTGATGTACGTCTGATACCTGATAGTTTAACATTCTTCCTAAAGCAGAAAGCGAAATTAAAAACTTTCACTTATCTGACACCCTATCTATTTTAGTGTTGAGAAACATCGTTAAAGAGGACAGTTTTGGGGTCCCCCTAACATCAGGGGTCCCTGGGCAAAGTCCCGATTTGCCCATGCGATAAAAAGGCCCTGGTCAGCGTCTCAAGCTTTCCCGTCGATGTCCATGTGCTGTACCGTCAGCACATGGACGGCATGGACGGTGTCTTTAAATCTTGTGTTATATATGTAATTCAGATTTTAAAACATACTAAATTGAGTAGAAGTAAAAAAAAAACTTATAATAAAAAGATTCCTATATATGTCAACAGATGGCGAAACTGATGCTTTCGTCAAACCGGCAATTGAGTGCCCAAATCGTGGGTCTTTCAGAATATGCGTCCCGTCATAGGGTGGAATGATGGTTTAGCTAAAGTAGCCAACAAGAAATGGGCGGTAACCTGAGGCAGACGTACGTTTGAACGTTAGAATATGTTTTGTGGTCGGAGATTGAGAAATAAGAGGACGGTTACAGTCAGTGACTACATTTATTTAACGCGGTTTCCTCAGAGTTGCCGCTTGTTCCTCATCCACTTTAAGCATGTTCCTCATGCGTTCAGCAGCGCTGAATGCACCTTTACGGACTACCCAGAATCTTTTCTAGTCCGTTTCGTCTGGTTTTGATTGTATATCAGTACGAATGGCCAAACTACGGCTCTCCGCTAGAATTTTAGAAATGTATGCGGGAATCAAAATACCCAGAATTAAAATGAACGGCATGTCGAATCACCTCCGTTTTTGGTACAACTTGTAGCTGTGAATCCTTGTATTTTATATTTAGATTAATATAAAAATAAAATAAAATAAACAACGCTCAATGTCGGCAAATCGACATTTGACCGAATGGTTACGAACTGCGACAACTCACTATAGGCCAGATTTGAATATGTGGCAAAACAATTAAAAGAAAAATAACTATTAAAGCTATTTATGAATTTAGAAATATTGATTTTTCTAACAACTGGAGAATGATACACTTAATCAAAACATGAGAAAAAAACAGCGCTTCCAGTGTCTTATGTATCCAGTATTAACTTTTTTCCATTTTTGGCTCTTCTAAATATGTAAACACTCCCAAATGGCTGTTAACACTATCTTGACCACCCCTGGTATTAGGTTTCACATAAGCCGACATAGTCGAGAACAGGTCACTTTAGACACTTCTAACGGCTGAAACTTTCGGAAATCGTAATCTGTCCTCACGTATGCAAGTACTTTACACAGATCTCGTTGAGACAAAGCCGCAGACATATCACATGTTTTGCTCCGACACGTAGTTGTTGCGTTACGGGCACCCGAAGATCACAGACGGATGACACTCGCGTGTGCATGCGTCCTGTTTATAACTTTGGACCTTTGGCTTTCAATCAGAACATCACTTGTTACTATTCACTGATTAGTTGGTGAGTTATAGCTGATGTACATAACCACTCATTTCGTCGCATCCCATACGCGACCGATTTGAAAGACTTATTCTGCGTCAAAATAATCGTGCTCAACAGCGAATGTCTTCAACTAGTTCTTGCCGCATCGAAAGTAAAAGAAGCAACTGAAAACCAGTGGCGTAGCAAAGGGGGGGGAGGGCAAGGGGTCTATCATACCCCGGGCGCCTCTCGCAGAGGGGCGCCAATGTAAGATCCATATATTATATTACTATATGTTTTCGAGGTGGATGCCAATATAAGGTCTATATATTATATTACTATATGTTTTTCAGGGGAGGGCCCCAATATAAGGTCTATATATTATATTACTATATGTTTTTCGGGGAGGGCGCCAATATAAGGTCTATATATTATATTACTATATGTTTTTAGGGGAGGGCACCAACATAAGGTCTATATATTATGTTACTATATGCTTTTCGGGGGGGAGTGCCAATATAAGGTCTATATATTATGTTATTATATGTTTATCGAGGGCGCCAATATAGGGTCTATATATTATACTACTATATGTTTTTCAGGAGGGGGGGGCGCCACAAAGGTATCGTGCCCCGGGCGCCAGTTATGCTCGCTACGCCACTGCTGAAAACCATAAAGGCTGAAATTATATATACATATATGATAACAGAATAGATAGGATATCTGACGCGTTTTCGGTTGCCATTAAGAACTCATAATTAGGATAAATATGGGAAAACTGATTTTCATAAACGAAACCGCTATTTATGTTAAGATCTTTTTTTCGTTGTAATCTCTCCTATAAATAAATTTCAAATATTTCTCAAGTTTAACAAATCCGTTGAGTAGCAGCTTCATTTCGGCCCGCTTCCTCCTGCAAGTTTATTAAAAAGTATCGTCTTCAGAAATTATGCCCGAATTCGAAATTAAAGCAGAGGCTGATACACCGAATGCAACAAAACATTGTTCAACGTTTCTGTTTCTAGCTCTCTGTATCGGACGCATCGTCTGCAATGTAATCAAAGGAGAGTGCTGCACACCGGATGCAACATTGTTTTGAAACACGTCGCGGCATTTCGGAAACGTTGCTGCAACTAAAGTGTATGCTTCTCTGACCGATGTTTCTCGACACACAGCTGGCGAAACATTTCATCTGCGCATGTGAGGGGACACGCGCATTTTATTTTCATTAATGTTCCGTGTTGAGGATTTTTGCATTATTATAATAAAAAGAGATGGACGTTGATGCTGACAAGTTGACAGTTCTTGTCCACGCAGGGCCAGAAATTTATGATTTTAGAGCGAAGGACAACCACAACCAAGATGTAATAAATTAAATTTGGCAAGATATAGCTGAGGAATTGAATATTCCAAGTATGTACCACACCAATTTATCACATTTAATCGAGTAAACCTTGCCCTCAAGTAATCCAGACACCCCCCATTTTTTAAGATATTGTTAAGAAAGAAAAATTAGGGTTACATCACTCAGGGCCAGATCTAGGGGGGCACAAACAGGGCATCTGTCCAGAGCGGCAAATTTGAGGGGCGGCAAAATTGGTAGAAGGAGAAAAAACATTTGCGGTTACATTTTTTTAAATTGATTTTTAAAAATATTTTATAAGTTATGTTTTTCTTAGATTTAAAAGTAGATACTTAGCTATATATTTGTCTTCCTTTTGTTACTGCTTTTTATAGTAATAAGTTTACAAAACAAAAAGTTTTTGTTATTCAACAATGTTATTAAAAGTTATTCCGTAATGTTACTAAAAGCCTTTCTTCTGAAGGTATACTCTTCCGGTAGTTGGTGTTCTTTTTCCGAATCTTGTCTTTAACAAGTCCCAAGATATAATCAAACGTAGGTATGCTTAACCTACAATAATTGTAAAACTTATCTGGGTCATTTCTAAGTTCTTTAATAAAACTGCCAATGTCTCTTTTTTTATTGATTGGATGAATCCAACAGCTTCTTTCTGGTTTTTCATCCAAAAATTGTATAAATTGCCACAAAAGAATAGCTATGCCGTGCCTGCCGCGTCAACCCCTTTTGTCTTGTTTATGCTACTTTCTTCTCAAGGAGGCAGGGGGAGTAGGGCAATGACCCCGGCTCGATTAGGGATTTGAGATTGTAGAAGGTGCCCCGTGCAGAAGGCAGGGGGACGTCAGATACTGTTGTAGCCCACGCGAGAGAAGGCGTGTGGCGTTTGGTCTGCTGTTGTTTGCTCGAGGGAGCGGGGCAGATCAGAGTAAAGTGTGGGGGTGTATTGAGACTCCGAAGACGCACTAGGCCTTGTTAGATAGCAGTCAGAATCTAGATGATTGACCTAGTTAGCTGTAAAATAAGTTAGTAGATAAATTAGTGTTGTGTTGTGTTGTGTTCGTGAAATAAAATTAACTTTGAATATTCACTGGTGTGGTACTGAACTTTGTGACGTGAAAATTTCCTTGTGTACATTGCGAACGTCTTGACATGAAACGAACCAAAGCGAACCCGTAAATGTGAAGAGGTTCGACACTGGCGCAGTCGACAGGATCTGCATACCTGGATTGGTGGATAAGTGAGTCGTCAGTGCAGGTGAGGAACTTTTAATATTTATATTTTTGGGGATCAGTTAAATCATTGAAAATATCCAAATAAGATGTGGACCATCAAAGGTCTAAGAAGAGAAGATTTAAGGGTAGTTGCAGAAGACTTGTATGCAGTAGTAACCCCAAATTTAAGTCTCTTTGAACTTAAACAATTAATTATAAACTCTGAGGAGTATAACAATGACGCAGAATTTGTGAAACAGTTGCTAATAACTACGGTAGAAGATCGACAACATGAATAAGAGATAATAAGGGTCCAGAGCGCGAACAAAAATTGCAATGAACCAATAGCAACAAAGGTGGAAGCTAAATATTTCCAACCAGAAATTCCAATCGAGACTTTAGAGTATGCGGATCATTTGATCAATGGATGCAAAATTAAACCAGTAAGAGATAGTGCAACACAAACTCATATTTTGCATTCATCGTACGTGCCGAATTACGAAACGAACGTAGTTCTCGCCTTTGGAGAGAGACGCGAAGCAAATGTCGGCCAAGCGCCAATTATGCCGCATGCTCGCAGACAAGGGGACCTAATCTCGCAGCCCGTAGAGATAGTCGCCTCGAATAATCAGCTGAATGTGTCCTGTTTATTGCCCCCAAGCACTAAGCAGTAGCTTGTGAATGCCGGCGAATACAGCTGGGTCGAAGATTGTGAAACAAGACCACCTCTTGCTGAGGAACGCGCAGTGTCCTGCGAGGGGGAAAATGGCGACCCTTCACTCAGGGGTGAAAGGGGTCAGCGAAATGCGGAGGGGGAGGCCTCACACTGTATGTTTTGAGATTGAGTCAAGAAATAATGAGGGTGGATATAACGAAATTAAAATGCCCGGCGCGGAATCGTTGAAATTGAGAGAAGAGCAAGAAAATTGCGGCTCTTTGGAAACCGCGAGAAAGACTTTAAAACCGAAGGTGAATATGCAGATGAAAGAAAATTTGGAGCAATTAGACCTGATTCGAGGGAAATTAGCAGGTCCAGAATCTACTATCAACGTTAAAAGGTGTGATTTTGCTGGTGCAAATATGAAGTGTTCGAGACATCTGTTAGAGCTGTGTGACTATTATAAGGATTGCATCAACGACTATTTCGAGTTAGTACATCCCTTAACGGAGCTGACCAAGAAACGAGTGTCCGAGAACATTCCGTGGTCTAAGGTGCACGAAGCTACCTTCCAAAAACTTGCAACGCTCCGAAACTTTGTGAGATCTTTATTGCTCATCGGCCAGGAGCAAAACTGGCAAATGCGGATGTTGTGTCGTGTCTTCCAGTCGAGGACAAGAAACGTATGTCCAGTCGAGGACTAATATTATAGGAAGTTACGAACTTTTATGATGGGCTTATTTTGGAACTTCTTAAATACTTTTCTTTATATGTAGTGTTTTAACAATATTTTTTTTCTTTCTTTCTTAGTTGCAGTATCTTAACGATTATCGATATTATGTAGTTTATGTGGTAAATTATTTTATGTGGTGTCCAGTATGGTAAGAAGTTCATTTCCTTTATTTTTAATTGATGTTATTTTGTTATCTTTAGTTATTTCAGGGTTATGAAGATAGGCATTTTGATTATTCATATTTCATTTTATGTTACCTGCGTAATTTTAACTATTTCATGGTTATGAAGATGTGCATTTTGATATTAGTATTTCATTTTATTTTAACTGTGTATCGTTAGCTATTGAGGGTTTTGGAAATGTAGCTCCAAATAGTGGTAATTATGATTATGTTCAGAGCTAGAAGTGTTTATTTTGTTTATTATTATTATTGGGATTTATGTCATTTGTAGTTATTGTTGTTATTATGGCGAAATTTTGGTAAATACAATATTGTGTGTAAAGGCCGGCAGACAGGTAATTGTCAGTGTGTTTGCAGATTTGTATCTGCAACCACCATCTTGGGGGGGGGGGGGGGGAGGTGTCATGTCTGCCGCGTCAACCCCTTTTTGTCTTGTTCATGCTACTTTCTTCTCAAGGAGGCAGGGGGAGTAGGGCAATTACCCCGGCTCGATAAGGGATTTGAGATTGTAGATGGCGCCCCGTGCAAAAGGCAGGGGGACGTCAGATAGTGTTGTAGCCCACGCGAGAGAAGGCTTGTGGCGTTTGGTCTGCTGTTGTTTCTCGAGGGAGCGGGGCAGATCAGAGTAAAGTGCGGGGGTGTATTGAGACTCCGAAGACGCACTAGGCCTTGTTAGATGGCAGTCAGAATCTAGATGATTGACATAGTTAGCTGTAAAATAAGTTTGTAGATAAATTAGTGTTGTGTTGTGTTCGTGAAAGAAAAATAAACTTTGAATATTCACTGGTGGGGTACTGAACTTTGTGACGTGAAAATTTCCTTGTGTACCATTGCAAACGTCTCGACATGAAACGAACCAAAGCGAACCCGTAAAAGTGAAGAGGTTCGAAAAGCTACTTCTACTTCCTCACTTGCCATATCACCCACAATTATGACCAAACTACTTTCCCAAAACTGAACACTTCCCTCAACAAAGAACAAAATGCTGCAGAGCTCTTCAACTCCCGTGTTCTTACTTACTACTGATCAAATCAACCTAGCGTTGCGAGTCAAAATGTATCACCATTTTCCATGATAAAACATCTTGGTTGCGCTACGTCTAGCAACAGAAACGTTACGCAATGTTTTGTTGCATTCGGTGTGTGGCCGGGCTAAGATGCATATTAGCTTGTTGACGCGAGACTTGTTCTTTTTGGTACTTAGCATGAAAATATAAATACATTTATGACGTCCGTAAAGAGCCTGTTCCGACAGATATCCCATTTCCTTCTTCATTTTAGTAGTAGTTGTAGTTACGATTTCTGATTTTTAAACCACCCACATTTCCTATGATTGAATAGTTTACGTTTTAATTTAGCATTTAATATAGGGACCCAATGAGCCCACGATGTGTTCGAATGTTACTTCACCGATTTTATGTAGTCTAATATTTGAATTAACTGATATAAATGAACAATATATTTTTTTTACTTTAGGGAGAGTGCAAACACGGCCTCCGTCAGCTGAGCCAGGCCCCGGGGGAAAATAATACAGCGGGCCCCCTGCCCATTCAATATTTGAACATTGCATACATTTTTTTATTCAACTGTTATTTTAACCGGGCCCCGGGGATTTTGTCCCCCTGCCCCACCCTGACGGCGGACCTGAGCGTAAAACAAACTGTATGAGAGGAAATACGAACCTAAAGGATTCTGTAGTTGGAATATACATGAATCACTATCGCGTTTCTTTACGCGCGCCATTTTTTTTAATTCAAATCGTTTCTAATTTGGTAAAAATTGAGGTCTGATTAACGTGTGTTATTCTTCTCAATTTGGTTTTGATTTGCTTAAAGCAGTGGTCGGCAAACCGTGGCTCGCGAGCCACATGTGGCTCTTTGGCCTCTTGAGTGTGGCTCTTCCACAAAATACCACGTGCGGGCGCGCATGTATAGTGAGATTGGAACTTCGTGATGACGTTTTCTTATTTCTATTTTTACATACTTAGTTGGTGTTTATGTGTCTATCTTTAGGTGAGTACTCTGAAGCGACTTAATGAGAAAACATTTCTAGACAGATTAAATGTCAACGCGTATCGTCAAGTCGTATCTTAGCATCGTGTTTTACAATGTATTACTTCCAAGAGCGTGTCTCCGTAGAAAACACTAGACTAGTCAAAATGGTCTTCGAATATAACCAACCAGCAAGTCTAAGATCTTAAATTAGTTTCAGCTTTATCAATAGCAGTTGACGAGTCTTCTGACATAAATGATACAGAGCTAGTTTCAATTTTTGTACGATTTATTTCATCTACAGGTCTTAAAGAAGAACATTTAGAATTATTGTCACTCAAAGGTCAAACAAGCGGAGAGGATATAGCAAATGCTGTAATTGAGTGAATTGAAAAACATCATATTCTACTCGATAAAATTATCTTAATTTCAACAGATGGGGCGAAAAGTATGACCGTCGTAAGAAACGGGTTTGTTGCTATTTTTAGAGAAATTCATCCAGACGCGCTTTGTGCGCAGACATTTAATCAACTTGGACAGGGATGGTGAACCTGTGACCCGCGGGTCTCACAGTGACACGCGAAGCAATTTTAGACGACACGCGAGACGATCACATTGTTTTAAGATCCATTTTTTAACTTTTCAACTTTTAATTTTCATTCGTCGGACTGACAGATCTATAATCTAATTTGTACTAGAAATAATTTTTAAAAAATAATTGTTTGAAATTAATTTTTTCCTCTTTTTGCCGAACAGAAGTCTTAAAAAACTCTTCTTCAGTACTAGCGAATGCAAAAGAAATATTTGAAAGATTGCCCCAATTTCGTGAAATGAAGTAAACTTAAATTATCCTCTTTCGATTGACGTCAAATTGATAACTTAAAAACGGAAATGGTTGAACTTCACAACAGTGTTGTACGGAGGAATAAATTTGCAGAACTAAACGTAAACTTAGAAAAAAAATTACAAGATATGGAAAATTGTGACGAATATATTTTAACAACAAGCACTTAAAATATTATTTTAACTGAATGGAACTCGTTGCCTAATTCGCTAATGTCAATGAAAAACTTAACAAGTGCTCCTTTGACAATGTTTGGATCAACCTACGTTTGCGAACAGATGTTTTCGACAATGAATTTTATTAAAAGTGAGAATATAAATCGCCTCGGCATCGACTTGTCCGCTGAGTGTGTACGATTAAAAGTTACAAATATTGAACCGCGTATAAATAAATTATGGTCCGAAAGACAACAACAAGTGTCACATTAAGTTCGATCATTTTTGTACTTATTTTCATCCTGATATTGATAGTTTTAAATAAATCATAATAAAAAGTTCGATTTGGTTTTGTTTTAAATATATATCGTATAATTTTTTTAATTTCCGAAGGTCTTCCAAAGACCGAAAAAAATTTTTTTAAGTGACACGCGGTTTTAATTTCTACGGATTCAAGACATTTTTTGACACGCGTTAGAAAAAGGTTCGCCATCCCTGAACTAGGAGATGCGAGGCCATTGTTCATATTAGTGTTTGTCTGTCATTGTTATGATTTAATTTTATGGATACTTTACAATTTAATTTTATCTATAAATAATATCGATATTAAGTATGATATCAAGTTTTATTCAACATACCTATAGTTTAACTAAGACATAAAACTTTAAGTACAGTTTATTACGTTAATTTTAGGGAGCTCTGTGGAGTGAAAGAAAATGTAGTGTCGAGGATTGAGAAAGGTATGTTGAGATGGTTTGGACATACAGAGAGGATGAACGAATGGAGATAGACGAAATAAGTATACAAAACGAGTGTTGGTGGAAGAGTTGGAAGGAGTCGACCTCAGAGCACGTACCTCATTCAGATTGAGGACGTTTTTAGCAAAGGCCAGCTTTGAAGTATCCTAATTAAATTACTAACAATGCACCTACCTATATAGTTTGAGTTTAAAGAAATTTCAATCGTTGTACTGTTGAGATTTGGCTCTGTTGACTAATGAGTTTGCCGACCACTGGCTTAAAGGAACAGAATTTTTTTTTCTTTTTTGCTTAATGAACGTAACACAATATAATGTTTTACAGAGCAGTGCTTTTTTTAGCTTTTTGTGGTTCAAAGTTAGATTGTTTTGTTAGACGCGCCTCACTTTCTTTAAAACTACCCATTTAAGTTTTCTAAAACCTTCATTAAATATGCTGATTTAACTCAAAGATTTTAATTTTCTGACCCCGCATATTTCTATCGAGCACGTACTGTTAGAGGAAATAACGGTGGAATCTACCAATTACGTGATGCTGTGCGAATTTTATAGCAGATTCCCCAATTAGCCTGATATTTTTTGAAAAATTGAGCGATAGAGATGTCCAATTGTTAAAAAATGTTGGGAAAGAAAGATTCGCTCATAAACGAAAAACAACTGAAACCTGGGACCATTCGAAACAATGCACTTTCAATGAACTTTCCTATGTAACTAAACATTTTATAACATGTTGCATTTCAAGTAGAAAAACTAATGTCTCTCAATTTTAGAAGATAAACAACTGGCCAACATTATTGCATGTCTATTTAAAATGTCTAAAACCTAAATGTAGCAAAATAGTGGACATAGTGAAAACTTGCGGTTGCAGCTGCTCGAATAATAAAATTATGTTTACTGAAGATACTATAAATCACCTGCGTTCTAAAATTTTCTGTTTTATTAGTTCGGCAGAATACGGTGAAATACCAAAATACCTGATTAAATGGAGCTGAATATGAACAAGAAAAAGAAAAGTGCTAGGGTTTCCTAGCGTGTAACACAATACCGAACTTCGATTAGAATTTGTAATATAATTTACAAAGCAATAACCTTCATAGGCATGTTGTCCAATTTCTGGTAATACATTGACGAACAGTAATGCTAAAGATTTAAAGTGAACATAAAAATATACATCACAACATTTTAAGCGTTAAATTGGCATTACACATCTCTATCAATTCCCCAGAAAAATGTTCCGATTTATTATTTCTACATTGTAACCAGGGTTGCCAAATAAAAACACCGAAAATAAGGGACGAGTTTTGATAACTATACTACTGGGGTGTATGGAATACCCCCAGAGAAAGGGGGTCCGGGGGTACTCGCCCGAAAATTTTTAAAATTTAACCTTTCAAATAGCCATTTTCAATGCATTTTTCGTTCAGTTTTGCAACTTACATAGAGTTTAGGTTAAGTAAACAATAATATAATTACATAGAAAATTTGCAAATCAAAAACAATTTAAAGTTGGTTTAGGCATATAGTACAAAACTGATTTTTATTTTATTAGTTTACTACAACTAAGTTAAGTGCCCTTATAAAGTGTTTGGGGCGTGTATGTAAAATTTGTAATTTTATTATTGTACAATGTACATAATATAATGTGCGCAGGAAATCTTTGGGGCGACTTTTGAGTCATAAAATTTTTTTCGAATGAGCGTGTTCCCCCAGTCCATTGCATTGTATGATATATTGTGCTTTACTGTGTTAAATACAGTAACTAACTCTACTATACTCTATTATAGAGCGATTTTGTCACTTTCAGAGGAAACTTTAATGGTGAAAAACTTCGACGATTGCTGCTAGATGAAACAGTTTTGTTTTTCTTGTGCTCGGCCCCCTGAAAATGTTCAGTTACGTCACTCTGACCTCCATGGGCAACTGAAAAATCCTTATTACAATAAATAGCTACAACGTGCCTTATTGGCGTTGTTGGGACTTGGCCTGAGCCAAACTTCGTCCTTAATCCCTAAAAACACATAACCTTTTTTTCGGCCCATCACTATTGGATTTTGAACGTTTACTATTACCACTGTTCATATTCAGGGATTATTTTTATAACAAACATAAATTCAAACGCCACAATCTATCAACACGATCACTTACTAATCTGCATTCGTATTTAGAACTCGACCGAGACTGTTGTCGTTGTGACGCTCGGATCCCGGCGCATATAGACAACCTTCTCGTCAAGGGCCTGTTCACAGTTCACATAGGAGTCCGGTAGCGGAAGCGTTAAAGTATTAAATATATTTAACCAATGACAAACCTCCAAACGATTAGCAGCGAAATTTTTAACGTCTATGATTGGTTTATTTCCGTCTCAGCGCCATCTTTCCTTTTACGCTTCCGGACCGGATGTGAACAGGCCCATGTATGCGTCCAACTAGTATACGATAAATTTCTCTTTCGACGTAAAACGGGACTTATGCCGTCCCGTATCAAAATTCCCCGGGACGAGGGACAAAATTTGCAATAATGGACTGTCCCTTAAAATCCGGGACATTTGGCAACCCTGATTGTAACTTCACAGTTGAAATTCAAATTTGCTTCAATAATAAATATCAAGGCCTTGTTTTGGACATAATTTGTATAGAAGTGTTTATGAAACTGAAATGAAACACGTCTTACAACGTTTAATAAAATCAATTTTCTCTTCTAGGATATTGAGGTGTTTAGTTTCATGGGAGGCTATGTTGGAATGTGGCTCGGAGTTTCACTTATCGCTGTATTTGATTTCTTAGAGAGTGTCGTTCTGATTTTTTATTTCTGGATGCAAAGAAGGCTCAAAATACGTTAAAAATACTCCTTAGCATTTATTTTTCTCATATGAAGAATGCGATCAATATCTAAGAGCTCCAATGTTGTATTTTTCACTGACTTTCTTACCTATGGCCTGAGTGTGATAATGCCATAAGGAATTTTTGGACTTTAAAATCTGTTTCCAAATGTTATGGTTTATTTAGAGAAAAGTTTCATGACAAATGAGTCTAAAGAAATTCCCACAGAGTTTTTTTTTGTAGCAAACATATGTGCCTTATTCTTTTGTTAAAAATCTTTACATACTACATGACATTGTTCTTTTATGCCTTTTAAAGCAATTTGTAACCCTTTGTATAATAAAACTTGTGAAAAATTTGCCCATTTTATACTACAATTACTTTGAAAATCACAATCAGTATAAGAACATGCTTTCAGAAACACTTCAGTAGATTAATTAGCAAATTTTTTTCACTCCTATACCCTACTTGAAGCATAATTGGCGTGCGAAGTGTTGTAAATTATTAAATACTCTTTACAAACAACTAATATTTTTTACCATGCTTGAATCTGTTCTAACTTTACTTACAATAATCCTCTGAATGGCTCTGTGGAAATGCTTGTGATGCTTCTCTTTGTTCTTATATTAAAACACTTTTTGGAAAAACTTAAAGCATTTTTAAGTAAAACAAAAATTTTTTGGTATGAAGTTATTTCTTTGAAAAAATTTATAGAGATTGTAAAGTATTTCATTATTTTCTTATAATTTTAGTAAAATCCTTTACAAGTTACACTCAGGGATTTAGCTCACTCCTATCACATAAGATAGTTGTACAATTGATACCACCACTCTTTTGAGATAGGTTGATGAAGATCCAAAAATTTTAAGCAGCTATGGACAGTTTTACATAGACAATCACTTTACACCGTGTCACATCAGAACTTTAAAAAGACCTCACATAGTATTTCAGTTTTTTAATAAGCAATACTGTAGTTACATTTTCTTTTCTTTTTACTTTTAAACTATAATTTTTTGTCATACCTTTGGGAATCCTTCATAAAAACATTCTAAATTCAATTTTGTGTAAATTAATTATAAACTTTGCTAAGATTTAGACTGTATGAAAATGGATCCTTTATTATCAAAACCATCAAGCTCTCTGGATAAAAACCGTATTAAGTGCTTTCAATGATAGGTAGTTCCCCCCGCCTACATATAAATATACGAGGGTAGGCTGAAAAGTAATGCACACATGCTTGTAGAACGTGAAAAAAAAAAAGAACTAGCGAGATCGGGCAAAAAGAACTTTAAATTACAATTCTTAAGCTTCAAAATCATATATTTATTTTTCAACATAGTCACCGTTAAGGCTAACACATTTCTCCCAACGTGTAACAAGTTTTCTCATCCCGTCACTGAAAAATTCTTCAGACTTTTCTCGAATCCACGACTTGACAGCTGTCTTCACCTCATCGTCAGAGGTGTAATGATTACCCTTGAGGTCTCTCTTGAGTAGAGGAAAAAATTAAAATCACAAGGCGAAAGATCGGGAGAATAAGGAGGCTGTGGAATCAAACTTCAGGTTTCGCAGAGACTCTCTAGTCCGACGCTGTTTGTTCTCGTCTTTGAGACGGCATGGTACCCATCGTTACAGATTTTATGGTATCCCAATTGTTCAATAATGAAGCCGACACATTCCTTGGATATTCCAGTATGGGGTTAATCGGAAGAAGTTGGGGCTGCCGCCAACTTGGCGATTATTTATTTCCTGTTATGATGTATCCCCTTATCTGGTTACCCCTACAATTCCATCTTTTGTGGATAAGCTTTGTTCTGCTGACCTCTACAGCCAGCGGAAGCTTTTTTTATTGTACTACAGCCAGCGGTACGTAGCGAAGCCAGCGGCTGGGGATTTTCTGTAATATTTTTGGACGGATGCGTAACGGAGCGTAGCGGAGTGAAGCAAGGGTATCTGAGCGGAGCGAAGATCCCGTGTGCGCCTACGAGTTTCATAAAGCCAGCAGTAAGTTTGTATTTCAATTTATTTGTTCTTTCTTGGTCGCCACATTTGTTTACATTTCGCAGTTTAAACCTAACAGGTCTCCGAACGGGATTTTGGCGCCAAACTGGCGATGGCAGCGTGTATTTTAAACTTTTAAAAACAGCAAAACAACAAAATATGAGCGGGGGAAAAAAATCGCGGACTCAGAAACGCAAATTTGGCGACTTTTCAAAAAAATTGCCAAAAAGTCGCCAACCGCCCCAGCTTCTTCCGATTTACCCAGTATGGTCTGCGATACGCTTTTGAGTGATTGGCCTGTCATTTTGAATCAAATCGTTGACGAGCTTGCGATGTTTATCATCTGTGGCAGTGATCGGACGTCGCCTGCGTGTTTCATCAACAATTATGGCTTTTCCAGGCTCGCAATCACGAAATTTTATTACCCATCGATTTAAGTACACTTATAAACAGCATCGTCACCATAAACAGCCTTTAAACGACGATGAATCTCAGTACTTTTTCAGCAGTTAAAAATTCGACAACAGCGCACTGTTTAACTCGCGTTGACATAGCATTAGAACACGTCTTCATACTACTGCTTTTCAAAATACACTGGATGAACGCAACTTCAAACCTGCGCATGAGTATTGAGGGGGAATGTAACTCCCATATGCCACTTGGAGCGGTTTTGAAGGTCATTTCGTTCGCGCTCTACAAGCATGTGTGCATTACTTTTCAGCCTACCCTCGTATATAGAGATATACAGTTGCTCCCCAAAGTGTCCATACACTTACGATTTTCAATGAAATAGGGGTCTATCCATTAATTAAAATGAATATTTTTCAGAATGGGTATTTAATAATAAGATCTATAATCTATTCTTAACAAAAATACATGAAATATTTGAAAAACATAGCAAAACTTTATTTTTAAGAGACCAATAATCAAAAAGTAACAAAAACTTTCTCACAAAAGTCATCGTACACTTGTAAAAAATCTCTACATATTAGTAAATATTCTAATTTTTCGTTAAGTTAATATTTAGTAGGATATCCTTTAGCATCCACAACAGCTTTTAAACGTCTGGGAATAGATTGCTTTAGTTCGTTTGTAATTTCTGCATCAATGTTCATCCATTCTTCCATCATAATTGTTTTTAGTTCGCTTTTCGTGTGAAAGTCGTGTTTTTGTACTCGAACCTCCAGTTCTCTCCAAATATGTTCTATAGGGTTTAAATCTGGCGATTGAGGTGGTGTTTTCAAAATTTGTAGACAATTATAGAGACACCAGGGGCGAACGTTGAGAGCCGAGTGCTTAGGATCGTTATCTTGATAAAAATCAAAGTTGTTTCCAATACCCAAATTTTGGGCTGATAATTCTAAATTGTCTCTTAAAATATTTATATAAACAGCATGATTCATTATGCCATCACTAAATACCAAATTACCTAGTCCTGATGCTGACATGCACCCCCACCGCCATGCTTAACTGTTCCTACTAAGTTCTTGGGATTAAATTCCTCATTTTTTCTTCTCCATACAATTATACGCCCATCGGAACCAAAAATGTTCAACTTGCTTTCATCGGCAAAAAAGACATTATTCCAATACGTTTGGGGCTTATTTATCATTGATAGTGCGAAGGAAAGCCTAAGCTTTCTGTTTTCTCACTCACAAAAAAATTTTCTACGGGCAGAACGCCCATGTAATCCAGCTGCTCCGAGAACTCGTCGAACAGTTGCAGGTGAAATTAAGTAGAAATTGTTTCATTAAATTCTGCAGAAACTTTTACAGCACTCAAACGTAGATTTTCCACAAATTTTTTAATTATAAATCTCTGATCACGTTTTAGTAACTTTGCCGGACGACCTTTTCTTACCTTGCTTTCGATTTGATTTTCTTCTTTATAGCGATTTATCACATACTGCACAGTAGAATGGGATAAATTAAGTAATATACGAATATTCCGAACTGATTTACCACCACTATGATGAAAAATAATCAATTTTTGAATGCTGCTTGTTGTTCCTTTAGGACTAAGCAGGGCCCTTTTTATCGTATGGGCAAATGGGGACTGCGCCCAGGGCCCCCCAAAACCCCCTTGGTGTATGCACCTAGTACTTTTAATAGTATGTATTTTTATAAATGTCTGTAAGGGGAAGCTCTCAAATAGCATCTCCCCAGGGGCCCCCAGCGTTCATAATCGGGCCCAGCGACTACGAGTCATTTTTAAATAATAAATAGAATATTACGGAGTAGGCAGGCAAAAATTAAAGCCAAACGATATTTTAAATGCCACCACAATTCAAAAATAAAAATAAAGCGCCAGACGATAATTTTAATCATGAATTTATCCGAAAATATTTTAGTGTAAGATGACTTATGTCAGATAAAGCTTTTGCTACTTTTTGATGACTGGTTCTTAAAAATAAAGTTTTACTATGTTTTCAAAATATTTCATGTAGATTTGTTAAGAATAGATTATAGATCCTATTATTAAATACCCATTCTGAAATATTCATTTTAATTAATGGATAGACCCCTATTTCATTGAAAATCGTAAGTGTACGAACACTTTTGGGAGCCACTGTGTATATACAGTGGAATCTCGATCTATCTTTTTTCAAGGGACCGACTGAAATAAACGATAAATGCGGGAAAACGATAGACGCGGAAACATAACAAAGCAATATGATCTTTGGGACTGGATAAAATGAACGACACATACGGAAAAACGATGAATCCGAAAACGATCAATCGAGATTCCACTGTATATATAATTTTTAAAAATATATATATATATATAAGTTTTAAAAAATATATATATAATTTTTATAATTTTGAATTGTCCTTTTAAGAAGTTAAGTGCTAGAATCAGATAGGTAAACAACCATATGACTTCATACAGTCACCATATACTTCTGAGAAAAATCAATTACAGTAAACATAGGCTTACACAGTGATTCCCAAAGTGGTCTATATCGACCCCTGGGGGTCGATATAGACCTGCAAGGGGTCCATGCCAGTAAAAAAGAAGATTGGGGGTGCATGAGATATAAATGGGGGTCCACGAGTTAGACAGGCAGTCATAAAAATTTTGGATTCATATAAATGTAATAATCTGCCTAACACAGATAGTACCTATGAAAGTATTTACGTAATACAAGTGCTTTCTTATAATAGATAGATACATTTCCTAATTATATGCATATTTCATAAAATTGTGTAAGAAATCTATTCACTTTTCGGTCTCAGTACGTGTAACTCGTGTTGCGACATCATGGACTGGAACGGTTGCAGCGAGTGCCAGCAGGTAGCCGTTTTATTGAACTTGCCAGTTTCTCAATTTGGCAAAGACAAACTGCCAAGATGACCTTTCAGCCTACGTTCAACATTTAAATGTCCTTCACACAGACTTTGAAATTAGGTTTGACAATGGAAATACCACATTGGATTATCAATCCATACGAGGACATTGAAGAAACGGATGTCATGTTACAAGAACTGATCGGTATAATCACCAAGGAAGAACTTAAGGTGCAGTTTAGAAAGGGATATCAACAATACTGGCTTCAGAGAGACATACTTGTTACATATCCTGCATTATGGACTATCGCGAGAAAGTTTTTGATAGATTTTCCATCTTCATACCTAGTGGAAAAGGGTTTCAGCGCGGTTGTCAATCTCCTTATTAAATAAAGAAATAGATTAGAAATCACTCGCCAAGGAGATTTAAGGTTAGACCTGACTAAATTGAAGTCAAATATTGAAATTTTGCTATCAAAGCATCAGGCTCATCCCTTCCATTAAATCATTGATTTTGTTGTGTATTTATTCTATGTAAAAATGTTACTAGATTTGCATTTTGTGTCGTTTTAATTAATAAATGTATAACTATAAAACTTAAAGACTTTTTTAATTTTAAAATTTTTCACTCTACAGTAAACCCTTTCAAAGTGAGTAGCTGTGTGTCAGCTTCAAAAACACTTTTAAAGTTGATGAATTTGTAAAAAATCAGTATTTGGATAGCAGGGGGTCTACCCAAAACAGAAAAAATCGGCAGGGGGTCTACGGGACAAACAAGTTTGGGGACCTCTGGGCTAACATCATGAAACCATTGATAAAAAAAGAATTCACACACTTTCCTTTCATGACAAATTTTCAAGAAGTGTTTGACTTTAAAAAGCAACGATTCAAACACTGTATTAAAAGCTTCAGAAAAAGAGGTCAAAGTGCTTTCAAGGAAAATGGAAACGATGTGTCTATAACATATAATTTTTCCTTTAGGATGTGTGTTATGTACTGACCCACCACAATCAGTAACATCGATAAGGTCTGACTTTCAAGTAAAATGATTCCCCCTAGGATTGTCATTTAATCAGAATGATGCTGTAATGAGATATGCTTATTATTAAAATTTATCACTTTAAATTGTTAGAGAAAATTCAACTGCAAGACTTACACACAGATAATACCCTAATGAAAACACCAATACAAGAGCAAAAATATAGCCAAAAACTGATGTAGAAATTCTTTAAAGATACTAAACTTCCTTCACTATAATATAATGGGGAGCTAAAAATAAAATATGATATACCTTTATTAAAGACCTAACATATAAAAAGCACAATTTACATGTAACAACTATACAGTCTTTACACATAAATTATGAATTTTTTATTTAAAGTTATTAAAAAATTAATCTTAACAGAAATCAATTCAAAATAATTCGATACTTAAATAAAAGTAACTTTTAATTAAAAAGAAGTTCATAATTTTATTTCTAATGAAGAAATTTAACAGAATATTCTACATCATTTAGAGATATACAACAAACCACAATGTTTAGTACTAACATAGTATTGATATGGCTTTATATGTTGCTAGTATGTACACTAATTTTTCACAGAGAAACTACAAAACAATTACATAACTTATTAAAACACAATGACGCTATCATATAAACTTATTAGTCTGTGAGCAAACAAAAACAAACTGCCAAGTAAAAATATTAGACACCTTATTTTGTACATACATCGTTGCAATTTATTTTTGTAAACTATACAAGTTGCCTATATTACACATCTTTATACAAGCATTAAGTTTCACAAGCAGTCAAATTGGTCAAACGTTTTTTAGAAGTCTAGAGTAGTAATGCTCGATGTCATTGTCCACGTAAACAACTCTGAAATACATAACTAAACACAGTGTGGAATGACAGTGGAATATGAGTTGGATGATATACAACTAACATTCGATACATTCAAGTGCTACAGTAAAAGCCTTTCAAATTGCACGACATAAAATTTAATTACAAATTCCCAACAGTTAAAATATTTCAGAAATGAATACTAAACTTACATTGCAGCCATTTAAATGTATAATAATGAAACTAAATAGTCAATTCCTTACAAGCAAGCTTATTTTAAGTAATAAAAAAATAAATTACAAAACATACAGCGAGTAAACAAGTTTCTCCTCAATGAATAGTTTTGAACCTAAGAGACTCATTTCTTTAATAATTTAATGTTTAATAAATTCTGATTACTTTACTTATAAATATGAATTTAATTATAATATTCTGACCTCCATCTGAATGAAAATGGTGGTTAGATATGTTAAGATTTGATGGTAATAATCCATCCATTATCATTAATGGATGACTTTACCCAAGACAACATTAACTTAATTTTTAAAAAGTAAAATTCAGTGTTGGAACATCAAATTTAAATCTTTTCGAATATCCTATAAAATAATGCTCTATTTTGTTTGATATGAAAACTTAGAGACGAATGTTTCAAGCATACGAAATGAAATTCCTGCTTTCTCATTGATGGCCATTTTTAAGCTAAAAAATGCAATTCAAAAACACTACATACAGATGGACCCGAGCAATATATTTAGTATAATACTGCAATAAATATTGTAGTTGAGTTATACTGCACATAAGTAATTTTCAAATTTTTATTAAAGAAAGGAAAAACTGCCCCCGAAAAATAAAAAACTTTCAGACGTTATGACAAAAAGTTATGAACACTTATCAGATATTGTTACATTGTTTCAAATATTTAAAAAAAATTCCTAATACCGAATTATAAACAAAATATTAAGGAAAATACAATGCATATCCTCATATCAATTCATGTTAAAAATATGAGATTTTTAAAGTTCAAATTTTAGCAATACAGAAAAGAGCAGGAATTTTGAGAATAATATAACATTAATTCAAAATCACCATACATATATCTTTGCCCTATTATATTTGAAGGTAAAAACTTTGAGATAAAATGTATTAATAGGTTTTAATGTTCATTAAAATCTACATTTTCTTCAAACCAAAATTACCAGTACTCATCATCATAGACTTTTACTGCACACTAAAATGCAAAGATTGTTTTGGACATAATTCTCTTACACTTGAGTAGATGCAGAGAGTTAAACATTTGTCAGTCTAATAATCAGAACAATTTCAAAATAATGGATTACAACCGAGTGGTAGAAAATGGCAAGTAAAAAGGTATAATAGGATTGTTTTAGTGGTAAATAAAAAGTTTTTAAATATATACACCTTCAAGTTCTGTATAAAATTGCAATTTTAGCTTCAGTAGTAATTAAAAAGCTCTTACACCATTCTCCCAATGCAGAAAATATTTCCCGAATAATTCTAAAGACATTGGATCACTGATGTCGTAAAGCAAAGAAATAAGCATAAAAACCTTAATCTATATATCAATTTATGGAGAAAAATTCACAAGTGTCAGACTATTAAGTAATTAAAAAAAATCACTTTAATAACATAATCATACTGATTTGTCTCTGATAGCATACAACTGAGTCTAATTGATTCTCCCTGAAACTACTACAGAATTAATATTTTAGAGTAAAACAAATCCATGCCCAACAAAAACACCTCAATTAGCCAAATTTCCAACTTTTCCAAAGCTAAAAAGTAATCTTAAACAAGCTCAAAATTACTAATCAATTTAATTTTTTTTCATAAATTGTTACAAGTTTAATTAAAAATTTTAACTTGGGATTACCTTTCAAAGATTTATTTTTTTTCCTTATGTGCATATATAGTGAGAATATTTAATAAATTATTTAATTTCTTGAGTTCATAGATTATCATGAAATTTAAATGTAATATTTATAGCCACCAAAATACAAAATAAAGCAAAACCTCAGAGGAATGCCAAAATAATACCAAATAAATACATACTTACATTTAAAAATTATTGTATCTAGTATAATTAGAACAAGCAAGTGTTGATAGATGTGGTGAGTATTCTCTTTTTATATCTTCATGGAGCACACTAAGAAAAATAGTGTTAATAGTATTAAAACATCACAAGCTTACAAATACACAGATAACACTTGGAGTAATATGTTGCTTCAATGATTTTAGGAGCTTCCTACAACCCACTTTACTCCCTGTCATCTTTAAGAAATCAGAATGTTTATCTTGAGTTCCAGAACTAACATACTACAGTATTGCAGTTGATCCCCCCCCCCCTCCAGAATGATTGAATATTTCTGGTAGCAAAAGAGAACTGCTATCTAATCTTATCTAAAACTATGGCTCCTAAAAGCAAAACTGCAAAGTATAAATGTGGATTATACAACTTTAAATTTTCTTTACCTTTGTTCAAACCTTTTCTAATATAACTGCTCTGATTTTCTATCCTTTGCTGCTGCTCTTTCCTTTGTACAATGCTACCTAGATTAATACTGGCCTTTTCCCATGAAAACCTTTGTAATGCAGAATTTTTCTCTGGGACTAAAGTACAGCCAGCTGTGAATCTCAATAGATGCTGCATATTTTCTTTCCTGTCCTCATGTAGTCTGGCATTAGAACTTGTCATAGTGAGTGTAATAATAAAAAGGAAATCCATTTTTTTCTGAGCCTCAAAGATGGATTTAAAGGAGTAACTCAGTAACCTGAAACTGGATTGAATGGGCAATTCTCTGGCTAAAAGGCACAGACTGAATGAGTCTTAACATTTTAAAGGCATACTTGTCAATGCTAGACTTGAGAGAAAATTTTGTGTTTCTGTAGAGACTTGATATCCAAAAAGTTTATCTAAGACAACTGTTAAACTATTTAAAATTTACCACCATATATGTGCTGTGTACACATGCACATATATATTAATATATATATCAACCATTATCTCTCTCTATATATACATATATATAAACATATACATATGCGTATATATATATATACATAAACTATACACACATACATTTATATACACGCATATATACGTGTGTGTGTACACACAAATAAGAATCTAGAAATAATAAAATTTAAAAGTTCAGCTCATATCGGGTTCAATTTAATTGTTCCCAATGTCATCACACTACAGATTTCCAGACATGAAACAACTGTGTGATTGCTGTTTAATATTTGTCTCACTAAAACGATTGCATGCTAAAATTTTGGTGTAAACTGCAACCTATAGAAAATTTCCCATGTATATTGGACTAAAACCCTATAAGGTTTAAACAGAGAGAATGAAATTCTAGGAAGTAATGAAATGATGGAGCATTCAGACACAAGGGGGGGGGGGATGAAAAAACATTTTGGGAGAGTAGAGAAATAATACTTCAATTATTACTCAGCTAATGTGAAAAGCTCGGAGCAAGTCACATTTTTAACACTTTCCACAGGAAAATTGCCTCAAATGAGACTTCTCACACTGTCTAGATAAACTGCTAGTAAAAGATGAGTTTGTCTTTGGTAGAAAGTGTATAATACTCACAACCATGATTAAAACATTGCCTACTATACCTTTTCAAATAACACAAAAGATTACAGGGCAGCCAAAAATACAGAACACATATACCACAAATATTAATTAGAACAAAAATATACAGCTAACTCTGAAGATACTGGAATGCATTTTTATTACTTATAAAGGAAAAAGAAAATTAAAACACATGCCAGAAAACACAAAAACATAATCAAAATGTTTTCAACTCATTAAAATATCTTACTAGAAACTGAAAATGCTAATTACAAGCCAAATACACTATAAATATGAAAAAGATTAGTAAAACATAAACTGTTAAATAAAGATTAACACATCTACAAAAGAAAACTCATTCATAAAGAAAAGAAAACAGCACAAAATACTGAACATCAAAGAAAATGTTTTAAAATCTTCATAGAGTTGTAATTATGCATAAATACTGTCCACTTTAGTGACAGCGGAAATATTTTTAAGGTATTAAATCTTCAAGGATAAAAGTCAATGTTTTCAACATGTTTTATATTTATATATTCAAATATTTTTAAACTTTCACCAAATGAAAATGACGGGTTTATTTTTTTTTAAAGAAAAAGAACCCTGAAATTTCCATTTAACTACTTTTTAAACGTCAAAAATTATACATAAACACACAAACTTAGAAAGATCATTTATTAATCCGTATCTATTTAGAAAGATGCACAAAAAATATTGCGCTTTCAAATAAAATGCTTTATTCAAAAACATAAAATAACAAATGCTAAATTTGGATAAAATGAGGTCACTAGGAGATAATTTCTTTGTCATACATAAATGCAACATAAATAATTCTGTTATCAATAAATAGACAACTTAAGATATTAAAAAGTAGGTTATTAGTTTGTCTTTAATGCTCTCAAATGTGCACCACACAAGAGCAAAGACTAAATATAACAAAATAGATTGACATTTTGCAATAAATTGGATTTTTGTTAACAAGAATATTATATTACAAGCATTTAAAAACAAAAATATAGAATGGAGATTTAAAAAAAAAAATCTTTTTATTAATTCATTACAAAACAAAAAGTCGAATCTAGACACTTCTAAATTAATTTTTTTCCCTTTATTACATCGACAAAAACAGTATGGATACTACCTATTACCTCATTATTGGTCAATGATGGGCAGCACATTTAGACTGTAAACTATTTTTGAAAAATATTAGTTTTCAACTTTCTTTTATCGGGATGCTACAATCAAGTGAAAAGCAAAAGTAAGTCATTAATAGCAGCAATGAGGTAATGAAGTCAGATCACAAATATGTACGAGAGGGGAGGGGATATCATATTTGGCAGTTCATTACCCTCGATGACAATTTTCTAGCAGAAACAGAATCTCAAAAGAAATTCATAGACCTAAGATAATGACTTTATGATATAGATTAAATGTTGTGAAGACCATATTATGGCAAATACGCAAACACAAAGACAATAAAATACACAGGAACTTTTAATTTCATACCGTTAAGAAGGAGAAAACAAATGTTGAGTTAAAGTTTAATTTAACCTCTTTTTATTTCTTAACAAGTGTTACAAAAAGAAAAGAAAAAGTTAGGAAAACTGTAGTTATAGACTGTTATGACTGAACAGGAAGGCACATGGTCATTATCATTTCACACATCTTGCTTTCATAGTCCTCACTTGAAGGATCTCATGTACACAACTTGTAATAAAATAGGTATAATGAGTCTCATTGTTCTGTAACAGCAGGATCAGAAATTGCGATTCAAACCTTTCACTTTTAACAGTATCTTATATACCATTTGAAATCAATCTTCTATTTAATTTCAGAGCTTAAATGAATTTATTTAGACGATGTAAATACATACTGATCTCATAAGAACTAATTACCAGCCGATGCAAATAAAACCACTATTCACAGATCATAAAATAGATGTATATGATTATTAGGCTACCTAGCTAATGCTACACAGCTTAGCTCAGTTTAATTTATACCTTCAGTAAGCTGTCAAACAGTCCACCCTAGTTCCAAGAAGAATAACTAAAATCGTATCAGATCATGAATGGTGGCACTATATGGAATAATGACACAAACTATACTATACAACACATCTAACATACACCTAATGAAAGCCAATAGATGCCCAACATGACATAGAGATATTCATTAAACATTGATAGAATGGACATAAAGTCACCTTTCTTTTGAGAGAGAATTTTCTCTTATGGTACATGCATTAACTTTTCTATGTTGAAAGAACAAAGGTTAAATATTACAGAAAATATTATAGTTTTGGACAATTTCTCTCTATTCATAATCATAACACTGTATAAAAATTAAATAATGTTATGAGCTATTGGTATTTTTCATTACAACAAACTCTCATACTTTTAAAGTTGCTAAGCACCAAAATCTCAGTTTTTCTTTTTTAATTTCTGAGATATTCATGACTAAATATATCAGGTCCTATAAAATTATTCGGCATGAGAGTAGTCTGGGCCAAACTTAAAAAGATAAGTATACTGCAAGTATAATTATTGTGAAAATATTAACTAATTTTTATAAATTTTAAAAACAAAATTACATTCTTCATACTTAATATGCTCTGCATTGAAATGCATGCTGCATCCTGCATCAAACGTTAAAAAGTAATATCAGCTTGATATTATAAAAGAATAAAAGTTTTGTGGTTCTTATTTATACTTTCAGAGATATATGTACATAACAGTTTAGGAAAGTCAAATGCAGGCAGAAAGGGTAAAAACAACAACAGCTAAAAAAAGGGGTTTAATAATACTGCATAACCAGCTTTTATAAACAGGGTAGTTTTTAAATATCTTTATAAAGCTTACTGTTAAAAGTTTAAGGGTAAAAAGTTACTTTTCTTATCATTCTGCTGTTAAGTGCGTAATCCAAACCACTTTTTATACACAACTCGATATATTTATTACCACAGTACAATTGATATAACAATCGCTGACAGATTTTTAATACTTCAGTCAAAAAAGAAAAGTAAAGAAAAAAAGAAGTTGAAGCTAACAAACAGTCAAAAGTTTAATGACTCATGGCAACTCTTTTAATACTTTTAAATTATCTCTAACATAAAAAAACATGAAAGAAATCTGAGCATTTTTAAACATACTTATTGCAGGGGATAACAAATAACATCAATATCACATTATAAATTATGGAACAAGTTAGTAAAAATTCGATGAAATTAGAGTATTGAAATATACAACTGTGCATATTAGGGCCGTGGAGTAACATTACCAAAAAAACAATGGATTTTTTTTAGAAAAATATAAGAATGAAACATTGAATACAATATATACATTTTATTTTATTTAATTTATATAGAGCTAAAAATGGTAGCATGTTACATAAAATAGATAAGTATTTTTTTAATAGTATAACAGAATATAAATTAAGTGCCAACATTGTATCCTCCACTACAGTTTACTCAACAAGCTATTTTTTTTCTATAAGACTAAGTTCAGCTAGAGTATAAACACTATTATGCCCTTGTTAGTAGTAAGTATATATTATAATTAGCACACACAGAAAGGAAGCATTTTTCAACAAATGATTAAATTCATTACTTTTTAGCATATTAATCTAGTGAAATTATTTAAGAAAAATAAAGGGCAAAAACAGTTCTCAGTAGTATCTTTTATGAACTTATATTTTCACTTATTGGAGATTATAAAATGTAACAGTTTCCCGTTCAACACTTAGCATAATAAGATATCTATAAACTTGAAATGAGTATAATTTATTGGAATGCCTAGTGAAGTTATATGTATATATATGCAAATATAGACACACACACATATATATACATAGCATTTTCTCTTTTCCCATAAAATATTATTAACAGCAAATTTTAAAATAGATATAAAATAGCATGCAGAACTCATTTGAAATAGCTAGGGTCATAACACACCACAGAAAATCTGCAATCTTCCTATAACCAAAAGTATTCAATATGAATGCCTAAAATATAATCAAAAATACGGAACTCAAAGTCTGGAAACATTTATCACAAAAATTCAAGTCCATAAGATTCAGAGATCTATAGAAAGAGCTAAGTTTTTTTAAGAAGTGCACTTAAAATCCTGAAAATAAATTGTATAAAAATACTACTGAGATTTAAACAGGAAGATTAAAACAAATTTCACTAACATTATCGGTTAAGTTTTTAAATTATAAAATAAATGGAACAATGGTGTTCGAATTTCACCTGTTTCTATTTCAAAAGTGGCATTTACATATGGACCTCAAAAGCTTTTACTGAATTTTCCAAAAATGGGTTTGTGCTGCTTTTTCGATTCTTATCAATTTCCACCCACTCGACATTGAATGGGTCGACGTAAGGGTTAACAGGTTTTTCTACTTCTTTGTCAGTTCTTTGAGTGTCTAGTATATTGTTGCCAGTATCACCTGCTACTACAGAAGTCTTCCAATTGACTTGAGTAAGAAAGTTTTCTGCAGAGCCCAGGGAGCTGCTACGCAAATGGGCAAAATTTGGGCTAGCTCGGCGGACTGGTGGTTGGATGGGTTTAGGAGAAGGAGGCTTGGGGACGCTGCTCGACACTTGGCTTGAAGAGAGTCCCACAGTAGTAGAAGCTGGAAACTGGATAGGTACAGCCCTGTCCAAGGAATTCTTTCGAACAATGTTTGTGCTACTTGCCAGCCACTCTTCAGCACGAGAAGAAACTGAAATAGAAAACAATGAGACTGATCAATGACATTTTATTTATTTATTTATTTATTTTTTTACACATAACTAGGATCGTCAGAAGTTGAAAGTACATGAGAATTTTTCAAGAAGAAAGAGTACAGGGTGTAGAAATATGCAAATACGATATTTATTCTCATCCATGACAATTTATATTTATTATCTATACATATAAAAGTTCTATAACTGACTGACAGATAACGCACAGACCAAACCGCTGGACCTAAAGGGCTGAAATTTTGCATGCCGATTCTTCTTAGAGTGTAGGGGTGCACTAAGAAAGATTTTTGAAAAATTCTTCTTGGATTTTTTTAAAAATTAAATTTTTAAGCTACTTTTGTAACATTTTTTAAAACAGTAATCTGAAGGTTATAAAATTTATATCACCAGAAAAATCATAAAAATTTCTTCAAAATGAAATCTTTTTCGAATCTTCACCTCCATTTTCCGATTTTTGGTGAATTTTTTTAAAGATTAATTTTTAGAATTTAATTTATTATTTGCTGATCACGTGGTTTCCTTTCTTTTTGTGATACTTTAAATTAATTTTGCGTCACGTGCATAACAACGAAATAAATTGACAACAAATAAAAAAATATATTAAAATACAGTAAAAGATAAAATTTAACCACTAGACTCATTGAGATGGAAGTTTTTAAAGAATTTAATTCAAATTAGTATGTTTTATAGATATTAAACATACAAATTAATTGCATACATTGACCATTGTATTTAATTTGAATATCTTCTACATTTTTGTCTAAAAAAAATCTGTTACAACTTTTTATAAACAAATAAATAAAAAAAAAATATATATATATATATATATATATATATATATATATATATATATATATATATATGGCATACATTGACTGTTGTATTTATTATAAATACTTTTTTTTTGGCATTAATTGCACACATTGACCATTGTATTTAATTTGAAATACAATGGTCATTTATATTCCATAGCAAAGCACAGTTATTCAGCTAGTATAAATACAATTTAGGAAATGTTTTTATTTAAATACAGTTTTCTTTTTCAAATAAAATAGAAAATTTATAAATAAAAACCAAAACAATAACTTTAAATTCATAATACTAATAGCTAGAAGGAATAATTATATAATTTGAAAAAATCACAATAAGGTTTCGTCAGTCACAGGTTTCTCAGTCTTTTATATTTTTCAGCTAATAATTTCTAATATTGAGCTAATAATTTATAATATTGATTTAATACTCTATGTTAACATGATGTCTCTCCTTTGTCCATTGTACCTCAATCATGAAAAACAATCCATTATGCCCTGGTATTAAAAAATAATACTGACATATTTGGGGATATAAAAAACAATTGGACTAAAAGTAACTGAGGAAAAAAAAGAGGACAAAAAAGAATTTTAGAGATTTTAAATAATTTTAAAAGGAAAATTTTTAAAAAAGAGACTAAACAAAAACATCAGGATAATAAAAAGAGATATGCTAGCAACCTGTATGTAACTCAATAAAAACTTTCTAAAAATTTAAATGCTTGCTTGAAAAATATTATTACATGAGCTAATTGTAATAAAACATATGAACTTTAAAATAGCAAAACAAATTAAATATATATACAGTGGAATCTCGATCGATCGTTTTCGGATCCATCGTTTTTCCGTATGTGTCGTTCCTTTTATCCAGTCCCAATGATCATATTGCTTTGTTATGTTTCCGCATCTATCATTTTCCCGCATTTATCGTTCATTTCAATCGGTCCCTTGAAAAACGATAGATCGAGATTCCACTGTATATGGGAATTGCATTATCTCAGGGCTCCGGCTATAGGCTATATGTCGTCGTGTACACTATGCGACGACAGCACTACCAGGATTTCGGTAGATGAACTGGGAGAAAATGTTTGAAGGGAGAGTGAGATTGGGTCCCGACCTGGCAAGAGGTGCCGAAAAGCAGCAGACGGGAGAGACAGTCTCGACGGGGGCATGATGTTGGCTCCTGAGCAGACGGCGGCTTAGTTAACCCTATCGTGGCAGACGGCCGGATACTGTAACCCATTCAGATTGTGGAGGCCTAGTGCGGCCTGACGTGTAACTTATATGTAACTTACTTCTACATATGTAAATAGTTCTAAGTGTCAATATATTATGTTCGTGGAAAAGATGTGACTCTGTCCTTTATTGAGTACTGTGTGAGTTTGAGAGAGTCTAGTTCTGCCATACAGTACACGGAAAAGTTTCTATAAAAGTGGACGTCCGCCCAAGAAGTAGTTTCTGTAAGACTGGGAACTCACCCTAGACACCAATTTCTACATATATATATATATATATGTGTGTGTGTGTGTGTGTGTATATGGACTGAGCAAACACAGGGTTGTCTTTCACTAGTACACTTAAATTTTCCATACCGTGTACCATTACAGTGCATGATGGTGAATGAAAACAAGATTTCAAAATTTCAGATTATTGTGAGCACTGAGGTTGTATAAAAAAATGTATCTGGATAATGACAAAGTTTTAGTATTATTCAACACATGAAATAATCCATGAATAGCCTATAAGAGGTATTTCCAAAAAATCAGTTTTAAAACTGACAATGCCAGTTTCAACTGCAAACAGCACAATTATTTGTAAGTGCCCCAAAAACTTGTATCATCTATGAATATTTACACAACAGAAATTATACAGATGCTCAAAAAGGAAACTGAAAAATACACAGCAAACTGTTTCTTCAAGTCCTCTTGTAAATTTTAGATGTAAGTAACTGACATCACTGATTACAATCCACCATACTCTTTTCTTTGTTTTCAGAGCAATTAAGTTTAGTACATTCTACCTCTTTTTAAAAGAATGTTAAAATGCCTTTTTACTCTTAGAATTAATACAAATCTGTAGTAATATAGACTCAAATATATTATTATATAATCACCACAGTTTTGTTAAACACACACTTCAGTGATTTTGTGTATCATAGCAAAATCTTTAAAACTTCACCAGGTATCAAAATGAAATTTTGATTGGCAGAAAACAAGTTTAAATCAATCTTTTATTTATTTGCAAACTGGATGCAATCCAGATAAAACAACCTAAGATTTTCTGAATGGGTTCACAGACTTGACAGTGGTATTTTCTGTAAGGTGATTTTTGCGCAAAATATTATATTTTTTAGTATTTTAATTTGTACAAATTGAAGCAAAATACTACAGTTTCTGAAGCAATACTATTATTTTTAAGCCATTGTTTATAATTTTACCTTGTTGGTATTTTTAGCAAATTTAAAATGTGCTTATGATGCTAATAAGACTTCAAGGGAAAAAAAATTACCTATTATTAATTTAATATACATATAACTAAAAAATTTTTGATAACATCAACAAAATTTACACTCTTTACATTTAATACATATGATGTGTTTCATTTAAAAAAAAAAATAATTTTCACAACTAACAAAATATGAGCAACTTTAAAAGAGTAACAAGTTCGAATCAAGCTTTTTTTTAAACACAATATAATATTTAACCCTTCAGTGGACGCACCAATTTTTGGAACACCAGCAGGCACGTGTGGCACAAAGTGCAATGTCTCTTTCAATCTTGATTATTCCTTTTGTAACAAACTTTTTTTTTCAAATTTTAAATAATAATTCTGCGTTTTATGACAATAAATAAAATGTTGATAATATTGAAGTATATTTATAATCAAAGGCCAAAGAATGCAGATACAATCGCCTTATCTCAAAACTGTCCGGTTTATTGAATCTAAAGACAACTTGTGAATGGATTCCCATTATGTTCAAAAACCTAAAAAACAATGAGATTGTCCATCTTCGTGAATGAGGGATACCGTGTAATAGCTGCACATTGGATCGACTACATCAACTCCTGCTTTTGTCATATTGTAATCCAGTATAATCGCTGGTTTACTACAGTTAAATTATGACTAACAATGTATGGAAAGGAATACAAGGGTCAGAAAATCAGACCTGCATTAGAAAGGATGTAGCTATAAATAGAAACTGCTTAGATCATTCAAAACTTACATGTAAAAACAAACCATTCAAAATTTACGAAAATGTTGCACTTTGTACACAGGCATGCCTGCTGAAGGGTCAAAAAGAATTACTCAGGAAGCAGTGTGTAATGGAGGTGGATTTCTATTCAGTACTAACATAAAATATAATTACATCTACACAAATTTCAGTTATAAACACTTGATTTCAAGATGCCTAACAGACAAAATTAAATGCATTACCTTCTGTTTTCTGTGTTTGGGGTACATCTGGATCAAAAGGATCACCACTGTGATTTGAAAGAAATGATAATCCTTGGGCAAGTTGCTGGCACATAGTACTTATAGTATCTTGTCTCTCAATTAGAGGGGATGATTCTGGTATAGGAGTAACTACGAAAAGCAAAATATAACATTATAATAATATAAAGTATATGGTTTAATATTAAGTATCAGAAAACACCAATTTTTTTAAACAATATTATGAAACAAATCAAAATCTGTTCATTTTCCCTTATGCAAAAGATATGAGTTATCAGTTAAAACTTGCATAATGGGCATTTTCAAACAGTGAATACCACAACACAATTATTCTAGTGATGTTACCAAAAAAAAAAAAAATGAAATGTTATGATATACCTCTGAATTTCAAGTAAAACTTTTCACCCAAAAGTTCTTGTTTCTCAACAATTTTAAACAGAATTTAAGCAGAAAAAACTCTCAGTAATTTAACATGTAATAGTTGTACATGATTTTATTATATATTTTCTATTTCAACGAATAAAATAAAATGTGTTTTAAATATATTTTTTAAAACCACAGAAACAAATGGAAAACAAAAAACAGGAAAACAGACTACTTATTTTAAGGTCAAAATCAGACAGACTTACTCAATTGTTAACAAAACAGATGAGTTTAAGAAGAAATTAAGTATGTTAACAACTGCATGAATTCCTAGTTTGCAAAGCAATGGAACATTGCCTCTTATGCATTTATACTTAATAACAAAAATTTTACTTATAGCTAGTTAATTCATGAAACAACCGTAGCTCATTGCATTTGAAAGAATTGAACCCAAAATCTTGCTAGCAAGGCGAATTCTCTGAGATTAAGTGCCATGACCAGAACTTTTTTTTTCAGGAACTTCAAAACATCAAATTGAAAACAAAAAAAAATTTAGCGGCACAATTTGCAGCAACAAAAACATTTAAGTCCTAATATTTAATTTGATAGCAACAAGTAAATTAAAAGATATAATGAAATGTTGATAAAAAATAAAAGAAACATGCAACACATCCTATCAAAATATTTTACTTCAAAATGGAGTTACCTGTCATTCCATTCTGTTGAGTCATCATATCAGAGGAACCAACTGACATGGAACGTTGTCTCTCTTGTGTAGATGGCAAATCTGCTATTCTAAGGGATAGTTGTCGTTTAAAAGGAGAGGCCTGATTCAGAGTATTAAAACCCCTAAAGGAGTTTTGCCTCTGTAACATAGTTGGTGGTGCATGAGGTCTCTCTATGGCATAAGGATTATGAACTTGCTTGGCAGGAGGAGGATCTGCATCAAGTTTTGAAAGAAAAAAAAAATACACAGTAAGTTCTAACCTAAGAATGCTGGACTTTTATTAATTTCATTTCATGGTACATATTACAAACAATAGAATGTATTAATAACATAGAATTCTTACAATTGATACTAATTAGTGCATAACATATGCATAAATCATATATATATATATATATATGTAACGAATTCAGAATCGGAAACAGAAAAGAATCATTATGGCAGGCGATGACTTGGGTTGTAGTTGTTGGTTTGAGTAGTTATTTAACCCAGTCAATAGAGTAGAGTTGATGGGAATAATAAGTTTATTAACTTGTACACATTATAGATATTTAATTGGTTAACATATTGTAAGAAATATAAAAAGATTGGAAGATATTTACAAAGAACAGAGAGAATGTATAGTATAATCTGGTTCAACCAATATCCAATAGGCTGAGTGACACGCAGTTCGACTTCCACACCAGAACAATGGAAAGTTAGTCTTGTTTGTCCACATGATCATTTATGGTGCAATACACCCAGTGACAAATAGGCACCACAAGGACAAGCACAAATTGAAATGTAAAGCAATAGTGGTCATAACAATTAAAAAAAAAATAATCATTTTATCCCTTTATTTCAACCTATAGAGATTTTTTTTTTTGAACAGGTTATAAAAATTCTGGAGTTTAGGATGAATTTAGGAAAAAGGAAAGTAAAGGGGAGAATAAATGACACAACGGTCAACAGAAAATCTAATTACTATAGTTAAGAGTTTATGTAAAAATGACCAAGACTAGGACAAAATTAGGACTTTTATGTGAGATGGCTTTCTAACAGACTTTAAAATCCTTTATACTATCGGATAAATTGAGGAAAAGCCACTTCACACAAAACTATCAGGCTTAAGAATTCAAAAAAATATATTTTTAGAATAAAATAACTGCATTTTGATAGTAGCTTCTTGTAGAAAATTTACTTCTGTATGAACAATTCATGATAAGATGACAGCCAGTTTTTTTTAAAAAAAAATCTGCAAAATGTCATTTAGAAAGCACAAGGCATAAATCATTTGTTCTATTTTTTACACAAAAGTTTAAGGATATAAGAACATTTACAATGAAATGGTAAAAAAAAAAAATGCAATGACAAGAGACTTATGTACATTTATTCTTCAGAAACAGATTCATATAAAGAGGAATTACAGAAATGGAAAAATGTTGAAGTTTCAAAGTGACCACTCATATTTTATGAGTAACTAACAATACACTTTCTTCTGCTGGTCCTACTTAGCGGTTACAAGCCTTTTTAATAATCTACAGAGCTTCACTTTAATACTTTCTTTGTTGTGCACATATATGCTACTGCAATTTTTTTTAATTATTATTACAAATGTATGATGCAAGAATGTGTACTGTACTTCTAAATTCATGAACAACATGGCAATACTTCAATGTTAAGCAGCACAGTTGTATAAATAAAATGTTATGTCTAGCTCAATAATAAACAACATATTACCAGCAATTTTGCACTCCTGTGGGTCTTGCAGCCTTTCAGTTAGGGAACCCTGGCGGAAAGAACCTGTTCGTGTGAATGTGGCATTTTGAGGATCATAATTTACAGTAACAGCTTCTTTATCTCTCTTTTGCTTCCTTTCTAGGCACACTGCAAATGCACATCCAACAGCATGACTCAGTCTCTCACCCTGGAAGTAAGTTTGTTTCACCATAAAGTTTGATTTTTCCCCAAAAAACATAATACTTTAACAATCATATTGGAAACTGAACATCAGCCTATAATTTTATATGAACCATGTTATTTCTAGTCCGGGTAAGATACAGGTATAAACATGAGAAAAAAAGAAGAAGCACTCTGACAGCTCAGAATATATTCTTAAGAGAGAACCTCTCTGAAATATATAAACTGTTACCTCACTAACCCCGCAGAATGAAAGAAAGTCATCCCTGGGGACATTATCCCACTCTTTGTTTAAACAGCTTATAGTTAAGACAACCCTTTTCAAAATTTTTATCCATAACAGATTTATAGCTCTGTTACATGTGAAAGTCCAAGAGCAATTTTTTTTAGGCAAAATAAAAAACAAAAAGATTTTTAAAGTAAATTTTAAAAGTAAAATAAAAAAATAATGTCAAGTCTTAGAGTGAAAATATAATCGGTATCTTCTCTTTCTCTCTTTTGTATATTCATAGTATTACAGTACTTACAAATATACATTCATAAAAAATCACAACTAAAAGTTAACAGTAACATTATGAATAAATAAATTTGAATTTTGCTTTTTGCATTCTGTCAAACAGTCATTTTCACATACAAAGTTCTTTGCTTGCTTGATTTACAATATCCAAATATGCTGAAACAAAATGAGTATTGATATGCTTACAAAATAATACAGATAAGGCAAGCCATATAATGAAACTAATTTCTACATTTTTTTCTATGCTACATGCATCAATATTGAGTTTACACAAGCAAATTTATAATTCTGTTTTTTTTTTTTTAAATTATACACTGCATGTTGCCATACGACTACTTCCATGAAAGAAAAGCTTGATGAAAGTAAATTTAAAATTATATAGTAATCAAAAATAGATAATTTCTATACAAAATCAGTAAATGTTTTGATGGTAATTGTTTTAATTACCCTCAAATTGATGAATAAAATTACCTTTTATATGTTGTCCTTTTGTTTATAGACTTTAAAAGACCCAAAAATTTTGTTTCCCCTTTCAGCCAGAAAAGTCATATACACCCTAATCACACACCCTAACATTGCAGTTTCTTCTGTGTTTACCTATTTTCAGTTTTGCAGTCATAATTCCATTTAACTAGCCAAACAGACAAAATCAAGATAATTTGTCAATATTATACAAAAATGATAATGTTTGATAGATGCAACATCAAATGTTTGTGTTTACCACATCAAATAACTGCTAAGCAACATTTCTTTGTTTAAACAGACTAGCAATTTACAAGAAACATTCAATGTATATGGACTTGAAGGCATGACGAATTAAAATCAAGCCCAACTAGAATTCAAGACAAGTATTCTGGAAAAAATGTTTAACAATTATTCAAATAGTACACAGAGATTAAATGAATACTTAGGAATTCAACTAAAAATTACATAACATTAAGTTGATAGTTCTTGAATAAAATAATATTAATACCAAAGTAAAAACAGAATTTTTAGAAATATTTGATCTGTTAGCAGTATGCACTATAACAGGAAATATTAATATAAATGCAAAATAATACATACATCATTTAAACCCAACAGATTTCTAATATATTTTTATATAATGGTTTTATGAAGAGATAAGCTTTATATAAATTCAAGTTAAATAATTTTCATTGACTATAAAAATAATAAATATCAGGTTTAGGGCAAAATAATAAAAATTAGGAAATGAAAATATTACAGAATCTTTTAAAGATAAAAATCCATGGCACATCCATCTTCTAGTGGTTCCATCACGACAAATATAAGAGAAACCTCTTTCATGGTTCCGATCCGGAGCACAAAAAGAAACTTTCTCTATTGTTTGATCAACAAGAAGACCCTATAAAATCAAAATTTGTTCAGAAATTTTTTTTATAGGTGCTTGGAAATTACAATGTTTATAATCAAGAAAGTGAGAAAATATAGATTTTATAAACCATTCAATACTACTAAATAAATTTAAAAACTATTTTGGAAAATATTTATGTTTTAAGGGGTTTTTCTCCTCCCCAGACAAAAAAAAAAAACTCATTGCAGTTGAACTGCTATAAATTAATTTATTATTGTATATATACTGCACTGGTAACAAACAAAAAAACACCGGCATCAGACTCAAAAGTGTGTGTGCATGAATGCAAATCTATACACATATTCAGAAACTATGTGTATAAATATGGAACAATTTACTATTATAATATAAATTTCAAATCAAAATAGAAAAATCATGTGGAACATGCTTTATACATATTTCATAACATAATTTAAATTTGTAATAGGATATATTGACCAATCTATGAAAAACTTTTGCAAATGCAAAATTATAAAAAAACTGTTGCAAAAAAAATTCTCAAATACACATTAAAACATCAATCAGGACTGATCAAATAAATGGCTACGTAACCATGTTAATGAATATCATACTACAATACAGTCATCAGTTTAACTAGTTGATATTACAAACCAGAAGCTTTGAAATTTCTAGATATCTTCAGAACAAAATCAAGGTAATATTTGTTCTATCTATCAGTTAGTTTCATCTTCTATATTCAAATTAATAATTCACACTAGTTATGTATTTGGTCTTAACACGGCTAAATCTTTAAGTCACATTTATTGCTCAGTTTATTACTAAGAAAGTTCATTTAAAGTGAAAGTCATAACAGTGGGAAAAAAGATATCATTGAACCTATTTTCCAAAATAATAAGATGCCTCAGAAACAACAAAAAAAATTAAAAAAAAAAAAAATAAAATTGTAAGACTCACCTTAGTTTCATCATCTACAACACGTAGACCATCTCCAGTGACAAATAGAGTGCCTTTAATTATTCTTCGCCTAGAATTCTGAAATTAAAATGGTGTAAATTAAGAGTAAATACCACAACTGATGCATTCAAGCTGATAATAAAAATATTAAGTGAATATATAAATATTTTAACAGAAAGAAGTTAAAAGTTCATATTCAAAAATATTAAATTGGAAACTAATCAAACAAATATATATCCCGCTTGCTTGAAGTTTTTAATATAACAGATGTTATCAAACAAACTGCATTTGTTATTGGGAGATATTCACCAGGATTAGCTCAAAATGCCTAGCACTAAATCTTGAAATAGAATTTTATTACTAAGTCATACTGATGTATTCAGTGTTTTACCTTAGCTGAGGTTGAAATGTAGCATTATTAGTAAAATTACATTTCCCTTATAAAATAGGAAAAAAAATATGCAATTCACAACTTGTAACCAAAAATATTGATAACTCCAATCTCATCATAAACTAATTTCTTTCAAATTTTAATATTGTTTAAAATTAACAAAAAAAGTATTAAAAAAACACATAACAGAAAGCAAAAAAACATAAAAAGTTAACAGAAGTTTAATTTGATTAAATTTATATGGATTTTGGTATTGATTTTGCTTTCTTGCCATTTGGATACACATAGTAATGCAGGAAGTTTTTTTTCAATTTTTCCCATAATTTCAAATTTTAAAAACCCAGCAACATATAAATTAGAATACAATATTAACTCAAAAATTATGGTACATAATAAATTAGATTTTCAAATGCTTCATAAAAATGTTTAAAATGATAATTGTTATATTCAATTACAGCAACATAACAGTACCAAGACATGTACAATGGATGCTTTCAAATGCAGGCTTTCCTGATGTGAAGTGGGTTCGAATTCCACTCTTGGCTTGGCCATTTATAGCCGTTCAGAATTGGCTTTAAGCAGTAGGTCCCTGTCTAAGTCCTTGTGTAGCAAAAAGTTGACCATAGCGCTCCGAACCAAACCAAACCAACCCTGAGGTGAAGTGCATCCATGAAAAACCATTTAAGAAATCCAGCACCTGAACTTTACTGCTTCTTCAGAGGAGTCTAGTTTACCACTAAAGCAACTGCTACTGTTCTATGCACAAACTGTTTGCTGATACACGGATGAGCTGTTATCAGCAATACTTTTAAAATTATCAGGAAAAAAAACTTACTCTTAAGACTCGTAATGCCTCTTCACACACTTGCATGCCTCTAGATTCAAAAACTTCAACACATCCAAGGTACTAATAAAAAAGAGAAAAATAAAATTGTCAGTTTATCAATATACAAAAAACAGCAATCAAACATTTCATAATACATTACAAAACAAAGAAAGAATGATTTAAGAGAAACAAAGTAATATTCTAGTTGTCTATAATTAAAAGTAAAGGTGTGTATATTGTCTACAAAGCTGTGGCAACATCAACATTGAAGGTAGGTATTGTTAAATTGGTTAGAGAGGAGTAGTAACCACCCATGAGATATAGCCCTGTATCCATCAATCTAAGTCTGACAAATGAACAAACACTGCCTATAAGGCAGAAAGTTATTCTGAGATTGAAAGGTACACTCTCAGATTTTTAAATGCAGTAGATAAGTATGAAAGGAAAAATCATCACAGATTGATGAAGGTTTACAAGCAGATTACTGTTGTAGTTTTGTTTTATAATTTTACCACTGGGCAGCCAATTATGTATTTCTTGCCTTACACATACATATCAGTAGGCAAGAAGTTTTGGAAAAACACAATTAGCCATCCCTTTTTATGGCATGGCATAAAAAGGGATGTTACCAAGCCTTAACTTTCAAAATTATCATATAGTTTACATAATTAAGCCCCTTAATAACTTTATTGAAACCTCTTTAACACATTAATGCATATATATTATATATATATATATATATACATACATACACAGTTATTTCCGCTTATAAGAATCACGTTTGTTATTACTGTTTTTGATTCTTATAGCCGAAATTTCGGTTTTTGGACAGGAACACACACACCTATATATACATATTAGATAATTTACTATAAAATACTCTTTAATTTACGTTAATTATCTTTTATTAAAATTATTTTTATAATTTTAAAAATACAACTTAATTTCTAGACCTATAAGTAGATACATATGATTATAGTAAGAGTAGAAAAAAATCCAATATTTCTTACAACATACCAGTTTAACATTTCAACTACAGGAAGGGTGCAAGAAAAAGTTTTCTATGGTAGTTTGACATAATGAAGTTTTCAGGAGGCTGTTTATACCTCTTTTGATACCAATAGTCTCAGACCAAGATTCACATTTTAGCTTACGTTCTACGGTTTGATAATGTGCTGAATCTAATAATGTCACGTTTGCCTAAGTGATAGTGGACACTTCCCCGAAGATTTATGTGCTTCAGGGTACAGGAAGCAGCAACCAGGATGTGGGAGGTGGGAAAAAAAGAGTCCCTGTTTGTCAGTGGAGAAAAATGAAATCGGATCCGCATGGGTAGGATGCCCCTGGGTCAAGCTAATAGGACAGTGTTTAGCTCAAGCGTTTAAGGGGAAACTTATGTTAATTCTAACAAAGTTAGTGATGCATTTCTAGATTGTATTCCATCCCATCTTATCACTCTTTATTTAAAAAAAATAAATAAAGAAAGAACTTTGTACCCTTTGAGGGCTTAGGTGGCTTTTTTGAAAAAATGAAATGAAAGCGAAGAGTGTAAACTGATTCTAAAACCGGTGGTTTGATTCTTTAAAGCAAAAATTTTAACATGGAAATAATATATTTGTTTTTGTTTTTGCGATATTGATTTGTATAAACAGTTGATTCTTATAACCTCTGATCACTATAAGCGGTGGTTACTGTATATATACACACACACATATATATATATATGGTTGCAAAATTATCAAATTAAACTGAAATTAAATTCTATCTTTGAAAAGAGGATATTTAAACTTCAACTACAACTAACTGATACTTATTTTTATAATGAATTCTCATAAATTTATCAGGATCATATAATAAAGCTTATAATTTTATGGCAATTATAAATGTACACCAAATTTGCTATCTTAGTATTTATCAGTTCTCTAGTTTATACATGTTAAGTCAACTACCAAAGATAACCTCCAAATATACATAAAACAAACATAATGCCCTGTTGATTTGTGTTTCAGCTCCATGCTGACATCGGGTCTTTACAAATATAACAATTACAGCTTTTGAATTTTATTCTCAGACCACACCCTTAACAGACTAAAGTTCTTTACAGACTGATTTATACAAGATTTATTTTAAAACAGAATGACACTAAACAAGTAATAAAGACTATCAGATCCAGATTTCCACATACTACATTTCTGTAGTCCATTTAAAAATTTACAATCAAATCAAAAGATTCAAAATACATCAAAGGTAAAAATATATTAACAATTTTACTAAAAATATTTTGACATTGCTGCCCAGTAGCATTGCAAGGGTAACAAGTACCCACAGCAATCTTTATATGTGTGAAACATAACATATCAGACAAACATAACATATCAGAAAGAATGCTTAAAGAGTACAATCAAACTTTATTAATAAAAATTTTAAAAAAAGCGAGGAGAGGGAAACCACTTTACACAGATATAAAATTTAATCTTCTCTAAACAGAACACCTAAACACATCCTTTTATCAGAGAGATAACAGCTATGCTTACCATCAAAAGGTAGATATTTTTTTAACCAAGACAGGGTTAACAATTAGAGAGTTGGTGGATGGGTTTATGTAATATTTGTAAGATGACAGTATACATGTATATAAAAAGTTTTTAAAATTGTTTTGTACTTCTAAATGTAAAAACCAGTTTTCAAACAAATTAGAAAAAAAAATCAAAAATCGTTATGTCACACATTATAAATAAATACTTATCATTTGTATTTAATGATTAATTTTTCTTATAATGAATTTCGTACAAGAAATTTTTTTCTCAGGGTGCTAGAGGTTAGCTGCTTTTTTAATTTAAATTTTCAATATTTTAATATTTCCTCCTTATAACTATCACATAATAATATTCTAAAACTGAAACAATTTAATACCCTTGTTGAAACACATGATAATTAGAAATATTTCAAATTCTATTGAATTTGCATATAAAGAAAGGATACAAAAAATGATAGTACATTCCAAAGAGCGACTACAACTTCTAACATAGTACTAAATTCTAATGATTGAAGGGCCATTTACTTTTAAAGCTGAAGTAATGTTTAATGTTTTATAACAGGTATGTGATTAAGATACTGATATAGGAACTACATTCAAGAAACAATTAGAAATACATTGAACACACATACAGACAGACCACATTTAATTTTCTGCAGTTAAAATGACACAAAAGCTCGTTGAACTTATGCAATACAGAATCTTTTACAGAGTTTAAAAGTCTTTTAATGTCTAATGTTATTTAATATACATATATGTTATACCAAAAAAACCCCTTTAAAGTATGAAATTAAATATGCTACTCAAAAGGTAATTGTTAATGATAGAATTTGAAGTTTTAAAACATCATGACACCAACTCAATGCATTTTTTTTTTAAAAATGGAATTTTTAAATCTAATTTACTTTTATTCCACATACAAAATGTACCTAAGACAACAGGAGAACCACTAAATTTATGCTTGAATAGCTAATTTATAAAATATCAAATAGGTGAGAATTTGAAAATTTTCTTGTAATTTTCTAAAACACATTTTAGTGTTAAAATTGAATTAAAAGTGTACCTTAACAGGGAAGCTGCATGTACCAGCACGGACTGCTGCTTCATCCGCCTGCCATTGGTGGGGTTTACTACATTCAGGAATATGATCTTTTTTTCGACGAAAACTATCACGTAAACTTCTTCTAAGACGATCCATAACTGAAATATTAAAATAAATTAATTAAACCAATAAACCTTCATCTCAATGCATAAACTGATATAAACATAAAATATAATTTGTTTCTGATATGGAGAGGTAGTCAAAGAAAAATTACAAAATTTGCTATTCTGCAAATTTTAACAGATACCATTAGATATATAGAAGAAAAAAAAATTCATTCACTTTTATTTTTCAACTATAGCTACACTGAGCTGTAAACAAGCTTTATATAAGCTTTAATATTTAAGCTATAAATAAGGAAGAGGGAAACTTTATGATTTTTAAAAACACTTGATGTTTTTATAGAACATATTTCTATTACACAAAACAAATTTTAAAAATACATTACCTATTTTGCATATAAAGTTAGTCTCTTGTTTAAGATTTTACAATACAATCAGAATCATACACAGTAAAACAAAAGAAAACAATCAATTATGAGATGAATCTAGAGGGGGAAAAAAAAGTACTTACTGGGGTAAACATTAAAGTAGGTATGTTATTTCAAATCCATGTACACAGATGTTTTACAAAAAATGCATTTGAAATAAGTAAAGTTTCACAAACAGGTTATATTTTCCTTTGCTCCATAAAAAGCTTTAAATAATCATAATGGCACATTCACGTTTTTCCGTATTTCAGGCTGAAATTGACGACTTCTTAATTCTGTTATTTTTAAATCACAAGGTTGAAGCTTTTGCGCACAAAATTGGGAAAAATCAAGCAGCTCATTTGTAATTGGTGAAGAATGTCCCAATGAGAAGTGACACCAAAAAAATTCTTATACTTGCATTCCCCAATCGCGATGGGTAGCCAAAGTCGACCTTCGTTAACTGGCATAGCATTCGACCTACGCTCAAGGTTTAACCTCATTAAGCATGCACATGTCTATCCCCCGCTGGTTGTTTACGATATAAAACGAACATCGCTTTATCAAATTAATAAGAGAGGGCTTCGGAAAAGCAACAAGGGAGGCGAGGCGTTTAAAGAGACAAGTACTCACCCATCCTCTTTCTGGCTGGTTTCTCGCGTAATTCCGAGTGCTGGTTGCCCATTTCTCAAGCAAATGGGGCGAGACGGCAACAATTTCTCGCCAGCTTTTACAAAATTTTAGCCTTTGGCAATTTAACTAACTGACCATCACGATTTTTGGCAAATAGCAGTCACAAATTTGACACAACAGCGAAGCAACGGTTGTTGTCCCGCTGACTTGCAAAACACATTCTTTGCCTAGCCCGAAAGAGCCTTGGTGTACAGGTAGATCGGCCCAAACTGGTTTGACGCGCAAGGTAGTCGGTTTTTTAAGCTCCGTCTCACTCAGCTGAGAAGTTATTCACACAATTGCCTGTCTTTTGTGCCTCAGCTGTTGACGGGACAGTTGCATCAAAAGGTGGGGATTAAATCCCATCCGAGAGCCTACCGCGTCCGTTGGCTCGGAGCGGGATGAAGGAGCCCGGTTAGAGTGGGTGATGCTAAACAGCTTCTCTTATTCTCGCGTATTCATAAGAAAATTTGAAGTACGCAGTTTCATTATTCAGAAATATGCCGCAGAAATTATCGCACAATTCGATCAAATTGGGCCCCCCCCCCCCCCAAGAAAAAAAAAAAAAATGTTACTTTTGAATGGTATATTCCGCATTCAGATATTTTTCAATTACAAAAACATTAGTTCCATCGACGGAAAAAGTTACCCCGATATTAAAAGAAATATATATATATATATATATATATATTTCTTACCGCTTCAATACTTCAAGGGCTGTGCATTTCCTCGTGGGAAAAATTGATGAAATACGTAGTTTGTGTAGGATTCCATAGGTCTAGACAAATTTTATCTTGCGATGGCAGAATTTTTTTTTTTTTTTTTAATCTCATTTCCACATTATTTGGTTACAATTTTTTTTTCAAGAATGTGTTATCTTAAATTGCTTACATATGAATTTTCTTTAAAAGGGACCTTCCTTTCATCACCAGATAAACGTTAAAATTGAAATAATATAATTTAAAATAATCTAATCATAAAATTTTAGGACAAATAGCAACTAATAGCAATATTTCTTCAGTATTCACACGAGACAGCTTAATTATCTAACCCTAAGATATACTATTAAAACTTAACATTTTTTTTCGGATTATTATCTTTTCGTCACCCACCTATTTCTACAGAAAGCGAAATCTTCAAAAGAAGCTTCCACATTAACTTTCGTGACCGCCATGCGATTACGATGCAGATAAGTACTTAACTGTTGCTGTTCTGTCTGACAGAAACCTTTGCTCTGTTATCTTCCTGTATAATAGAAAAAAAGTTCTTTCCGATAAAAAATTAGCTCAAAGATAACGGCAGGGATGGTAGCTGATAAGCGTAAAGTAAAATGTTAGAATTTAGTACTATTATAAAACCATACTGAAATTTGTAATATCTTCTCGTCATCTTCATTTTTTTAAAAAATCCTAGAGAAAATTTAAAAAGGAAAAAAAAAAGTATTGAGGGAAGACATAATTCTTCCGCAGACTCTCACCCAAATGATTCAAGCTTAAGATCGACAAATGTATCTTTAATTCAAAATGTATTACACACGCAGGAACCACGTTCACAGTAGCGTCAAAAAACGCGATCGTAATTATGCGTTACACCACATAGACCCAAAATTCCGTGTTCGCAAACTGAAAAATCAATCAGATCACTGAATTCCCCTCAGGTTCAGCAGTAACGAAAGAAAGTTCTCCAGTTAAACAGAGGAGGAAGCATAAGTAACAAATCGTAAAAAAAAAAAAAAACGAAAAATGGAGACCAGGCTTCAAAATTAGGTACATTATGGTCTTATTTAACCCCAAGTATTTTTGGCATGACCATTTTAAGATATGTTCCTTCGGAAACAATTTATTTCAAAATATAAGCATAATGGAACCCGAATATAAGTTCCTCGCGTGTTGTTAGCATGCATGCATGCATGCTTGCTTGCACACACACACACACACACACACACACATAAAAGGGGCGTCAAGGTGGGGAGGAACACGCACAAGCTCTCGATATTGTGATCAACTTGATAACATCACTACCAGCAAAAAATTTATAGTTCATATAAAATAGCAACCTACTTCGAAATTTGAAAACGGTCAGACAACGACGACAGAATAAAATACCACATAAAAATTACTAATAGTACAACATGACATTTAAAATGGCCCAAAACTATACCTTACTAAAACTTTAAATAAAAAAAATAATAATAAATAGCCAAAAAAAAAAACTGGAAGAGAGGAAACACAATATAGGGCTTCCATTTCATTAACCATGGTGATAACTAAGAGCTAGCACATAAGTAGTCTTGAAATTAAAATTGCAAATTATTTTTAACGAATTAAAATGTTGAAAACTACATACCTAATGCCCTAAAAATCTCCGAGAAGGACTGATATCATAAACCGAATTAGCATACTTCTACAAAAGCCAATTACAAGGTCATTGAACAAAACTAAATTGCTAATATTACAATAAACGATCACAATTTTGCTCAAGCAAGCATGAAGGCATTCTCCATGGAAACACACATTCACTGCACCGACATACTCAAGGACACTCAGAATGTGTGTATATTGTTTTAATCAGAAGCATTCACACTCAGGTCACATATGACAACACACCTTTTTTTTTTTTCTTTCTTTCTAACTACAGATCTGAAAAGGATAGGTTTGAAAAATAATTCCCGAGCTCCTGTATCAACATTTGTACGGTCTTAATTTTTTTAAAAAAAAGGGGGGGGGGGATATCTGAAAGAGAAATATTTCCCACTCACGCTCCATTAGTCGTCCTATGATTCTTTTTGATCACCGAAGTCCATTTTATCATCCACTTAATGCGGAAATATAGATGAGTTTGAAAACAGTTCACGCTGACAAGAAATCACTGAATAGATTAAAATAATCATTTAAATAAAACTCATTCACAGAAATATTTCCTATCTCACGTTTTATGTTTTTTTAAACGAATAGATGACAGTGGTGTAGTGATATTTTCGTACTACACGCTGGAATGCGTGTATTTTTTACTTACACGCACATATTATATAAATATATACATGCATACACAAACACACACGGCGGGAAGGACGCGAAAAAACAGAGTAACTGAATCGGAATTATTTTTATTATCAAAAATAAATCTACTACAAACGGAAAAATATTAATTTTTGAGACCTTTCATAGCTAACGAAGCCGGCATGATCATGTTTGTGAATTAAAAATTCGCCCTCTTGCTCTTCTCAAATCATTAAACGAAGAGAAGGTCCGCGGGCAATTTTTCACGAGCCATAAAAATTGCCGCGGTTCGGCTCTAATTACTAAAATAATGACGGGGGGCACAAAACTACCACTTCTGGCACGACCTTTTATGACGTTGCCGGTAGCAGTGTATGGGGCATGCCTGTTATTTCATCAGCCGCACGGGCTGCCGCAACGAACGCCTTTCACTAACAGCATCGAGCTTTGTTCTGACGGCTTTTGTCAAAATGAAAATGACGTCGAATCTCAGTTTGGACAAAAGAGGCGATTACTAGGTATCATTTATAAGAAGAATGACAGAGAACGGTAAATACTTCATAAATTTCAAATTCATATAGTTTTAAAAAGACAACTAAAGTTTTAAAAATTGGTGGACGAGTTGTTGAATTTTAGTAGTGGAGTGCCTGGACCTGCTGGTTTTAACTCCTGTCGCAAGATATATTGTCATCAATGTATATGTGCTTAGTAAAAAATTTTAAAATCGTTACGATAGTTAAAGTTTAAGGATACGGATCTTAAGGAGTAAGTTAAAAATTTAAGGCCTTCAAGAGTTGAAGGGTTTAAAAAAAATATTAATATTAGAAATGATAAATTAATAAGAATGCTGATAATAATTAAGGTAAAGTTAATTTTAAGTAATTAATTTAGAATTAAGATAAAGAGAATAATAATTAACAGATAGAGGTAAGTTGGCCCACAGTAAACAAGATGTAAAGTTTACAATAAGAAAAAAAAGGCCCCATTCAGGGTCATACAATAATAATGTGATGATTGCAGAATTCCACGGGGGAAAAGTGAAAGTAGCAAGATATGGGAATTTGGACTAAGCGACACCACCTAGACCCGAACCCTCATCGTAGGGTTTTAAAAATTGGTGGGATGACAACCAAGCCCTATAAATGAGGATGACTTCCCCCCCCCCCCTAACTGCGCGAAATTTAACCGGAAAATAGCCAAATGCTAATATTTTTTCATAATAAAAAGAGAGTCAGTGGAGCACAAATCTAATAAAAATGAAAATAGCGTTATACGTGGGAAGTAGGTTCAATTTGACTACAAGGCATGGCCGTCCACGTGTGCAACGATCCGCACTCATAATCCGACTAATCTGTTTCTTGGAGAATCTACCGGCTTCACGGTTCAGCCATGAGAATTCGCTCAGTCATTATTACAGTGAAATCAAAAGTATTTTTTTTTTCTATCTTCTTGAAGCGGTAAGTTCTTTGAATTGACAGGGGTAGTTTTTTTTTTTTTAAGGGTGGGGGTGGAGATTGACCGAAACCCTTAAAAGAAAATTGACATTTTCCCCCCTCTCCTGCGCCGTACATGAGCGTATACTGAAAATTGTTTTGCAGGAGAACGAAAAGAAGATAATATTGTTTATTAATCTATTATTTAAAATTAAAATATTTTAGAAATAAAGTTCTTAATTTGTAATTCGATAAAAGTTTTAATACTAGAAAAATCATCTAACAACCGTGCTAAATTTATATTTTTTTAAAACACGAAACATTTTGAAGAAAAAATTAATTACACATCCAGATGCGTTTTAATTTAATTACACAATCTGAATTTGAAGCTAACTCAAAGAAAAATTGGGCATTTCTATCGAATGGCATATTAACTGCAAAGAAATAATAACTCACTAACTTTTAAGGGTGGCGACTCTCTAAACACACAAATATACAATAAGTATAGGTATCAGGATCAGATTCCAAATTTGGTGAGCTTTGAAAACTACCGGAAATGGAACAAGAACAAATCGTCGCAACAGCAACCATCACGGGTTGAACCTTCAAATCGAGTAGTTAGTTGTAACTCTAATGCACAATGAGGAGCAATTGCTAGCCAGAACTGTGAGATATGACACCTTCGCTGAGACGATAGCAAGTGTCAAATTCACTCGGTTCTCTACCAACCTTAAAATTATGTCTTACAAAGGGCTGTAATAATTCCTAATACAACTCTATAACGACCAGGGCCGATTTAGAAAATTCTTGACTATAGGCACAACTCGAGATGGGGGTCCCCTAACACTGATGTGGGCGTAAAATTTCCAAAATTGACACACACACAAAAATAATCATGAATCATTGTCAAAGTACCATTTTACCAAGAATTGGCAATTTGAAGCCCAGAACATTATCAAATAAAAAAAAGCAATACAACATATTAACTTCATCATTAAATCACCAATACAATGCAACCAGAAAAACTTATTCATCCCTTATATACACTATAACATACATATGATGAACCAATCAATCAGATTTGAAAGGATATATAAAACATAGTTATTAAAAAAGTAAAATGTTAAACAAATTTTAATTGGGAATTTTTTCCTTTAAAATAAAATTTTTTTGGGGGCCCCCACGAGCCTAATGGAAAATCAGGGCCTGATAACATTTTCCTAAATGTTAACAACAAAATAGGAATGATGATCTCGATAACATGACTTTTTCGAATAAGGGCCAGTTCACATAGAATCCGTTAGGGTAACTCGTATTGACTTATTTTAAACCAATCACAGACCTTAACAATTTCGTAGCTAATCGTTTGGAGGTTTGTAATTGGTTAAATATATTTCAATACGAATAACACTGTGTGTGAATAGGTCCTTAGAAATGTTATTCGGGGGAATGTATCTAAGCCCTTCCAAAGCAAGGGTCGGCCGGGTGGCGCAGTGATAAGCCAACGGTCATTCTTTGAAGGTCTTCACCATCAGATTGTGGGCTCGATTCCCGCTAGTCCGATGACAAGGCTGAGAATAGAAAGCTATAGTGCCTGCCGCGTTGGAAATAACAAACGACAACTTTCAAAGCAAGAAAAGGTAAGTCTCATTTTAATAACCTCAGAGAAACTAAACATAAAAAGCAATTGAGAAAAAGAAGCTAGAAAAAGAAGCTAAAAATATTTCATAACATGCGTCAAATGTTACCCAACATGTTGCAGCATTTCAACAGATATTTAATTATTTTGTCGATGTCCTAACGAAGGAAATACTTTCAGAATTTTAATAAAACGAGAAAGATTTCAAAATCAAATAAAACCAAAAAATGAAATTACTGAAAAATAACAGTAAAGTTATTTTGTCAACGTCTCACCCCTGAAAAAGTTTTCAGGCACAAAACATAAAATGAAAAATTGGAGTAAATTTCGACATCAAATACTCTTGACAGAAAATGTGGCAAGAAAGATAAGTCTCTGAAATTCTTATTTTTCGCGTTTAGAGATTCTAATAGTTGACAAAAATCACTGAACTACTACTTACTAAACTAAAAGGAGTTTAACATTTTTGACATTGTTTTAAATAGCATAATTTTGTCATAAACTTGAAAGGTAAACTATTCAACTTAAATGATTTTACCCTACACAAATTTATATTTATGTCAAAATTACATAAAGGTATGACGAACTAAGCTTCAAGGCACATGATGAATCTCATATAATTTTATATTCATATAATAATGATAATGCTGAAAATATCCTGTCAGAATATGAAACTATAATAAAACAAAAAAAATTACCTTTAACATTTATCTAACAATTAATGCGAAAAAATTTCAACATAGGATTACTTATCGTTGCTTACCCCTTTTTTTATGCATTTTGGTACTTTTCTGTTTAACTGTTTACTGCATGCCCAAGCGATACAGACTGGGTTTGGCACGCAACCAAAATTATACTTCGCGACGACGGACGTCTGAAATTTTGCTTTACCGCGAACCGTTATGGAGGAACGTAATCCTACGTTAAAAAAAAAATTCTTAAAATATTTTCTATCTGCCCGAAATCAACGTTTTACGAAAAGCATAAAATATAGCGATGAAGTCAATGCGGTAGGTAGAGTTACGCCCTTATCAGACCACAAAAATCAGCGAAACACAACACGTAGGGCTGCAAGTTTCATTTGAAGAGGGATGTGGGAATGCTAACTCAGAATGGAGTAGTTACCGCGCATGATCTCATTGGTAACGAAAAATGTTTTCTGTTTGAAGGAGCGGAATTGCTTCTGAAGCAATGTTCTTGAGTTGCGCGGATTTTTTGGGGCCTGATAGGACCTTTACTTTGTTTTCAAGAAGTTGTAGGACAGTTATCAAAGACGAGATTGGTTACACTGTAAACTTCCCACAACCAGCAGGGCCCGATTATGAACGCTGGGGGCCCCTGGGCAGATGCTATTTGCCCCCCCCCCCTTACGAACATTTATAAAAATAAGAACTATCCATGGGCTATACATACTATTAGAAGTACTAGATGCATACACCAAGGGGGTTTTGGGGCCCCCTAGCATCAGGGGGCCCTGGGCGAAGTCCCGATTTGCCCATGCGATAAAAAGGCCCTGACAACCAGTAACATTTAAGCGATAGGTGACATCACGCCTTGGGGGGGAAAAAAGCAATGGGCCCATTACAAACTTACATCGGCGTCTCCGATAAGCGTTAAAATTATTTTCAATGTATATTTTATCATTAAGTCCACAATATCGTATATCCGCATATGCTAAAAAAAATTCTTCCTCTTCTCTCGATGTTGAATTTATAGTACTTAATTACAGCACAATACGTGACAAATTTTCTTCTAAAAAAAATTTAAAAAACAACTGTGGTTGCTTTCAAAGAAATAACTTTAAAAATGTGCGTATAAACAAACCAGGAAAAAAAAGTTAAAAAAAAAAATAAATAAAAAATAAATAAATCTCCCAACTTGCGAAGTAATTATATAAAACTCTTCAAGGATTTTAACAGTAAGAAAGTTTTTCCTCCAATCGAAGTATCGCAGCCATCTTACGGGTAATTTTGTAATTATGATGAGAGAGAAAATTTTGTGAATTCTGAACTGTCAAATTAAAACTTCAAACAAGTTCCAAAAATACCTGGATGGGTTCCAATACGAAGGAACTTAATAAACAACTCAAAAATCTTTCTTTTCGCGTTGACAGCATAATTAATATCAATGTTACAATTTATTGTCAATTTTGTGACGTAATATGGATATCTACCAAAACATCTCGTGTCTTACACGGTAAAATTTAGTAACTAAATTGGAGCGCGTCAAATTAAAATACGGGTTTATCAAGACAGGAGATTTTATAGTTCTAATTGATTAAATCTTAAATATCTAAAAAGGTTCTTACATAAGTTACCCCAACTCAAATCATCCAAGAAAATGCAACCACTTGTGAGCGCTGCATTTTTCTTTTAGCTTTACGAAATGTGTCAATTTCATCAGCCTTTTTATAAATAAAAAATATTCCTCACACTTACATTAGAATATTTATTTTTGTCAGTCTTTAAGAACTGAAGAAATTGTGAAAATGCGAGACTGCAGAACTTAAATCTGTGTATTTATATCATCATCTTGAAGAGACATGCAGAAGTCAGATACACTCATCCTTCAGAGTGAGTTTAATAGCCGCTCAAAAGTAATAAAATTGAATTATTTATACTGGTTCAATATCTAGCCTTTGTTTGTTATAAAAAATATCAAAAAAATATTTTGAAGCATAAACTAGAGTTTTCTGGTATTCCAGAATTGTTAGAAGTATTCTCTCTTGTTCATGCGCAATTAAGATATCTGCACAAGACAGATAGCATTTGGAGATAGTATTACAGGTGGAGTCGACAAGACTATCTCCTATGTCCGGGGACTACGAAAGAGAGTTCAAGGTTTAAAGCGTTTGAAATGCTGCTCCCAGAACCATTTTCAAAACAACCCTTATTTTGGGGAAAACAAATAGACTTGCTTGGAAAATCCGATAGCCTCGTCTGTATGTGTGCACACGTACGCATACAAAAGAATAATAGAAACAGCTCCGCCCCTTACAGCTTTCTTTGCCCGAAACTTTAAGTTATGGAGACCACGCGAGGGGTCACTGAGCATGGCTCCAGCTCATGTAGTGCCACCTTTAAACTTACTGTTGGACAGGTAGTCTTTACATTACATTACATTCACTAGGGATAATACATATTTAAAAACTTCGCGTAGGAAGAAATGACCTCACCTGCCAATATTACAACATCATACGACACAGAATTTAGCAAATAACTTCACAACAAATAACAAGTGAAAACACGTACGACTACGAAAATGACGGACATCACTCGGCAATAAAACGGCACAGTTCTTATAAAGTTTTACTAGAAAGACAAAACGTAAAGAGTATCAAAACAATAACAATCAAATCTTTGACGCAGATCTCAAAAGCGAGTCGGCGAGCTAGATTTCCCGCCCACTAAACAAAAATCTCATACTGCAAATGTTATCGTCAACGTGTCACTGGGGACATATATTGACAAGACAAAAATGACATCAATTTATTACTTTCCTAAAACAAAGTTGAAATAATAGTATTTTTAATATAAATACTTACTAAGTAAGGGACAACACGCAGCACTTTCCAGTGAAAGAAGAAAAATATATAAAAGAAGAAACTGAAACGAAAGAAAACCAAATTCAGATAACTAGTAATATCAAGTTTAATGATAACATCAGAAGTGCCGACATTATCACTAAACGGATGATTATTTCTGAAATGGTCTGATGCTATCATTAAACTAGATTTCACTAGAAACGTCACTTTGGTTTTCCTTCATGGGTGTTGTCTTCCGTTTCACCTATATATTCTCTCTCTCTCTTTGTGTGTGTGTGTGTGTATAGAGAGAGAGAAGGGGGGGGGGGGCAACGCGGCACTTAAAACATTTGCAGATAATTATAGTAACTAAGCTTAACCTCCAGTTTACTATAAAATTTTCGAACTTGGACCAAAACATACTCATCATAAAACATCCTTGGAATTTTAAAAATTTTTTTTAAACGAATAAATAAAAATCTTTTTAAGGTTTCCCAACAAGCTAAACTATTTCATATATAAAATTAACTTAATGTGAATCTTTTAACGGTTGCACTTACACAAGAAAAGAAAGATAAAACATACTTTTTTTAAAATAATAAATAGCAAACATTTAGTACGTCGGCTAAAATATGTATCAAAGAAATATATTTTAACCTTTATCCCTGTTCCTTGCTGCAAATGCAGAAAATTAATTTTATTTTTATCAATTATTGTATTTAGTTATCATTGCTCTACGAAAAAAGTTATTCCTATAAATAATTTTTCAACTTTATCGCACATAAAAATTTATGATCAAATATAGTTATTAAAAAACCCTATAATTCTTAAAATATACTACAGTATCTACCAATAAGTATTTGGATACCTGTGATAGAAGATAAAACAAAATTTATTTATATTCAATAGTTGGTAGAGCCTCCGCGAGAGGCAGTTACAACCTCCAACCTTCCGGGGCAACCTTTCCACAAGTTCTTGTATGACGGCTACTGGTATTTTCTTCCACTCGGCTTGGAGAAGACATGCAAGTTCCTTCACCGACATTAGACAGCTGTTGCACTCCTTAATTCGGCGATCCAACTCGTCCGAGAGGTTCTCTATAGGTTTCAGGTCTGAGCTCTGGGCAGGCCATTCCATTCGGTTAACCCCATTGTCACCATACCAATCCATGGTGGACCTCGCAACATGACCGCTGGCGTTGTCGTCCTGAAAGTTACATGAGTCCAAACCGTAAAACTGCCAAACTTAGGAAGTACACTGTCATCCAAAATAGTGCAGTACTTGTCGGCGTTGAGCTTACCACGAATTGGAACCCAGGGTCCAGTCCATACCAGGAGAAAGACCCCCAGACCATAATTCCACCTCCGCCGAACTTTACTGTGGGCACAATGCATTCTGGCAGGAGGCGTTCTCCAGGCAGACGCCAGACTCAGATCCTGCCATCCGAACGGTAGAGGGTGAACCTTGATTCGTCGCTCCAGAGAACCCGTTTCCACTGATTTACGGCCCACTTTCGACGTGCTTTGCACCGCATTAACTGAGCAGTGCGGTTGGACTTTGTGATCAAAGGCTTATGGGCGGCAGAACGACCATGAAAACCAAGCAGATACGGATGGTATTCATCGAAACAACACTTCCGGATGCCTGTTGAAACTCCTGGAGTATGTGGGTCATCGGCTGAGTGTGGTTCTTCTGTTTTTCTTTGGACAGCACCCGTCGGTCTCTATTTCCCAGTTTCGTGGGTCTGACGACTCGGGGTAAATTCCAACAATCACCTTCCACTTCTAAATCACATAGGCCACTGTCGATTTTCGGTAATTCATTTCGTTACATACGTCCCTTAAGAATCGGCCATTTCTGTGACACCCGATGATTACAACGATTACACCTTTCTCGAAATCAGATAACTCTGCACTTCGTGGCATCTTGCATGAGAGTAATGGCAGTTATTTCCTACGCGATATTTAATGGCGGAGGGCGTGAGTATATCAGGACCACAGATATCGTCATTTGCATGAGTGTCCAAATACTTACAGGTGTACTATAATATTATTTTAAACATACATCTCATTTTATACCAAAATATACATGAATCATGTTACGGAAATATATGGAAAACTACAAACTTCTACGTTTCCGTAGCAGAGCGGAAAGTTATTTTCCCTACTCGTAAATACAAAGAATACATACATACATACGCGCGCGCACACACACACACACACACACACACACACACACACATATATATATATATATATATATATTGTGAGGTACCATTAAGGACCTCTTAATAAATAGTCTTACGCAGAGGATCCTCCAGACAGAGGAATACACCCTCGCCGATGTACCCGGCAAATTCTATAGCTCGACGCCGTTCAGTCTGCGAAAAGACGTTTTTTTTTTTTAAAAAAAAAAAAAAAAAAAAAAAAAAAGCAAGCAAAGGCTCCATCGACGAAACCAATCAGGGAAAAGAACCCTGACGTCACAGCGGTCGTCCGACCAACCGAAGGCTAAGTCTCGCCAGGGGGTTTGGAGCGCTAAAATTCGAGAGAGCGGAGAGAAATGATCAAGATTCAGACTAGGATTAAATCTCAACCCGAGAAGCCTTTTCTCATAAGGCGGTCACACACATCTGCCCTGCACAGTATTCGGGGGGGGGGGGGGGGGGGAACGAGCGATTTATGGGCTCTCTGCAGCGATCCTGCCATCAGTCGGTTTTAGCACAGATCATCAAAGAGATTCGAGGGACCTTGGGGAGGAGGACCGTAACTAATCGACCCCCAAATGTGTCAACAAGTGTCGGGGGGCTGCGTACTGTAAAATAAAGCGTACTGTAGAATTGTCTAGATGTGTGCGACTGCAGCATCAGAGGCGACACTCCATCCCGGAGGTATTTTATCGATATCGTCAGAGCAGTCCGCTCTAGAGGCTTCGAGCCGACCCATCTAAGTCCTCGGACTTGTTAATTTTTTAGAAACCAGGAGAGTTCCGATAGTTCAGCGATTAACTCTTATCAATTAAGATCAGCACGGTCTGAGATATTCGCATCCCGCGAAAACGCGATTCCAACCCTGGAACTTTACTGAATTGTGTTTCATTGAAGTTAGAACTTCGGGTACTTTCAAAGCCAGTTCCCTCTATGTCTAGAGGCTGTTTAACAATCTTTGTATATAGTTGTACAAATCATTTAATCTAGAATTTAAAGAAATTTGTAATTATTTCAGTAGACCGGACTCTGTATAACTCATATTTTGCGCTACCCTGAGTCCAACATATTATATATATATATAGTGCCCTCGACGGTTTTTAGCTTACAGAAATTAATTGCACTTTACTATAACAATACATTATTGGCACTACATAAATTATTGATTCCTCGATCAATAATCAAACCATCCATCTTAAGTTTCCGAGTAAATTAACTGGCGCTCTCTAAAATTATTCGATAAAATGGTCTGAAGCAGAAGTTATGGCAGCTCATCTGTCGATGCTGTAGGAAAACTCTAGATACAATCTGACACTAGAAATGCTTTTGCCATTAAAAAAAAAAAAAAAAAACCCACATACTAATGCAATAACATTAGTTAACGAAAGGAATTTATATTAAATTGAATACAAAGGAACCCAGCTGAAAATAAAACGTATTCTCATAAAAAAAAACTTTTTTTTTTTTTTGCCAGTAGAGTCAAGATGTGTCCCCAATTAGACTTCCAAAAAGCATTCATACTAAATATGTCAGTACACAGCAAGGTTACGGGAGATATTTCAACACTCCCTCCTACATGGGGTTCAATACTGCGCTGAAAACTTAGTGTGCTTATCTCAACAGAAATTACAGAAACGGAATTCTGATTGAAACAGACAACATATTTATGGCAACACGCATCCTTATAAATGTGAGTTTTGTGATGAATATCAATTTTATCGGGGGCCCGAGGTAGCCTGTGGTAACGCGTTGGGCTTCGGTCTGGGAGTGCTCTGTTCGAATCCCGACGACGCCATTCAATACCTTCATGTCTGGGACCAATATGGACATGATCAATCTGTAGACCGGAGAGTCCTATGAGCTCAGAGAGGGTGGGAAAAGGAACGACACAACCAGATGTCGCCTCTGGGGGTGCTCGGTCTAAATTGTGGTGGCAGCCTATTCTTCGGCAGGGATTGTATTCTGGTTTTAAGACACTTTCGGAAGTTCGGCCCTGTTTGTCATATTGATATGGCATGACCTAGTTCATCAACAAAATAGTTAAATTGACAAAAAAAGTTAAAATAAAAAGAAATTATTCAATGATGATAGCTGGAGCGATCTGGACTTCGAAATGTGAAAACAACATCCCAAAAAGAAATCGAGAAAAAAAATGGGTTGAACTCTAGAGGCATTTTCAGGACCCCAACATTTTAAACCATAATTATGGAGCAAATTTTTGGCTACTATACAATGCTGCTCTGACAGAATGGGTGTCCTCCATCGAGATTAATGATTGTTTGGTTGAAGAAAGCGGTAAAATAGCTAAATCAATAAATGAAGGTCTACTATTCTGTAAATTAAACAAAAGCAGGGGTTTGGTGATTTTCTTTTCTTATAGAGAACAGCTAGTCATTCCTTTAAAAAGATTGCGACAAAAATATTAATGGAGAAATCAAATGATTAATGACTTATATCAATTTTTGTTTACTTGTTTCAGATCCATAAGTAGTATTATACTTTTAATTATTTTATTTTGCTCCAGATTCGAAAAAAGTATATCCAAGTCTAATCAGGAAGAATTTTTTTTTAAATTATTATTATTAGTGACGAACAGAAAATCAATGAAATCTACAATAAGACATTTTCATCTTAAAGTGTGTCATTATTTTCCCTCAACGTGCAGATTTTAATGAGTGTGAAACGTTTGAAAAAATATTACTATAGTAACACCTTCGGATTTATGAAGCTGCTTAGTACTATATTTCAGTTTTGTTTTAGAGGTTAAAACCATAAACTATCGATTTCTTAAGATAATACTTTGACGTAGCGGCAAGCTAGAATAAAATTTAAATAAAGGACTTCGAAATAGGTAAAAAGGATTTAATGGGAAACGAATGCAATGAAAAGTGGGGAAGAAGTAATAATTATAGTAAATATGTAATAGTGTGTATTTAGACACACGTTGTGAGACGAGGAAGTCATTTTAGACTAAATTCTAGTGAACTACAAGATAAAATTTCAGAATTTGTGATTCGTAGCGAAGCCAAAGCTACCCTAAAAGACTATCAGCTGAATAAATAGGAAGCATAGACAAAAATGGGATACTCCGTTAAAAGGTTCCTAGTAACAGATCTATGACCTGACAGGACTTGATTAAAAGACGAAACTGCGTTAAGTTTTTATTTTTATTTTGTATTATAAAATGAATGAAGTAATTATGTTAATATCATGTCATTATTTTTGACATGTTTAGAATTTTAAAGCGATGCTAAGAATGAAAATATAGATGAAAACACCTTCTAAATTTTATTAATCCTTGGCCCAGGTCAATTCTTTGAAATAAAATTAAAAATAGATGCATAAATACAAAACAGCGTTTCATATTTTAATAAAAAAGTATCCCAATATTTAAAAATTAAAAATTTAAGTTTACAAATTAAAACATATGCCGTACCTGTGCAACAAGTAGAGTACAATGATTGTTGATAATATAAAACAATCTAACTGTAGTATTAAGATATTCATTTACAACGATCTTTATGCATGTATCTCTGTCATTTTCTAGAGTCATTTCGAGACTATCAAAAATGAACGTTAAAGAGCCTTTTTTAAATTCATTTTGATAACTCAGAAGAAACTTAATTTTCTTGTAACTTATACCTTGTGTAACAAACTACAGCTAAGAATTATTTAGCCTAGTTGAAGCAAATACATCGAATCACAGATCACTTTTTGTCGTCTGGAACGTAGTAATAAATTAACAACCGGCCTTAAAATTCCTAAAACCATTTTCCCCGATTTTATAATTGAATTCCTCAGCCACTTCGTAAATTAACGAATTTCAGTTTGATAAAGTTAGTAGTAAATATGTTGTAAATATCTCAAACCTTCGATGCTTTGAAAATTTCCTGATTTTTCCTGAGCTTTGAGAAATCCTGTAACATGTTTTCGCTGGGGGACATAGGATGCAAGTCCGATGTATGCAACACAGCTTCTTTCGGTTTATCCCTCAAAAATCTTACATCCAAGAAATAATGAAAGCCCGAGGGGCTCCTGTTATTTTGGATGATCAAGGATACGAGTGATTGACATTCCTGGGGCACTTAGTTGAAAACTTAATTCTACATTTTGGGTTAAGAAAAGGAAATAATTGAACTTAAATAGTAATCCGATTCGTATATTTGTAGGAGGAAAAAAAAAAAGAGATTAACATAATACATTGGTGAAATACACTTATGAGTATCGTTATTAACCTTTAAAATGATTAGAGTATTTTGGAGAATAACGTCGTTTGCCTTTCTAATACTCCATATTGTGTGAAAAATATGAGGTGTTTAAGAATGTGACTAAATTCAAGATCCACACTTTGTGGGAGTAAAAGACATTTATATTTTTAAGTCCCTTTTTCGCATCGTATCGACAGTCTTATCAGTCTAACGGTAAAAGATATTAAGATTCTACTTCTGAAATAAAATGTGAAAGATCCGAAACCCACTAATTTACGGTTTAACGGAACCAATCCATCAAACCATTTATCAATACAGTCGGAAGAAAACAGTTAAATACGACCAGCGTGCAACAAACCTCTGCCAATCCTAGAAAATTTCATCCGAAAACCTGAAGTTTTTTTAACTGGACATCTTATACTTGCGTTGCCAGACACTTTTCGATTTTGGCGATAGTTCGGAAAACCTTAGGTTTGAAGATTAAAAAGTAAAAAATCCTAGCCTTATAGTAAGAAGCACAACTTTGAAATAAAGTGCACATCTTTGATGAAACTAATCTTGAACTCTGACATTTTTAAATGAGAATTAATCACGCATTTTAAGTAAATCAATTTTAGCGATAATCGACTTGTAAGTATTGTTTACTACAGGTAGGAATAAGGAACGAAGAAGAAAGTTATAACTATACGCATCGTTCTGACACAATTAAATAATACAGTTAATTTGGTGACAACTGCCATTTTTTAATCCCAAACCATGGACAATATTCTTATTTTTAAGCATTTTTCAGCTTTAATTTGAGGCCAATATAACAAATCACAGATGTCTTTTAGTCTAAATTTTCATCTAAAGACTTGGAAATTAACCACAGGCCTCAAAACATATGGTTTCGATATACTTTTGAATTTTTAAAAAATTTTATTGATTTATGCTATATGAAAACACAAGGTTCAGGATTTTTGTTTTCATGTAAAAAAGTTTAGCGCAATTTCTTATCGATGAGGTTTTCAATTAAGATGAGTTAGAATGCGTGCAACGATCGTCATTAAATAATGTTCATGGTTAAAAATAATTTTCAGATGTACTTTAAGTAGTACTTTTTAACTCGCACACTTTCCTCTTAAGTTACTCACTTAAGAGGAATACCTTACGTAGGGTGTTTCCAAAGATAGAAGCATTATATTTACCTGTTAGAAGCGACCCGATAAGAGCCCCGTTTTATCAAGAACCCACTCATGATTGTAAGAATCGAGAGAAGGGATAATTGAGAATTAAACAAATAAAATTATCATTTAAGGAAGAAACAAGATACTTTACGATACTTGAGTGAGCAAGAAAGCTGCTCTACCACCAGGGTATGATATAACTGAATTCACATATAGAAATAGACAATATCTTACAGGGCCATACAGAAACGTAATTTATCATAAAACATATAGAGACATGCAAATTTCTTACAGAAACGAACACAAACATATAGATACATACAATTTTTTACAGGAACAAACACAAACATATAGAAACACACACAAACATAAGGAAACATAGAATCACATACAGAAAAATAAGATTTTCTTCAATTACAATCTCACTAATTAGACAACTTACTTAGAAGTTGTATATATATTACATTTGCGAAAGGTGAATAAAGAATGGTGTTTTTCGAGCTCATCTTGAGGGAAGGAGGGGGGATTTTTACTATTTTATTTGACACAATTGTGTCACATCTTGTCACTTCTTAGAGACATGAGAATCGAATACTGGGCAAATGCTACCTGCACTTCTTCCTCTTTTTCCTACTTTTGAGTCATTTTTAGCATGGAAGAATCTTAGCCTATATATTTTTTTCTATGATCAATCACGAAACGAAATATCAAGCATTTCGAAATTATGATATAACGTCACAGCATTAGAACAAAAAATTTTATCTTTTATCTGTCATAGATTTTTTACTTTATTCTGTTGGCAGTAGAAAATCCATCATAAAAGACATTCATGAATGAGAACACAAATGTCTTAATAGTAAGGTGCATCTAAAAAGTATGGAGACATCCAATTTTTCCACATAAAAAATTGTATAAAACATCGAAAATGGTTTTCTCGTTTCATTATTGGACAAGTAAAGCTGAATCTGAACAATGTTTCTGATGCGAATGCAATAATTTCAACTTGATTTACAAATAAATACAGGAATAAGTTGTCTCAAGCGTTCCTTTAATCGAATCATTTTTCAGAATAACTAAGAATTAAATCAGCCATTCTGTTTACCAAATTCTCAATATATTCTGGCTTCTATTGAACAATATTGTTTAATCTGTTCCTTTAGTTCCATCTCCCTTGCGAATTCTCGTTAAATCCCGCACACATCGCAAGCTAACATTGCCCAAGGATTCTCCATTGGGTTAAGAACGGGACTGACAATGGTCAATCCATTACTCTAACATAATTAGGGTTAAACCTACTTTAAATTGAAACTAAAATAACAATCCTTATACTGTCCAGCTGGAACGTGTAATCATCCCGTGCAGGGATCTTTGCAGTCTGTAGGATGTGGTTACTGAGTACGTCCTGGTATTTTTCGAAGTTTTGTCTACCATTTAGGAAAGAAACATCAGTAGTTTCATTAAAGGCTATGGTGCCCCAAGACAAAACAGATGCCTCGCCCTTCGTCCCTGTCTGCTGAAGAAATTTCGAGGCTCACGCCTCAGAATCATACCATTTGCCGTCCAAACCATCCAGAAGAGCCAGATTGACTTCTCATCAGAAAAATCGGTTATAATCCATTCGTAGTTCCACTGTATGTGACATCTGACAAAACGCAAACGAGCTACTTTACGGTGCTGTTTGTGTTTGGACACAAGGCACATTTTCCAAAGCACAACGTCATATCTCCCCCCCCCCCCCCTAATTCAACGATGAACTGTATCCATCAAGATGCCGCAGACTACCAATCTGGGAAACCTGACCCAAATGTATATTTCGGGACAATACGAAAATAGAGCAAAGGTCTCGTTTTGTAGTTTTTCTTGACGTTCCAGACCGTTCCCAAGATGTGTAATCACCATTTGTCGATAAAATCTTGTCATTCCTACTTCTATCCAATTCTTCACAAACTTTGCGAACTAGCAATCCATAAGCCACAAATCCTCAAATTTTGGTCCTCTCCTCACCCGAGAGGGATTTAAAATGCGCGGAATATCTACAACCTAATGGTGAATAGCAATTTTATGCCTTTTGTAAACTATATCCTGAGCAACGACGACAAAAAAAAAGTTAATTTGTCAAGCTAATTAACAAAAAGATTCGCGTACGCATTTGTGACTAAACTTACGCATTTGTCACTAGCGTTATGAGACAGCTTAGATTCGAATACTTTGCACTGTTAGATTAATTTTACGCAACAAATGACATGAGGGATTCTAAAATTTTTGTTGCCGTGTGACTCCTACCCACAAACTTGACTTCCTGTGAAAATTGACTTCAGTTTCACTTAGAAAATTGGAAAGTCTTTACACTTTTGAGACACACCTTCGAATCCTCATCACTCATTGGCAGTTGATAGTTCATTAAAATCATCAATCATTAGTCGTTTGAAAAGGTTATCCTCCATAACGCCTAAATACACGTAAACTGAAGTTCATTAACCTGTTGAAATCGTATATCAGACAGAAGAATAAAAGGACATAAATAGGCATAAAAAAAAGTAACAATCTATCCAAGGAGAATGGAAATATGCCTCGTGTGATTAAGCCTTTTTTTTTCTTGATTGAAGATTAGCCAGATTTGGCGCAGCTCAACGTATTACCTATTTAATATGGAAATATAGCACACAGAACATCCAGCAGCTGATGAAATGGACGAGGCGATAAAAGCTTGAAACATGCCGGAGAAAGCCTACAGAATTTATTTGGCAGGTGAGAAGAATTAAGAGTGCAGGGAAAAAAATTATATTTTGTTTGATGAACTGAATAAATGAATAACTAATCCATAGTACACGATACTTAATCGAACGAAAAAACTAAAAGAAAGAAATAACTGCATTCAACGGGGAAAAAAAGTTACGAAACACTAAAAACAGCTATGAGAAATTATAAAATATAAAGTTAATAAATGTGATAATACTCAAGTTCACACTGACAAAAATTTCTTTACAAATACAAGCATCTCTCTCTAGTTTCCGAATACACAATATACATAATTCCGAATACATATCAAACTTTACTCAAAAAGCACTCCGACAGAAAGTAAAACCTAATTCCTCCGTTTTGTTTACTAAATACCCTATAACAATTTTTGCCACAAATAATTTAGTACGATGGAAAAACCGTAGTTCCAACCGAACTTATTAATATAAACCGATATCACGTGAAGAATTAGGGTTTCCTTTCCTCTCCTGCAACTTAAGGAAAAGGAGTTTTCCCAGAAGATTTAGCAATATATGCACTATATACAAAATACTCATTACTCTTACACATAAAATTTAATTTGTATAAATAACTGCAGTAAACGTTCCCTCATAAAATGAACTCAGTTTCTAGACAAAATAGGTATACTAAGTTCAATGTGAAGACTGATTTGGTGGGTGAGGTTATTCGTAGCAGTTAAGATGTCTGGATAGTAATTAACAGTTGTGGAGAAATATGTTAATACAAATACCAACTAAATAAAAGCTTTCAGACCAACTCGGAACTAGATGGGTATGTACAGTGAAGTCCCGATAATCCGAAACGATTGGGACCAGACCCTTTTCGGATTAAGCGAAATCATTCTTAAAATATACTTAAATTGCACAATAACGCGTGATTACATATTACATGTGATTACACAGTTTATTTTATAAGGTCTGTCTAAACATAACCAAATCTCGGGACGAAATGGGTGATGAGAGACCGGAACGCTGCCTAGTACTGTACACAGTAGAGTGTAAGATTTTAGACGATCAGTAGAGGGTTTTGAAAGAACCTGTCAACGTCTCAGACGAGAATGAAGGTGAAGCAGACGGTGACAGCGAGCAGAGGGTATCCCACTGAGACGCCGCGGCTGCATTGGATGTAGAGTAAGGGCCTGTTCACATAGGAGTCCGTTGCGTAGCGTTAAGGGAAAGATGACGTTGAGACGAAAATAAACCAATCATAAAGGTTAAAAATTTTATTGCTAATCGTTTGGAGGCCTATGATTGGTTTATTTTCGTCTCAACGTCATCTTTTCCTTAACGCAACGCAACGGACTCCTATGTGAACAGGCCCTAACACTCCACCGCGACCAGAGCGGACACCATTTTTCTGGCTTCAAGGGAGAGGTATTTTTCTCTTCGACAAAAAAATTTAACAGATTTTATCAAACTAATGTAGTTCAGTACATTGTCTAACTTGGAATTTTCTTGTCATTTTCAGAAATATAATTTATATTACTTAGTATCACTGGTTTTATTGTAATCTTAGTTCTTTTTGACTTTCGGATTACCGAAGTTCGGATTATCAGGACTCGAAAAAAGCATCGACTCTTATTAAGCATCAACAAGAAGTTTAACGCTGACCACGTGCTCTCGACTTCGTTTAGACATCCTGCAACTGAAAGTCTTGGTGAACGCCGTATTCTTAAATAACGGATATCTAATGATGGATTCTCTGCTGTATTAGAAATTGAATATGCAAATATTAACAATAATCCGTTAAGGGTACTACAGTCTCTTAATTCAAAGGATGATACTTGCCTTACACCTCTTAATTTAAAGAGTATTACTTTTATCTCAAAATTATATCACAGCAAACTATTTTAGAGTACTGGGATACAAATATTTTGAATGAGAAACAAAAACAAGCAGTTGAGATAAAGAGATCTGGGGCGCATTTCATTCGGTCGGCGGATGACAAAACTGAAAAAAGCTATTACGAAAGTAAACAAGATTTTTATCGCATCGTATAAAGATAAATATATTTCGAATCAGCCTCTTCCCAGTCTAGTAGATACGTGAACAGAAAACGTACACAGCAATAAAGGAAGTTAAGATAACATTGAAAGTGGAATAGTCTTTAAAGTAAAGGTAACGCGTTGAAACATAAAAGGGATAAAACTAACCACAACAAAAGTACTTAGAGTTATTTTGAGTTCAAAATTTAGATCAAAATGCAGGCTCATAATTAATGTGATTTCGTTTCACAGTCTAAAAAAGCTGTTACGTCAAACTTCACTCGTCTCAACTTTCGTAGTTTTCATGAAAACAGAGACCGAATTTTACTGTTCTTTGAAATAAGGAATCATTCCTTCGGAGGTATAATAATACGAACAAAGATATAATCAACGCCTTGCCGTTTACATACATACGGGATATCAAACGTTGTACATTTGTAAACCATACACGTTTATAAACGAAAGCATAGCTAGCCAGATCAATTATTCGTAAGCTTGGACTACTGGGGAAATAATTACTTTTGAAGTACATAAGATGAGAGACACGATTTTAAGCAGATATACGGCAAAATGACAACATTTATTAAGTTTTGGCAGTAATCTCCAAAAGGCTTATTGTGACTAATTAGCACTCTTCTTAATTTATTTTTACCATATCGCTCGTTTAACCTCATATACACTGAAGATCCCTTTATAAAATAGACGACAGTTTATATTAAGCATTCGGAGTTTATAAGAACTTGAAGCTTGAAATCAAATGATATAAAAATTTCCGGAAATTAAATCACTATGAGATCGCATGATCCCTTGCACCAGTAATAATAACGACAATGAGAGCAATTAAAACTCTTAACATTTTACTAAGCATAACCCTAAATTTGGTTATATTTAACTGGGACACAGTAATAACACAGGCCTGCAACCAAAACAGTGTTTAGAAACCAATAGCTGATACTGATAGATTTTTGGACGCTGATATCAGGAAAAATAGTAAAAAAATTCCATGACGTACCATTTTTTCAAAAAATTGAAAATTTAAAAAATTTAAAATTTCACAAATTGAAAATTTTGATTTTCGTAGCCATCAATCGATTGTGTTAATTAAGGAAGGGGATGAGCATATAGTGTCATAAGTCGTCATTACTGGAGAAAACTGGAGATTTTTCGGTCGCTGGTGCGAAAAAAAAACGGAAATAAAGAAACAATCTAAAGAATCTGCCGAACTCTTAGGCTCTAGGCTAAAGCAAAAGAACTTATTGGCACCTGGTACCTCTTTCTCGTAGTTCAGAAAAAGAGAAACAGATTTCGTTCCATACTTTTCTCAAGGTAGTGGCTTAGTTTACTGTAGCAATATCACTGGATTGATGGAGGATTTTAATATACAGTATGACGTGAACGAGTGGAGGCTCTTTATTGACTCCTCAAAAAGAAGCCTCAAAGTGCCATTAGGACATTCTGTGTACCTGAAAGAATCTTACGTGAATTTAGCTTTGATTCTCACCCATTTGAAATATAAAAGAACATGGGATGGATGATATGCGGTGATCTAAAAGTGATTTCCATGCTTCTTGACAACAAGCAGGAAACACCATGTACCGTTGCTTCTTGTGTGAATGGGACAGTCGGGATAAAAAGAATCGTTGGATCAAAAAGGAGTGGCCGCAATGGAAAGCATTAACACCTGGAAACAAAAATGTAGTAAAAGAAAGTTTGGTTGATTCCAGGAAGGTCCTGTTGCCTCCACTTCACATCAAGCTTGGCTTGATGAAACAATTTGTTAGAGCTCTATCAAAAGAAGAAGAGTACTTTAAATACCTAGGCAACAATTTTCCAGGACTGTCCGAAGCAAAAATAAAAGAAGGTGTTTTCGGTAAGTCCAGATATTCGGAAACTTTTGAAAGTAAAATCCTTTCGAGGGAATAAGAGGCCTGGAGAGATTTCAAAGAAGTCGTCACAAAATTCCTCGGGAACGTTAAGGACCCAAACTATAAATCTATCGTGGAAAACATGTTGGTGAAATTCAAAGACTTGGGTTATTCAATGAGTCTGAAAGTTCATTTTTTAAATTCGCATTTGGACAACTTTCAATTTTTGGTGCAGTTACTGATCTTGGTGCAATTAGTGAAGAACAGGGTTAAAGATTTCACCAAGATATCAAAGAGATGGAGCTTAGATACCAAGGTAGATGGAAAGTCAATATGATGGGGACTACTGTTGGATGCTACACAGAGAAGTCCCGCGTACTGAATACAACAGACTAAGTGCCAAAACGAGCTTTCAGGGAAAAAGGAAAAGAAAGCATTAAGGATATATGAATCCAGGATGTATTAAACAATGGTAACCATTAAATGTTCTAGTTAATATGATTTCTAATTAATATATATTTAGCAAATCATTTCCAATTGTTTGATATATTAATTCATTCGTAAATAAAACACTTCAAAATATTTTGAAAAGACCTTCTCCCCAGAATATGTACAGTAGGCTTTCTTGTCCATATATTCAAGATCATTTTGTGAAAAATCGTTACGTGATTGAGAAAAACGGATGCCATAATTGAAATCAGCACACCAAATAATATAAAATTCAGTCATTACATTTCAAACACTTTTTTATGACTTAAATTTTGCAGTCCTGTGTAATGGATTCAGAACGGACAAGTAACAAACTTATCACATCTACTTCTTTATTAACTAGAGATATACAAATTTAACATAGATTAATAATATGGATTTGAATCTTTACGTCCATCTGTACTTTTTCCAGTCATAGAATAGAAGTGTTATGACCACTCACCGACCCCTAGACGATTAAACTTTCGAAAATATTCGATAAACGAAAATTTCGAAAATATTCCATAATTTTCGAATTTTATAGCGAAAAAATAAGACAAAGTAGGTATGATTTTTTTTTTAATAAACCCTTTTTCCATTAGGAATTTTCTTTTTCATTCGACAAATTTTGTGATGGAAAATGTCAACAACTAAAACGCCCACACCACAATATATATTTAAACGACACTTCGAAAACTTCTTGAACGTTTAATAGCAACATTCGAAGTTCATTGCTCCCCGTTTCCCAAGTAGAGTCAGTTTACTCAGCTATATGTACGTATATGGCTCAGTTTCATACGAACAGTGAAAGATTTTAACACTTCTAGGGCTGAAAAGACAAGTGCAACGCGCACGCGAGAGATCACGACTTAGGTAATAATACAACTAAACTCGAAACAAAACAAATTAGTAAATATTAAAACGGTGATGTGCTATAAAATGAATGCTCTTTCTTTAAATATATATATACATACATAAACAAAACATGAGAGAAAACACAGAAATGGGGTTAGTTTTTTTTTTTATCTAAAACACAAAGCAACAGTTCTAACCCCTCTCCTTCACAAAATTCATTGACTTAATAGAATACAACCGCTCTTTGCTTGTAAACACACATTAACCTGCACGTAAGTCAGTTCGTCAAACCTGACTTTCTGAACAGTCAAACAGTCAGAGAAAAATTCTCGAACTTTTCTGGAAATCACGGCTAAATATAACTCCCCGTCTCTCATCTGACAAATCAAGTAAAATAATCTTCAGAAGCTGAAAACTAAACTAAGGTGAAATTGCTTTAAATTGAGGTTACATTTATTAATTTTCGTTATAATCAGGAATAGACAATTTTCTTTAATCAAAAGACAGATTTTTTTAAATTTAAAAACTTTTTCATTTAATTTATATATAGATAGATATATATATTTTTAATTTTAAATGGACCTTTCAAAAAATGCAAAAACATTTGACTGAAAAGTAATAATACAATAATTACAGTTTGCATTTTCTCTCTGAAGATTAAAAGCATATTTCAAAAGCTTTCATTTCGCGATGAAGTATTAAACGAAAACTAAGTAACACATTAGTGAAAAATCACAAAGAGATTGTTTAGGAAATTTAGGGAAAAAAATATGGGGATCAGTGCTTAACTAATGTTAAGATATTGTTTCTTCTTTTGAGCATGTTCACTTGAAACTGAAAACAGGTTGGGCAGAAATTAGACCTTAGGTTTTGGGGATTAGAGAAACCTTGAAATATTCGCTATAAATAACTGAAAAATAAACTCTATTCGCGAAATTGAACAGCAAATTCAGCCTTCGTAAACGGCAGTGCAGAAATACGCCAACATAGCTACCAACTGCAGGGGAAATGGACGGCCTTAACTTTCGCGAACACAGTTAATTTTCTAGTTATTTATAGAGATTATATTAAGGTTTTCCTTATCTACAACTTGCTTTTCTAATTTAGATGACGATATATTTCCTATTAAAGATAGATTTGTTTCTACAGATAAGCAACTTAATCCAAGTACTGATGCATAATGCTTTATTTAAAAAAGCGACAAAAGGAAGAAAAAAAAATTAAGACTTTTATAAAGCCAAAGATTTCTACTTCATTATAAATATGAAAGTGGTAGTATTTAATTTTCCTAATTATGGGTTCGAGATAGCCTGGTGGTAGCGCGTTGGGCTCGGAACTTGGGGGGGGGGGGGATGTTGCTCTGTTCGAATCCTGACGAACACCATTCAATACCTTCGTGTCAAGGCTGTATATGGACAAGTTCAATCTGTAGACCGAAAAGTCCTATGAGGTCAGAGAGGTTGGGAGAAGGTACGATGACCCCCGGATGTCGCTCCAGGGGATACTCGGTCAAAATTGAGGTGGCACCAGGGGGTGGTGTTGGTTCACCTATATGGTGCCCCGACTGTACGCATCCAACGTTTCTCGCGGTTAAAGTCCGAGTAATGTCTTCATTAACAAAAAACCCGCACTGGCAGACAAACTTTCCCTAATTAATGTGTAGTTTTTAGTGATTTTAATGCTTGACCTTTCCAATTTATTCATCAAAAATACATAAAAAAGACAACGCAACGCAAAATTTAAAGTATTTTTCTTTTTAAAATAAAAAACGTATAAAAAGCGTAAAAGGTTAAAAAAAATCTGCATGCAATTATAGTTAATACTAATGGAACTACTTTAGTTATTTTAATTAGTTTGAAAGTATTATCAGACAAACTACTCCTCATTTAAACTTTTAAGGGCTTTAAATACTTAATGAGACTTAAGTGAACAGAAAAAAATGAGAAAATTCAAATGAGCCAACTTCTGGTTCAACTAAATTTGTTTAACAATAGCATTACATTTCGTTACAGTTAACACTTTCAAGAAAGATTAAACGATTATAGTAAAATAAATATTTTTAAAAGGAGATAATTTAACATTTTGCTAATCGGTTGAACTCGTTTACGATAAAAATGCTAATTTTCAACAGATTCCTCCTAAAGGAAATTTATTTAAATAAAACTGAATTTAAAATTAAAAACAATGACGTGATTTTAAAAAGATTTAATTAGAATTGGACAACTCTGGTATTATCAATTATTTCACAGAATTATGGCATGAAATAATATTCCGAGCACAATTTTCAGCGAAATATGTGACACTGGGTAAAAATTTACCAAAATGTTCTACAATTGTATGTTGCTTTAATTCATATTTTCATCCAACTCTCAAACACACACATGCTGCATAACATGAGTATAGGACGAAATTAATTTTATAATTTTTTAAAAAATTAAATTATTTCCAGATAAATTTTGAGAGGTTATCACACAGTCCTTTTAACTTACCATGCATGTTTGAGAATTATATGCCATTCCTCGACTACTATAATGTTGGGGGAAGGGGTGGGGGGGATCCACATTTTCGACTATCCCGCCATACTTTCATTCTTAAATATACTTGCCTACACTTACTTCGCTCGACCCGAGTTTTTCAATGAGGTAAAAAGGTCGTTCTAGAGAGACCAAAGTAGGACAAAAGATCGATTAATTTCGTTGCCATCTTCAATGATTGCTCAGATACTTAGAACGACATGAATCACGTTTAACACGGCATTTTACTCTACGACCTTTCTTCAAATAAGTAAAAATAAAATAATGATTAAAAGGGAGAATATGGAATAATAAGCAGTTGGGAGATAACATTATTTCATTCACAGATGTGATAAGTAGTATAAAGAAAACAAAATAAGGTGTAATTGTGAACAGAAAGGAAACGTCAAGCTTATCTTTAAACTACTTCATCATCACAGATAATTTAGCATCTGAGAGCAAAATGCATATAAACGTTTTTAGCATAGTATCTCGCTCGGCTACAGAACAAGAAATGCAACAAGGGTAGCCGTGTTTTCGAACAAGTCGAAAAATTGTTTTCTGAATTTAAACAATAAACGTATGATTGGAGTGACCGTTGCTCGTGTTACAATTTGTCGCTTTTATCGATTCACATGTTTCCAATCACTGCAATAAATAACTCTGGAAAGGATTTCGAAGGATTAACAATCTAATGTTTATTAAAGTTTTTAAAGCAATTTTCAAATTAAATTTAGGAAATTACAACCAAGTTTTTATAAAATTGTATGCCTTTTCAATCAGCGGCGTCAAATGATATCATAAAATGAAGGTATCAAAGAACAGTAGAATAATTTGAAAAATATAGTACAAAATATAGTATTTGTACTTCCTGCACGGAAGGATATCGTGTAGGGGGCCCTAAGGAGCAACGACTGAGCTCGGCGTCAAATGATTGATGCCCAGGTAAATAGGTCGGTCAATCTTAAGATCCACTTACCGTCAGGCTCTGATTACCACCCAGGCCGACAAAGCTTGGGTCTGGGACCCCACATATTGGCGAAAACCAGAAAAGCGTTCCCTTATTAAATTTTAATCAGATTTTAAAATCAACCGCTTGCAAATTTCATTAAAATTTTACTTCATTACAAATTTACTTCACTGTTGTGTGTAATATAACTTCAAAATTTCATTATGAGAACATTGAGATCACTTGACGAAAAAAAAAAGTGATTTTCCTGTAAATGCTACGTGGATTAATTTAAAATATGTTAATATTGGAAGTTTTAAAAGCCATTTTTTTAAAAGCTTAATATACGGTTGCTTATAACGTTAACTAGTATTTCGTCTTATCTGCGTCAGCACATAACCACACAATGCAATACGATTTACCACAACTCAACTACTTTCATTTTTACCCCAGAGCTGGGATAATCCCAAAATGAGAATTCCTCCAGAAAGCTAACAACATTCCAATCAGTATTTTGCGGTTAATACATCTTGGCTTTAAATGCCAGTTAACTGATTAAGGGCAACTCCAAAGGGATATCCACGTGAGAAGAGTTTGGAATGCAATTCACACTAGGTATGGAAAAAACAGCGTTGGCAGAGAGAAACAAAGCTCACAACATTTCGTACGCAATAACGCAAGTGCAGCCTTAAAATTCAAGCGTTAGTATCACCTTTAAATCTGCATACAATTCATATCTTCAAGCTATCTAACCCTCATTTACTGGTGATGGCTCAAGAATTCGCTTGCCGGACGATAGCCGAATGGCTAGGGCGCTGGCATCCGGTACCGTAGTTTGTGGATTCGAGTCCCACTCTTGGCCTGGATGTTTGTAGCCGTTCGGAATCTTCTTTAAGCAGTAGGCCCCGTTCTAATAATCCCTCGTGTAGAAAAAATATAGCCGTAGCGCTCCAAACCAAACTAAGAATTCATTTACACTTGTAGAGAACACTAGGAATCTATATATATACTAGCCGGGCTTCGCCCTGCTCTCGAATCACAGTTCACTTGAATTTAAATTTTTTTCACTTTTAATTGCCAAAAAATCCCCCCCAAAATCAGTACATCTTCAAATGATCTATTTATGATTCAAAAGTTTGAATTAAAAGTAGGAAAAATAGAAAAATAATTAAAAATTAAGACACACGATGAAACTTTTCTTTCCAGCGATTCATTTTTTAGTGAGAATCACGCGGTGAATGATTCACGATGTGTTTACATCGTAAAACATAGCGGTTACGTTTTGTTCGGTGGAGTATGCATTTAGAATTGAAATATCTCTAAAACTATTAAAGTAACAGAATAAGTGTGCGCAAAAAAATTATCAGTTTTTAAAGCTCTTTCCAAATATGTAACATTTATGTACTTTCATGAAAAAAAAACATCGATTTTGACATTTTCAAATATGGCCGAATTTCATAACGGATGCCATACTGGAAACGGTCTACCCGGAATTTTTCCCCGACCGACAAAGTTTTTCTTATATATATATATATATATATGTATGTAATATAAAAATAATTTTTATATTAATTATCTGACTTGTCTATAGTCCTATAAAACATAATTTATTCCATTTCTAATGATGATATAATAGCTCTTAAAGTTTGCAGTAATTAATCCCTTCGTTCCCCTATAGACAGAGAAATATCCTGATAGACTTAGAACAGCCTCTGTCTAGGGAGACTGAACCGATAAGAATCATCGGACACGCCCTAGTCCATGACGTAGCATAGCGTCATAGGGATTATTGCTTACACCAAGTCTTCTGTATGTTCCCGATATAAAATGTGAACACGGCATGAAGCCGGGCTCTTCTTTATAATGATTGTACATAGAATATGTGACACGGTCTAGCTCCCTCCCTATGGGGAACTCCATATGAACAACAATAAAACTATTTTAAATCATTCGACTGTTTACTGCGTCCCAAGAATTCTTTTATAGCTGTTCCAACGATGCCTATTGCTATGATATTACATATATATATATATATATATATATATATATATATATATATATAAATGCATAGTATAAAAGGGTAGCTTGTTTAAAATTTTAAAAATAGAAAATATCGTAATAGATGGTTTAATTTGCAAAAAGTTGCAATTATTTAACGTTTGTTAAATCTTCCAACTTAAAAAAAGTTAAAAAGAATAGTATCGTTAGATATGGACAACAAAACTCCTGGCCTAAATTGAAAAAAAAACTTTTTAAATGAGACGGTTTTAATTAAATAACGGGACACATTTAATGCAAGGAAATATTAGTGCGATTCACGATTATAATATGTTCAGTAATCAAAACGATCTGGTTAGCACACGATTGTAACAAATTTCAACATCAATTTAAAAGAGCAAAAGGCAAGATCTTTACACATATTATGGTGTCCGATTTTCAATCATCTCTATTCAATATCTCAAAATGTTTATTTGGCAGTATTTTACATTCAGTATTATAACACGAATACAAACTGTCATCTTACACTGCAGTTTTGACCCTCTCGCTCCCTCGGGTGAGTCAGCTCCCCTGTAATTTGTACCCACCCACGACATTAACCCATTGATTTGGCAATAGATTCGACAACAGATTCGACACACACAGCTAATTTCAAGTCTCTCGTGCACAGAAACGTACCCCCGGATTTTGGTGACTAATGGAATCAAGCTAATGAGGCTGCGTGTTTCCCTCGCATTGCGGAGAAATATTATTGTCAAAAAATAATGTACGTAGTAATAGGTATAAAAAGGTATTTCATTAATTTGGTCGGGAGAGCACAAGGGAACTTAATCAAGAAATATTTACTTTCGACTAAGGTACGACAAAATTTAGGAAGTAAACATTATCGTAACATACTAAAGAAATCATGGAAAACCCACACTATCCTTAAAGAAGTTACATTTCAAAGAAATTATTTTAGAGAAGGAAGAAGGAACCCTTTTAAGAGACAATAACCATTATCCCACGATAAGCCTCGTTGTACTCTTATTTTGAGATTCAATATCAACTATTTCTAATTCACAAATAAAACTAAACCCCATAACCCGGCAGAAATGTATAAATACTGCAATTATAATTATATTTCAATGCTTCTCAATATTTAGTATACACAATATGTGCACTATGTTGATCATGTGCTATTACGGTACAGCAAACCACTCGCGTGTCGCGAAGCCAGCGACGTGATACTGAAATGTATGCCAGAGATATTTTCTTGATGAATTTTCTAAAGTGTATGCTCTATTCTGACGTTTACTTCGATAGGAGCTCACAGTCAGTCAATACCACCTCTTCCCAAATTCAACAGTCGAACTTAAAATTGTTTCGACGTTAACTCTACAAACTGCGAAAAAATTTTGCTCAAGGAAGGTCAACCTTGAGCGCGTTACAGCGAAAGCAATAAGGGACCAAATTTAGGAAAATGAGCTGGTATAACAATAACCTAAATGTAAAACACTCTTCGAGATCGTTAATTGCTCCTCTTATATTATGCTTGAAGGGATATAATCACCAAGCAAACCTGCCTCAATTAAATGTTTAGCGCTTCTCCCTTTCTTCCGTTTATAATCAAACGGCATTATCGATTCCTACATTTAACAATGATAACGGCTGCCGGTTAAAGTTCTGAGTCATAAGCATTTAAGAGTCCGGAGTACCAATAAATGCATGAAGTATCGTAATTTCATTATTAAAATGTCCAAAAACAGTTTCAATGGGGGAGAGTAAACAATCAGCACGTCAGTGATAGATCCTCTGAAAACTATCCGGTACTAAACAATACATGTGTGAGCATTTCATACTTAGAAAATTTCAAAAGGTAACCAAGCACAATCACTCTCAACATTTCAATTACTATCATGATTAAGAACTGTCTTGAAAAGTAAGCATATTCGTATATAGTATGTAATCATTCATTTTAATTTTAGTTCAAAACACTTCATAAGAAAACCACACATCACGTATGTAAAAACCCAATTAGATAGAGAAGTAAAACTTTAGAGGGATTAAGCAGTGAAACTTTGACTGCAATTATAACTGTTTAGATGTTTTAGAATCAGCCTTATAGAGAATTTTGCAATGATTATAAATTTTTTGGCTGAGATCACACTACCACTTAACAACGTATATTTATGATGACAGGTAATAGTAACATTCCTTACATACGTTTCTTTCAGTTGAGTTGTTTTGCAAAAGAAAATATAATACTAAAAGCGACCATGCTGGTCGCGCAGCGACTAGTTTAAATATAAAACAGAGTAACACACCACAAAATAGAACGGGCATACAGGAGAGATGCCTTCCGAGGGGGATCACAACTGGAGTGAGTATATAAAAACGCGATATGCTGGAGAAACTGCTCTACCCCCTACGGCACACATAGGCCATCACATCAGCAGACGTAAGAGTTCCAACTTAGAACCTTCCCAAGAACAAGAAATTATTAAATGGAAAAACGTTGCATATGTGATTGAGACATCTAAGATATAAAGATATGGCAAAATTAAACGAAAACATATAAAAGGCGTAGCATAGCTGACATGGGACTTAAAACACCCCGTTGAAAGATTCAGGAAAATACGAATTTCACAAACGCATACATCTGAATTTAGTTCATTACAAGCAAAGAGAAAATAAGGGCTAGGTGCACATTTTTTGGAAATTAATCTGCGATTAATATGAAGTTCATTTTATAACGAGAAAGAACCATTTATCATATATCCAGCAATTAAATTAAATATGTATTTGCTATGTTATAATTGGAAAAATACCTTCATCGCATAAAATATAGAATTTTAATATATGCGAAATAAACTGATAATGTGCCCTAAAAAAGTTTTCGAAAGCACTTTAACCTTTAATAGTTAATGCCCATGTACGAGGTCTGCGAAAAATATTAAATCCTCACATAATGCCTATCAGAATATATTTTTTTTCCACCGAAGAAAAAACACGAAAAACAACCGATTACTCGAGTCATCTTAACGTTAAGCGAGAAAAGATATAAACCACTGTTTATTGATTATAAGTGACCCTAAAGTCCTTCGGCACAGTAAAAATAACCTTAGACAAAAATCTAATATCGACTGAGAGAAGTTTTTATGAAAAATTTCGAAGCCTCATCATTTGGCATATTCTACATAAAACAGCTTTTTAAAAAATTAATCAGCAGATATTGTAAATAAACGAATTCTAATAAACATTCATGGTGATTCATTAATAGGAATGAATTATTAACAAAAGAAAAAAACGAAGCATCTACATCAACTAAACATGAAAAAAATTTAAAGTAAACAAAGCTAAAAGCAAACGGTCTCCAAAGATTAGAAGTTAATGGTTTTGAATACACAAATTAAAAAAAAAAGCCTAAAATATATACTTCAGTTAGTTTTGGCAAAAATAAGAATAATCAAAGAGAAAGATGAGGTCTTCGTGCAGTTAGGTAGTATTAACCCGCAAGCTTTTTTTTTTTATAACACTTCTCTTAAAGATCAGTACCTGTCATAATACACACAAAAATGTTGGCGATTGATTCAAATATTTTTACGTGACGCACCCTTACCGATATGTATGATTTCGTCTTTACTTTATATGTACATTACGAATAGCAGTGATTCAACGCTACCTGCTGAATCAAAATTTAAATTTTCGGGTAAAATTACAATTAACACATTTAATGTATTAGCTGGCATAAATTCGTTTAAATATTAAATACATTATCACTAAGCTAGACGTCTTTAGTTTCATGATAACTATATAACTGAAAACAGAAAATGAAAAGGGGAAAAGCTATCGAAAAAAAATAAGTTTTTTCTTGCAATGCTTGATCGAATATTGACTCCTATCGAAATATAAAAAAGATTTTAATATACCGGGTGGTTATAATTAAACTTCCCCAATAAACGGCATCCTACAGCGCAAACGGGTGAACGGAATGCAACGAAATTTCGTATATGGGCTATACACGATATGCGCTCACGGAATTTCGAAAAAAAAATTTTAGTTCCAAAATGTTCACTAGAGGGCGCCTTATCAGGAAAAACATGAAATTTAACACAAACGACGTAAACGGAATACAGAAACAATATTAACAATCCAGAACAAGAATTATGAGTAATAAAATGTAAAATTGGGAAAAGCTGTCAGTTGTAGGAGAAAAATGTCGAGATTTGCATGCTTGGGAAGAAGAGGAAGCTTTATGCAAAACACGTTAGGGTTATGGGACAAGCCACAACGTCTCTCATTCAAAGTCAGTTTTCTCAACAGAATGACTGTTGATGTGTCATGGCCTTGGAATATTCTGTGGAGCGACGAGGCTCATTTCTTCCTCAATGGGACAGTCAACACACAGAATTGCCGCATTTGGGCTAAGGAAAATCCGCGGATCCAGACTGAATTTCCCCTACAGTCTCCAAAGGTCACTGTCTGGTGTGGATTCACGGCGACATTCATCCTTGGGCCATTCTTCTTTGAGGAAATCGGTGAAAGTGGGCCTGTAACATGTTCCGTTACGGGCCGTCGGTACCATGTCATGCTGCAGACGTTTGTTGTGCCGCAACTACAGCAAAGGCGGGTCCTTACATCGACCATTTTCATGCAGGATGGTGCGCCCCCACATATCCATGAGTCCGTGAAGGTGTTATTGCTCCACTACTTCACAGAGGAACGTGTTATTAGTCGCTCCTTTCCTAATCCATGACCACCATGTTCGCCGGATTTAACTCCGTGCGATTTCTGGTTATGGGGCTATTTAAAAAGTCTGGTGTATCGTGGAGGTGTTGCGACGTTGAATGACTTAAAGAACTCCATAACGCTTCATGTGCGAAGCCTCACAACTGATCAGTTACGATCTGCTGTTGAACACACTGTCCATCGACTTGAAATTTTGCAGGTGAATAAAGGTGGTCACGTGGAGCAGCTTTCCCTACATCGTCCTGGACACGATTAACAACTGCTTCTCTTGTGCAATTTCGTCCTAATCTGTTCTTGTTTCTGCAAACTGAACTGTTTTTGTTTCTCCCTTACCTTCACTTAATGTGGTTCGATGACCAGGTGATCAGAAACTAGTCAATAAATGTTAATATTGTTTCTATTCCGATTAGGACGTTTATTGTGTTAAATTTCATGTTTTTCCCGAAAAGGCGCCCTCTGGTGGACATTTTGGAACTTTTTTTTTTTTTCGAAATTCTGTGAGCGCATCTCGTGTATAGCGCATATACAAAATTCCGTTGCATTCCGTTCACCCGTTTGCGCTGTAGGGTGCCGTTTATAATGGAAGTTTAATTATAACCACCCCGTAGATCTGTAACTGACTTTGAGTTTATAAATTTTAGCTTTATGTAGTGTGTGTGTGTGTGTATGTATATATATTTTTTAACGCACATACATATTTGTGTTGACTATTCAGCAGTTTCAAAGAGTTGAAGTCAAAATTTTCTAGAACAAGGACGAACACGAAAAAATATTCAACTTACGACACTTTACAATATTTTAAATTTCATTATTAAAGTATATTATAGAAATATCCACCAGGCTTCTAAAATTGTTCTTCCCTTTCCCACGTATAAAAAAAGAGGGAGGGGGAGAAGGAAGAGCTTACAATAAAAATTTATTTACATTAAAGAGAGCTAAAAAAATACAGAATAAAAAGTTCCCACGAATAAGGAAGGAACATTTACTCAGTAAAGTACAGGAATGTAGTCAAGAATAAAGGACACTGTTCAGCCTTCATACCATACATTTCACACATGCCATGATACGGCATATAAAACAACTGTCGACGATACAATAACCCTCTTACATGTGAATATCAAACGGAAGATTTAGAAGAATTCCAGACGAACAGAAGTTCGTACGTCCATAGAAAAACTTCCCGAACGGAATTGCAACATAAAAGAACACTAGAAACAAATAGAGCATATTTAAAAATGCTCTTGTTATTAGAAATGCGCATATTTATATTGACGTGCAATTCACATCAATAGGAAACACAACATTTAACAACGTTTAAAATGTACTACAACTGAACACAAATATCATTCACAGCTCAGTTCTGCGCAATAGAATAAGGTGATCTGCGTTTAATATCGTATTTCTTGCCATTAAAAATACCAGGCAAAGACTAAAGAAAAAAATTTTAAAAATACTTAAATTTGCTAAAGAGTTTAAACATGTGGCATAGATTAGACAGAAATTAAGAGATCTATAGCTTGACATACATTCATCAAAAGACGAATATGTGTCAAGCAGAGGATTAAAAAACAAGAAAAAGTAAAATATACCTTCATACGCCATACCTTCTTGTGTCTATAGTTAGAATGCTAGTAAGAGCATTGTTTGAGGATTGTTTTAAGTTTTATCTATTTTTCTGACATATTTCTCGTAATACGTCCACAACATATTCCCTCACGCTCATTTCACTCATTCAAGTACTTAAAAATAAATAAACTAAGCACAGATATAATTTTCGAGCTCCTGGGGTTTTGAAATGCGCAAGTTCATCAAAAACCGACTCCAGTTAAAATAGGTAACTCCATATTCCACACTTTTTCATAACACTAAAAATGCTTAATTCAACTAACGTGGTGGGGTTTTTATATCCACCCACGAAAAGGAGGGAGGATAAATGTTGGATTTCGGTGAAACATTTAACGTGGTTATGGGAAATCACTATCCTAAATTCCAACAATATAATGGACATTTTCGATTTTTCACGCGATAACTAACACTCCCGTTTAACTGAAAAGTGAATTTAATACCGAAAATCTTACAACTGAAGTTGCAACTGGTGTCATAATTCTAGTCTCTTGTATTTTAATCATCTTTAAATAACTTATAAATCATAAATTCCGCATCTAAAACGAAAGATGTTTAATGTACAGAGAGAGGTCTTTTAAAATATCCCAACTTCGTGTTATTCGTGGGTCATATTCTCAGCAAGAAATGACTAGTCAAAAATTCTTTGCGTCCATTTATCACGTGAGAAAAAAAATATATCAGAAAATTTACGGAATAAGCCTTGTAAAGTTATTTGTTTTTATGTGAGGGAATATATGCTTAATATATTCTCCTTTATTTAAAATAAGCAAAATGAGTTTTGTAAAGGGGGCCGAGGGGGGAACATAATGACATAATAGCAGGAGTTACATAATTAGTTTGAAAAGTTGCTCCTAGTTCGTTTGAAAGTTTTTTTTACCTGTTTACATTTCGTCTACGAGAAAGGAAGTAAATATTCTGAAAATTGAAACTTAATATCTTCGACATAACACCTGTTACCTCTTTCTTTTCCCTATACAGAAGGAGAAAGCTCTCTACAACCTTTCTCCTTTTCAATAGGAAAAAGAAAGATAAAAGGTGTTATGTCGAAGATATTAAGTTTCAAACTTCCTTTCTGAAACCGATTGAAAACGTTAATGTTCAATTCTTGATACTAAACAAACAAGTAAAATGTTTCGTTTGAAATCAACGAAATGCGGCGCGAAAATGACTGAAGGTCATTATACGGACACAAACGCGTCTGAAAAGGTCGCATACACAGAGGGCTTTTAATACGACTCAGTGCATTTGAATCGATCCATAGCTGCAGAGCTGAAGAAAAAACAAAAATATTAACCTTGAATAAGAATAATGTTCTGCAAAGTAAGAAACTGCGGATTACCAATGAACAATAATCGTTACCCATTTTTCATACATAATCTTTCTTAAAAAGTAATAGTCACTTTCAATGTACCCAATTTCAGAATTTAATTTTTGCTTGCGAGTATGGAAATGGTGGGTGTAACGTAGCGAAAATTCAAGGCCCAGCTCTATTACGAAAAAATTCAAATAGGGCCGGCAAACGGAGGTCCGCATCTTTTGAAGACTCTGGACTCGTTCGATCGGATTAGGCCGAACAAAAAGGCCGATTGAATTCTCAACCAATGAAACGTACGGGACCCGGCTTCTAAATCACTGTTGCAGAGAAAAACCTGGGACCCCCGATAGGAATATTTTACCCCTGCCCGTTTAGGTTCGCGACACCCCAGTCCAGTCGGTTTCATTTAAAAAGCACAAAAAAGGTTTACTTAGCAGTTAACCTACCAGACCCGTAACAATGGTTAACACAACGATTTTTATCCTTCACAATTTAAATGCAACTGTACACAAGATGAAAATCTTCCGAGTGCAGGTTGCAAAAAAATTATAACAAGTATTTTGTTTTCAATTATTTTATACTTTACCATGAAATAAAATACAAAAGAAAAGTCCAACACTACATCAAATGACCCTATTCAGTCATTATCAAGGGCCATGCCGAGCAGTAATCATGTACCATAATAGGCCCCTGAGTCGCACAACACCCACATCAGGAATGACAATAGCTGTGTATTCATCGTAATTTTAACGCTAAGATGACGGTGCTGTGCCAAGCCATCGCCTGTCTCCCTTCCTATAACCACCAGGAAGACTTTCATATTCACAGTTAAAGTGCACTCTGACTTAATTTGCCGCCAGCAACGGAATCGAATCCAAAACATCACCAATAGGGAATATCCAAATAGCAAAGGTCACTTGCTGGAATCACTACGCACGCGTTATGGAAACACAAATACACAACTTTAAATTTCACAGTTGTGAACAGTTTCAGAAATAAAGTCACGTTCGTTAAACTTTTGCCAAAACTACAGACATTGTCGAGTAAGCATTTTTAAATTTAAAATATATACACGTATTCATGTGTTTTAAGGATGCGAATATCAACTCATTGGTATATACTAGAGCAAATCTCAACTATATTAACCAGAACAAGGAACAAGACACCTTAAAGTTCATGACCCCCCAAAAAAATGTTTTTTTTTCGAGACTGAAATATTAATTCCTTCCATACTTCCAATATATAAACATCATTAATAAAGTACCAAATGAAGCATCTGCGCATTCTTCTACTGGGCAGGGTAAATCTGAAATTCATTAGGGGTTAAAGACACCAAAAGATTGCGGAACAACTGAAATACATTGTTAGTGAGACAGCAATTTCTGAAATGAACAGGTTTACGTGGTGTATTAAATCAACCATCTCCAAAAAAATAATAAAAGGCTTGTTTGCGAAAGCTGTTTCACGATTACCTTCCTTTCGCAAGAGGAAAACTGTGGTTTGGGGTGGTTCATACAATAGCTTGACTTTTATAGCCATACAAATTCGATTCAGTTTTTGTTATTTTTTCGGTGAAATACATGGAGCATTTTTTGTAGCAACTCTTTTTTATAACAAACTAATTTTCAAATACAGTGGAACCTTGCATAACGAGCATAAATCGTTCTAGAGTCTTACTTGTTATGCGAAACACTCGTTAAGCGAAACAATTTTTACCATATAAAGTAATGTAAAATACGATAATTCGTTCCATGCCAAAAACTACTCAAAATTTTTTAGATGTAACGTTTATTATTTAAAGAAAATTACTTATACATAAATTCTTAAGGAGCAAAATCATCCATATGTAGTTTATATTTACGAATTTATGACACATATCTAATCTTTTACTAGAAAGCTATCTAGCGACATTTGTTTTTCTCGGCACTTCAAAATTTGCTGAAAATGTGTCACCGCATTGTCATTGAATAAATTTATAGCGCGCATAGCTACCGTCTTATCAGGGTGATGCTTTGTAACTTACGATGCAACAGTTTCCCATGCTTTCATCATTTCTTTTATTTCGCCAGAAAATTGTTTCTTAGCTGTTTCTTCGTCCTTCTCCACTGACAAACTCTCCTCTACAACTGCTTGCTGTGAAAGACACTGCAATTCTATTGGCTGTTCGGTGGTCAGTTCTTGGTTGTGCTCATCCACAAGCTCCTCAATATCATTGTTATCCTCCAGTCCCATGATATTTACTTCTCGAAACATCCATTACTACCCTTAAATACTTATTTTTCGGCTGTTGATAATCCTGGTGACGTGAAGATCCAAGTGACGTGAAGAGTTCTTTCCACGTCACTCGTTATGCGAAATCTTGCTCGTTAAGCGAGCTATTTTTTTACGATTTATTTTGCTCGTTATGCGAAATACTCGTTATGCGAGGTGCTCGTTAAGCGAGGTTCCACTGTACTGTGAAACCTCTAACAGGATCGAGCCGCTTCTTCATATCCTCAAGTAACAACTTCATAACTGTGAAATCTCTGTTATAAGCTCATATAAAACCATTGCGTAGACAGGAGAGAGAAAAAACACCATAATAATTACAAGACAACAAAGAACTTTTTATATACCACGTTTTTAATTTTCTGTTGAATCATATAAACTTGACAATTCTATGTATTAATAAATACTTTTTAAAACATTTTTTGATGAATTATCCCAACTTGAAAGAAAATGATCAAATGCGTAGTTAAAAATCGATTGCACGATTTGTACTGGACAAACACACAAACAAGAAAGCGAATTAATAAAAACGTGGTGGTAATAATAATAATGAATTCAATTCTGCTTAAAGGTGGCTAAAAGTATTAAAAGAATGCATTGTCATCGTGTTCTGAGCTATTCTATAAGTTTCAAATGTCTAGCTAGTCGGGGAGTTAAAAATCGATTGCAAGATTTGTACAGGACAAATAAAAAAACGTTTAACTGCGATAAAAACTTATGGAGTGCTGAATATGGAGTTTTCATTGGACTATTCCGAAACGTAAGAACATACGTTATTCAATAGGGTTATAGCAATGAGAAATAATTCTTCAATTCGATTCCATTTGATTACACTTGTACACGAAAAATCAGCAATCTCCTGATTTTACCTAATAAGATACCCGAAAAAAAATTATACCTAAGTATGTGTTGGACAAATACAATTTATCTCATAAAAGGCAGCGAAGAGTAAAAAGGAAACCACTGAAGGAGGCCATTATTCACGGGCAATTGTGCATGAAGAAAAGAACCTATCGACCTTGTCGAGCGAAAGTGAATAAATATCACATATCAGATAAAACTGAACGGAAGGTGTGCAACACTCAAAGAAATGTGATGTATGCCATTTTCCTTAAGCTTACGAACACGGTTGAGTACATGAATATCTAGATGATACAGACACGTATCCAAAAGAAAAAATAAATAGATAACTAACGTCGAATAAAATGATTTTCGATGCTGAAATAATAAAAAATTTTTTAAAAATTCTCCCCTTCAACTACCACCTCTAAAACATTTAAAAGTCTAATTACCTTATATTACATGTGTGAAATTAATATCAACCCAATATTTAGAGTTATAAATACTAAACACATCAACCGCATTCTGTTAGTAGCGTATATAGTTTAAATACGACACTACTGCACATTTCAAACTCAAATTATAAAACATACAAGTAATACATTAAATTATCAAACCAATTATTTCGGTATTGCACACAGATTCCTCTCAAAATCCAGGACAAATTCATCATCTATTTCATTAATAGCGTAATCATATATTTTTTTAAGAGAATAAAAACGTTTATCCTAGCCTGATGATTTTACTTAACCTGAATTTTTTTTAAAAATTATTATTCTCATTAGCAAAACATTGTCAATATTTATCGCTGGGATACTTCGCAAAAAGTGAAGGATCAAATTTGCCGAGTTGGGGAAAAAAAAAAAAGTGATCTGCAAACAGCACAAAAGGTTCAGACAATAAACAGCTCGGAAATTAATGAGCAGTATTTTTGTTCATGCGATAAGTTTGACCTAATGTAACAGAGATTACAAATCAAAGATGGCAGGTGGTACGAAACAGTCTTGCTTTCCTATACCAGACACATGTTTAAAGTTGCGACTGACATTTTGAATTTATGACAGGGTTGAGAACCGCTCTTAAAATACGATTGTACATGCCCCATTTTTCAACAATTTTGCTCTCGCTTTCGATAACGCGTAATCCGATAACAAAGCATTGAATGAGTTGGGACTATCACCACCTATCTTGTTTCGCCAGACTCCGATTTTACAGACGAAATTTTATATCTGAGGGACGACACAAAATAAACAAAACCGAATAACGAATAGCATAAACTGATGAATGAAATTAAGAACAGGAATCTCAATACCAATACACTGTAACCTTTTACTAGCACTATTACATCAGACTTATTTGAATAAAAAGTAAAACACAATTGAGATTTTTGTGTAAAGTTTACATTTTAAGCTAGGTTGTGAGTTAAAAGTAAATGAAATATAGCTCACTTTTTTCTGACAGAGCTCCTCGAACACATTTAAAATGACTGATCGTAATTAAATTACCAAATGTCCTAACTGTCGGTATCAGCGTCTTTATCTTAAAACTCGGAATACATCAAATAAATCTTTAAAACTTACAGAGAATACAAGTTGTCTCAAATTCTTTCCAAAGTCATCGATAGAAAATACTAAATTCTACATATATATAAATCACCAAGATTTACCTGCAAGAAAAAAAAAGTCACATCAACAAACATATTACATAACAATAAACATAACTACATCAACACCAGTTAAGTGTGTTTCAATACAAGCAACAGATCATAAAACGTTCAGATTATATCAGTAAATACATCAAGTAGCAACGCCAAAAGTAAATGAATCGACTGTTCCGTCCCCCACTCCCACTAACGCGGCATGCATTATTGCCCCAAGGTTATTCGCCCATCCACACCGCGAATTTATTGGCTACTTCATTGTGAGAGCAGCCTGTAGGTGAGCTAACACTACTCCCTACGCGGGGACTACACAGGCACATGCATACCTTAGACGAGATTCGAACCCGAGCCCACCTTGAGTAAGCTCGCGTCGCTAACGAAGTGGGTGGCCAGAAATATAGAGTCAAAATTTGGCAATGAATTCGGCAAAGTGCACATTTAGACTCTTTTTCCAATAATCACAACAAATAACGCATCTAACGGTTAGAATGAAAATGAGGTGAAAACGTGAACAACAAAGAAGTTGGTTTGTTTGTTTTTCCCTCATGTCCGTGACCTAAATCCATTTGTCTGTCATTATGTTACTATTTGTAAAAAAAAAAAAAAAAAAAACATTTACCAAATCCTACGAGAAATTACAGGTTAAATTGGTGGTGGAAAGTTTAAAGATAAAATATAAATATGGAAAATGATAAGGTACCTAAATTTGGAATGTCTCTTTTTTGATGAATTGAACTTCACAACGTTTAAAAGCATTCGAATACACAAACGAACTGCCATGGAAAAGCAAATGTATAAAGCAGTGAACAGATGCTGACAGTGGTTTTCACTTGCTTCAACTATTTTACTAATGGGCAGGGAAAAAATATGTGTAGCACCAACATTTGCGTTCAGCTGCACTGCGGCTGGAAGAAACACTCATTTGTGTCCATTCGCCGTAACACATTAAAAAAGAATAAAGCAGCGATTATGCAAAAGAATCATTTTAGAGATTTAAGGACAGAAATATTCGTGACTCTGGGGACAGGAATCACAGGAAGTCTATCACTGATTTCATGTGTTCGTTTAGAGACAGATCACAGTGAGTCACGTTCGGTAAAAGCTGATTTTCATCTTTAAAAAGTTAACTACAGACGAGTTACCCCAGTTCTAATCGAAAGATTAGCAAATCACATCAAAGCATTTACTACATTTCAAAACTATTCTCTTACACGTGTATGCATAGGCGTTTAAAAAATATTTTTGCATCCAATTAACTTCGTTTCGAAGCACTTCTCCACTTCGCCCTCTCCTTTTCTCTTTTTCCCAAGAAATGACTGTGTCACTGAATGTCACGAATTATGAAAAAAAAGTTTTTCGGGTGAAGAAGCAAAGGGGATTCCTTCAACCCCAAAGACTGGCGCAACGCTATTAATCTGAAATGTAAAATTCTACGGAAATACGACTTTAAAAAATCTAATACAAGTCAGAAATCTGATAACGACTACAGTCGTATTCCCTTAACAGATGATTCCGTATCCGCAGTTAACCGCGGCCCGGAAAAATAATAATAATAATAATCGAAACAAAAAATAAATGCTTCATAAATGTCAAAATACCCGCCAAGTGAAAACGAGCATTGACTTTGATAAAATAAAGCATCTTAAGTGTTGTCCGAGTTCGCAGTGACTACCACTGACAGAGCGCATGCGGGAACTGACGTAATTTAGCAGCAAAACATCGGGAATGAAAAATAATTTAGGAGGAAATTTTAACAATTTATGGACCGAAATCAAAACTTACTCTTTCTGCTGTACTTGTGTTCGGGTTTGGTTTGGTTTGGTTTGGTTTGGAGCGCTACGGTCAACTTTTTGCTACACGAGGGACCTACAGTTTAATACTAGAACTACGGCATTTCGGATATACCTAGAACTACGGAGCAGGGTCATTTTGACCCTCGCAAGAAAAGCCTTTAAAACCTTATTATTTCAAATAATATATATAAGTATTACAAAGTACGCTTCTTTTTCTACCCGTGCATCACTTTAATGAAATTTAAGAATAAAGACATGAATTTTGAAACAATTTTCTTAATGTACATAAAGTTTGAGACGTTTTTATGCATATACATTTAGAAAATATTTTTACACGTCTTTAATTTAAAAAAAAATACAAGTATAACATTATAGAAGGTAAGTAAATTAAAAGAATTTCTTTAAATTGAAGATGCGTAAAAATAAAATATGACATCATAGAAAGTTCATTTTTTTTTAATCTATATTAGTACTTACAGATTCATTCCTTCTTACAGCAATTTAACGCTGTAGTTAAAGCGCTCCTTTTCTCTAGTACAATATCCACATACAGTTAAGTTACATTTGAAACAGTTCGCAGAAGTTTTGTTTCCTATACATAATTTGATTTGGCATTTTTTACGTTTGAGAAATGGTTGCGAGTCAATAATCATTCTTGGTGTGCGTACTAAAGACGCTTCGGGGATCTTCAAAATATAATTTTCTCTTAGCTCTTTAGCAAGTAAGAAAATAACGTCTCGGAGACTACCTGTTTTTCTTGTTACTTCCTCGAAAAGTACCCATGCATTTATATCGCTGCTAAGTCAGAAATTTTAAAAAACACATGTACTGGCCAGTGGCGTGAGGGTGATTTTACCGAATACTTTCGGGCCATTTCATGTACGACATCCACTCCATATTTAGTCAAGTTATAAAATTCGATCACTTCTGGTGCATTTTTCGAATTCTGTGATATTTTGTTTGAACTATGTACGGTGTTTAGAAGAAGCACATTTTTGCATTGGTACGATGTAAGAAATATACCATCGTGTTTCCTTTGTAGTTCAGTGGAAATCGCGTCTTCTTCAAAGATATGGGAACTTCCTTTTTAGCTCTTTTTATAGTCCAACCTAAACTCGAAGTTTCTTGTCAAGTTTCATATAAGTAAAAAAGCTTTCTCTTATTACATTTCTTCCAGAGTTTTTGTATGGCTGAAGTAGACGTATAACAGAATTTTCTCCAATCATTTATTCTTCTAGCCTCTTTGCCCAAGTAAGGTATTCCATTTATCAGGTAATTGGACTTCACACAAACAGCCAGCCAGAATTGTATTCCAAATTTGTCCGGTTTTTTAGGCATGTGCTAAACTTACATCTTGTCTTGGTTGGAAAAAGTCTCATCTATCGTAAAAAGTGGCCCCAAGGTTTTGACCACAAACTCCCAATTCTTCCAACATTTTTATCTCTCCTCCCGCTAGTATCGAATTCCAGTAAACAAAAAGCAGTTGCTATTCTAAACAAGACTGCATTATCTACAGAATAATAAACACATAAAACGGAAACGAAGGCGAGCTCTAGGAATTATCTAGTCGTAGTTCTAGGTATAAGCAATTACTGTAAAAAAACTAATAGATGAACTCAAAAAAACTTTGCAAGCGTATTTATAATACTTTATAAAACGTCGTAAAATTGCAACTTTATGTTAAAAAAAAATAAATAAAACGTACACAAGAGGAAGAATTTCATTTAGGGGTCAAAATGACCCCTACCGTAGTTCTAGTGTTAAAGCCGATTCCGAACGGCTACAAACATCCATGCCAACGGTGGAACTCGAACCCACAATATCTGAACCGAATGCCAACGCCCTAACCATTCGGCCATCACCTGGCAATTGTGTTCGGGAAGTACTTATTTATCATAACAATGACCAATAGTATAAGAGTAGTTTTGCTGGTACTGCTTTTAAGCTATAGAGAAGCCTTACAGTGGAAGTAACCCGGTAAATGTTAAATACACTACAGGGTGGCTAATAAATACTGTAACACTCCAAAAAATAAGAGTTAATTTTAACCGTTTGGAAAAACAATTTATCTATCTATTTGTGTGATTGGCAACTTTTTGTAAACGCAGACGATTTTTGTTTAAAGTAAAACATGTAGAATATTTTTAAAGATGGAAGCCAAAAGGTTAATGGTTAAACAGCTTTTTGATCGCGGATTTTCTGCAGGTAAAATATTTAAGCAATTAAAATGCCTTGGTTTTAATAGGACGTTTATATATAGGACTATAAATCGATTATTGGATACCAATAGCTGTAAAGATCGACCAAGGTCCGGTCGTCCACGCACTGTTCGTACAAAAGAACGTATCAAAAGAATTCGTGAAAGATACGAAGAAATCCACAACGTTCTGCAAATAAAATGGCTGCAGAAGAGAACATCAGTCGCAGAACTATGCAACTTATCATAAATGAAGACCTGGGTTTTCGCCCTTTTCGCAAAAGAAAAGTTCAAGGTTTGACTACTGCACAAATAGTAAAAAGGTTACAAAGATGTAAGAAATTGCTGAACCGGCACGGTAGCAAAAGTGTTGAAAAAATAATTTTCTCTGATGAGAAGCTGTTTTGTACAGAACAAAGTTATAATGCTAAAAATGATGTTGTATATTCAGCAACCTTCGAGGATATACCTGAAAATCTTCGAACTGTTAAACGCTTTCAGAACAAGAATTCTGTTATGGTTTGGGCTGCAGTGTCACACAATGGAAAACTGCCTCTGAAATTCATCGATAAAAGGGTAAAAATCAATGCTGAATATTACAAACAGGAAGTATTGGCTACACGTTTATTACCACATGCTAACAGATTGTATCCCAAAAAGAATTGGATATTTCAGCAAGATTCTGCACCGTCCCACCGATCCAAAACAACACAGGAGTGGCTCCATGCAAATTGCCCGAAGTTTATGAAGCAAGAAGATTGGCCACCTTCTTCACCAGATCTAAATCCTTTAGACTATTGCATTTGGGGGATTTTAGAGTCTAAAGTAAATGCTAAGCAGCACAGAAGTTTGGACTCCCTCAAAGCTTCCATACGGAGTGAATGGGACAAATTACCTCATAAAATGATTCGTGCCCCAATAGGACAGTGGCGAAAGAGATTATCTTTAGTAATCGATAAAGATGGCGGTCGATTCGAGTAAAATTATTTCATGGTAAACTTTCATGTATAATGTTCATAATATTGTTGTATTTTCCATTTTCTATTTCATCTGTGTGTAATTAAATGATTCGATATTTGTCACAGTATTTATTAGCCACCCTGTAGTTATCAAAAATTAAGGAAAAATCACAAAAAGAGGGCTAACACAATCAAAACTAGGCCAATCTGCTTAAAATTTGAATATGTTGTTAAGTAAACAGTACTGAATAATACTATATTATGCAAAATAGTGGCGTTGCAGTCGGAATACGTCATTTGCGAGGAGCAAAAAAGTGCATTTCTCAGAGCAAGGCGGCAATTGTCGCTGCGAGGCTGAGATTAGACATCTGGCATAGCCAAATTGTAACAATGACCTCCAGGCATCATTTGACCGAAGAACTGCGATGACGAGCTATTGGGAGATTAGAGGCAGGACAAAGACAAGCGTGGCCAAATGGCTAAATGTGAGTCCGTCTGTGGTTCATAGACTTTGGCAACAATTTCTAACCATCGATTCGCCATCCAGGAGGTTCAGCCAAGGACGGCCATACGCTACGACGAGTGCAGATGACCGATATTTGTCATTATGCGCACGAAGGAATAGAACCACAACTCCGTCTGAACTCAGACGGAGTTAACCCCCCCCCCCCCCCTCGCTGCAAGCTCAAAGGTTGGTATCAAGGTCAACCGTGCGTGGAAGGCTTCACGAAAGTGGTCTTTTTGCGAGGCGACTAGCCATTTGCGTCCCGCTCACGTCACGCCATAGGTGGGAACGTTTGCAGTGGGCACGTCAACAATGGAAGACTGTTCTCTTTATGGGTGAGACCGGGGTTAGCCTCCAAAGCGATAGTAGGCGATTTGGAGAGAACCTAGAACTCGTTTTCATCCATCACACATCCGTGAAAGAGATGCATACGGATCAGGTAGTGTCTGTGTTTGGGGTGGTATCTCTCTGGGTGGACGCACAGACCTCCATGTCTTTCCCCGTGGAAATGTGAATGCTCACACCTATAGAGATGACATCCTTGATGCTTATGTGCGTCCTTATGCCGGGGCAATAGGTGATGCTTTCGTGCTACAGGACGATAACGCGAGACCGCACAGGGCTCGCATCGTGGATGCTTATCTTGAGCAGGAAACAATTCAGCGCATGGAGTGGCCAGCTCGGTCACCGGACCTGAATACTATCGAGCATGTTTGGGACGCTTTAGGATGACGTATAGCTGCTCTCAGTCCTCCTCCTAGGAACCTAGCCACGCTTTCAACTGCTTAGCGAGAGCAATGGCTCTCACTTCCTACCGAACTTATAGACCGCATAATTGACAGCATCACACATCGCTGTATGTGCTGTATTGCTTCTCGGGGGATCATACGCCATATTAAAAGGTACTTTTCCTATACCAAAATGACACATCCGATTTGTTCATTGTATACATATGCTAGTTTCTGTAACACCATAATTGTCTAGCTATTTCTTTTTATGCTATTTTATACCTACATATGTGTTGTATAACGTGTATAAGTTTCATTAAATTCTACGCGTAACTTTTTGAGTAATCGCTATTTTTGTGACTTTTCCTTAATTTTTGATAACCAGTGTATATCTAACGAAAATACAGTATATTATCACTTTGATTTCATGTAGGTAATGTCTCACTGTGTGTGCGCGAATTGTTTAATGCGCAGCATTTATGTATGTTTCATGAATATCGCGTAGTATTTAAGAACCGCAACCTCACGCAACTGGACTTTCAAAAACGTTTAGGAGCGTATTAGCCACGGGGCACTCTGGTATTTCAAGAACGCTATTCTATCTCGTTTAACTGCATTAAGTTTATTTGCAACATAATCTACGAAACTTTTCATAAAAATGAGGATGCTGGGAAGATATTAACTTTTACTTAAAAGTGGCCTAAATATTAATGTAGAATTGATAAATACCAAGACGATGACTGGGGGAGGAGAATAAATTGGATTTATATAATTATTTTCTTTTTAAGAAATTATAAATTTATCCTACCATTTTATTATTGGAATCTTTCGTTAAGCTCAGACAACTTTAATGCAACCAAAATTTTGAGGTTTCATTTCTTTCCAAATTACAATACCTTCCACTCTGAAATACTAGCAATGGTAAAAGCTGAAAATTCAGAGCTACACAGAGACTATTTGTATATAATTGGCCATAACATCACGTGCAAGTATTTAAAAGGTCAATTTAACCAAAAACCGTATTAGAGCGGGCATATATTCAGCTAGTTACTGAAACAAAAACTGCATTTAATTTACAATTCAAAGGTTATAAAGAGTGTTTTTTCAGTTTGTGACAAAATGAATAAAATGTTTCTATAATCATTTCAACATGTTTAACAAAAGAATAAGATCGATAGAAACACTTAGGATAAAATTTCATTAAACAGGAAAAGTCGTGAATGAAAGAAATCTGATCAATTAACGCACGAAAATGTCTCTATTCAGCAACTTTTTTAATTGAGCTTACTAATTAAAAAGGTATTTCTAAAAGATTTTTTTTTTTTTTTTGAGACATGATCCATTGATTTTAAGAAAAAACGACACATGTGGGTTTGAATAAAATTAGTGGGTTGTGAACAGGATTGTAACGTTTAAAATATATTCAAGGAATAGTCAATAACACGCGAAGACAGCCATATGTCATAGATCGCCATATGTCCTAGTTCTCCAAATGACATTTTGCTGTAATATACCCTTTAACGATAAGCAAACCGTTCTTGAAATGTTAACTAGAATATTTTTAACTTTCACGGAAAATCATTTTAAAATGTGTCTTTATTTTTCATCTTTTAAATTTTTAGAGCTTTAAAACGCTTTTTAATGGAAAATTGATTCCAAATTATCGTTTTCAGCCAAGCAGGTAGAGCCTTAATTAAATAAGTTTAAGGACATTAACTTTATACAAACTTTCTTCAATAGATGTAGAATTGTTATTCCACAGAAAAGAAAATCCACTAAGACATTTAAAAAAATGCTAAATAACCCCAAAATAAAAACACAGGTTAAAATAACGCTACTTGTCGTTTTCTAACGCGGCCGGTATTTGTCTTTTCCCCATTCGCCTATTCCACACCGCGACTTTCCTGGCTTCTTTATTATGGGAGCACCCTATAGGTCGGTGGTCCGCGACAGCCTCGGGAGTGGTCCTGCATCACATATAAAAAAAGTTGCCAAATAAATGGGGGATTTTGAAAGTAACGTTCACTGAACTAGACAGGCCGAATATATTCGATGACTATCAGGTGTTGAATTAAGATTTCGTAAAAGTTTAACATAATTATTTTATTATTAGAATATGTAAGTACGTTAATCATGTATCTCTTTTGCCTGATGGATATTATACCCCCCGGAAGGTTCCCCTCAAGTCGGTGTGTGTGGGGTGATCCGCACATGGTTCAATTTCTGGCTTAGTGGTCTGCAGACTTCTCCGGGTTGAGAAACCTCAAAATCCAAAGCCAAAAGCGAACGCCACAAGCCAGCAATAGCAAGCTAAGGAAGGTCGCCTGGAAGGGGCATAACGCTTTTTCATTGTGACGATTTCTGCCAGTTCACTCTACTGTAAGCCGCGTAAAAGAACAATCTGCGAATCGGTCTCTTGGGTGTATTCAAGAATCAAATTCTGTAGGTTAACTTAAAATTATGAAAAATGAATACGTTAGTTTAGCTACAATCTAAATAATAAAGCGAAAATCGCTACTTGAATATAAGAATGAAAGCAGACACCCCCCCCCCCCCCCCGAATGAGATACGATGTAGATTAGTTCGGGCATAAACAAGAAGCTTATCTACCTCTTCTTGTTTCTAATCAGTTTTTCAGCTTGGAACGAAGAGAACTAGTCTCCGAAAGAGGAAGGACTTAGCCGATAAAAGCCGGTATGGGAGCAGCCGTCAGGAACTATCCAGTAACGTTCAAAAACATTTATTCTTCAGCTTCCTTCACTAATTCCTTGGGTTGCCGACGATGAGCTACTGCCTTTAACGCCTATATAACACCTTGAAATAGGTTTACTTTCAAGTTAAACTACAAAATGAAAAAACAATGAAACTAGCTTTGTTTCTTAAGATTCTTTTACAACACACTGTAAAGTTTATATTCGCAAGTCGTCTTATGTCAACATTTTCTTCGATTGGGATGGTCACAAAATGCTAAAAAGTGCACAGGAGTAGGGTTACCCGTACTGGTCTGCCTTTTTTTTTAAAATTCTGGTTACATTCAGAAGAAGCCTTTTAAAACATTTTCGTAGTTTCTTTAAAAGAACATCATCCAAAATAGTATAGAGGATATTTTTTCTTTTTCCGTTTAAGCAAGAGCTACTGATACAGGTAATATTTTTATAGCATTGCAACATAACTCTGGTTTGCGACAATTTTTTAATCATATGCATCAAGGATTCCCGGGGGAGGGGGGGAGAATCATATTGCAACTTCAAATAACAGCAACCAACACGTCTCTTGCGGAGGCCTTCTCTCGAGCGAATATCGAAAGAGTGCCTCACACACATTATTTCAAATTAAAATAATAAACAAATTAAAAAATCGTACAATGCGCGTTATGCACATTAATTTGCAATAAAAAAATTAATGTGGTTGCACAATTCCTAATCTCTTAATTTTTTGTTGTAATGCTTCATTGAATTAAAAAAACTAGCAAATAAAAAAATTAATTTTTCCACGCTGAGAAGTACATTTTTATACAGGAGGTGATATACTCAACTAGGAAAGTGACTGATACAGATCTTATTCTGGTATATAAAATATAAAATAAATAATAACAGCTTGAATTGTCAACTGCAGAATCAAACAGAAAAAAAAACCCAGAAAATCTGTGTTCATGGATGGCATGCATTATAGCATCAATAACAAGAATGTTCTGTCCGTCACGCCATTTCGCCACCACGTCACGTCGTTCGTAGCGGAATTTCTGCCCATACAGAACATTTTACGGGGGCAAACGTATTTACTTGATGAGGGCTGCTAAATCCACGTATCACAGAAGCTCTACTGACGATAGTATTTAATAGATTTACAGATTTTTTTTTCCAACACATAAATTGCCGATGGCAATATTGGAGAATGTAAAAAATAACGACTCCATGTCTCACGCCGCATTCGTTCTTTAAAAACAAACAATGGCCACGGCATGAATCGAACTCACCATTTTGGTGTCTCAGGCGGGTATCCTGACCCCGAATGGCAGTGCCAAACGCAAAATGTGTGTACGTCCCACGAGGATGTCAGTGAGGGAAAGGCGGAACTTGGTACGGGTTGCACGACGAAAACCTAAGACTACGGCAAATAACTGAAATTAATAGTCGTGTCATAAAAGCTCGTTGGGAGATGCTTAAAGCTGGTATTTAGGGTCGTGCTGCAAACAAAAAGCCGCCCATGCTAGAAAAGTGAGAAACCACAAATGTAATTACTGAAGTTCATATAATTCATAAGATATCGACCCGCTCTCCGCCTTCAGTACCGTAGGAATAATTAGGTACCATTCGTCCTGAGACATATATCGTCATTCGTATATCGCACGTAGTAACATGACTTGTATCACACTATCCACGTCGATTTCATGCTGGTTTGCAAGCCAAAGGTGTACTTACATTTTATTAAGATGTTTGGCAGGAAAAGGTAAATTTTCATTATTCCGATACCCCCCCCCCCCCCCCATATGCAGAGGATATTGGAAGTGCAGAATTTTAAACGTGAATTTATTCTATTCATGAAATACGCCTAATGACAAGAGCAAATTGCCTTTCTATGCAACGTAGACCAAGGATAGTCGCCCATCCATCCACTTAGCGAATGGGTTGGTTACTTCACTATGGAAGCGCCAGGTAAGTGAACCAACACTGGTCTCTATCGGGTGTCGGCACAGCATTGTCTTCGGTTGGACGACCTGAAAACTATTCGCGATTTCGTGACTAACAAGCATTTAAACAATTTGTTTCAAACACATAAAGGAAAAAAATTTGCCGGCTTTAGATAACGAAATCATAATTGCGGTTTCCAAACTTAAAACAAGAGCCACTATAGGCCATTTATAACACATTTTATAATGGTAAAATGAGTAATGTATTTTGAAGGAGTATTTACTTTTAACATTTCAATGCAAACAAAATGTATTTTATTATTTCAAATTATAGGGCGAAAAGCAATTTAATTTTTTATTATTAGTCCTTTAAAATTAAATATTTTTATTACGGCGCTATTAACATATAAATTGACGGAATCATCATGACTAATAGTAAAAAATTCGATCTCTTCTACGACAAATTGCGGTAAATTTATGCATGGGATAAAGACACTGGTGATTACCTACAGACACACAACCAAAATATTCGGTTCCCAAGATATGAGGGGCTGGGGGAGGGAAGGGGAGGGGGGTCCTCAAAATTAAGATTCTGGGATAACCCTAAAAAATAAGTTTTTTCGAAAGGCAAGTGGAAAATACTAACATTTGAAAAACTGACGGAAAAATTTTAACCAAATGGCTGTTAATCGAACACTTCATCTGTCAAAAGAAGAAAAAAGAAAGTAAGCTAATTTTACAAGTGATTAATTATTTTATTTATGACTACTTACACCATTTATACCCATTTTATCTGCGGTCTAAAATAATTTTTGTACGTTTTAACAAGCTATTTATAACTCCGAATATTTTAGTCCGTTTTACTTTGAAATTAGTGCAGAATTTGATACTTGCTATTTGTTAAAATGTATAAAAATATCTTGAATGAAACAAGATTTTTCGATGGGGAAGTTTGTCATCTAGCATGAAAAATAATGGACGATATCGAACTTTAGCACAAAATCTGATTAAGGGCATGATTCATACGACAGACAATCTTGATATACCTAAATCTTGATTCATTAGCTCCTAACAATGTTAATAATTACAGAATATCCAGCTTTGAGAAAAAAAGTACTATATATCCGAAAATAATATCCCAAAAAAAGTTTTGAGAGGAATTTTTTTTTAATTAATAAGCACTAAATTTGCAATGCAACGTCTTTGATGCGCAATTAGAACAATTCCATTTTCTTTCTTGATGATACTTTCAATTTTTGCATGTTTAATCCAAATTTTTAAACGTTTAACATACATAAAAGTTATTCATTAAAAACTCATTCGATTAAGAGGCAATCTCGCATTTTATTAAAAGACGTACTTAATCATAGAATAATTAAAAGCCTTTTTAAGAACATACTTTCCGCGAAGTTTTCAAACATGAATTTACAGTTTAATAACGACACTCGACGGCTATACATATAGCTATTCACATACCAATTATGATCCCCGTCCTATCTTGGCAGTAGAAACCGTACACTGCCACTTATTTTTAACAAGCCGCAACTCGAACCCACTAATTTATTTTGCGCATAATCTGTATAAATAACATTATTTCTGGGAGGCTTGAGCCATTTTAAATTATAATACAAACCCTATATCCAACTGGATGAAACCGTTGAATACCATATGCCAACTTATAAGTTTATAAATTATGATCCAGGATTTGAACACTCGCGATACACCACAAGAATCAGCAACCAAGAAAAGCATCTATGTAAGAATAATTACAAGATAAAAAGAACTTTTTATATACCATGTTTTTAAATTTTCTGTTGAATCATATAAACTTAACAATTCTATATACTTTTTTAAAATTTTTTGATGAATTATCCCATCAACTTCAAAGAAAATTAAGTTAATTGGAAGTTAACTTGCGTTTAACTTTTCGTTCCCGTCCCGGCCGATAGATAGCTGCACCAGTCTACAAAACAAAATTAACTGAAAATGAATTCAATTCTGCTTAAAGATGGCTAAAAGTATCAAAAGAATGCATTGTCATCGTGTTATGAGCTATTCTAAAAGTTTCAAATGTCTAGCTAATCGGGAAGTTAGTTACAAATCGATTGCAAGATTTGTAAGGGACAAACACAAACAAACAAGAAAGCAAGTTAATAAAAACATGGTAAAAATGTTTCACAACTCTATTAAATTGAATCTCTTTTTACTGAGGAATGGGATGCAACCTGTATGTTGCTTAACGAAATGTACTTCTGTTATCTCATGTGTCGTACCTTTAAATTCCGTGAACATATCTCGTTTTCAAAGATTTATCACCATTGACTCAACTACTGAGGTATATCTGGTCTACCTTTTATTCCATCAAAAAACCCTATTGAACACCTTTCCCTAAACGATGTCTAAACACATCACTCCTCGTTAAAATTATTTTGCAATTAAGATTTTGAATTTCCAACTACGTACATAAGGACTCTTACTGATTATTAATTCCACGCCTTTAATGTTTTTCTTTCCTTCCAGATATAATTAAATAATTCTTATAACACTATACCACACAGTACGGTAGAATCAGATCAAAAGGTTTACGATGACTTTACAACAATCTTCACTTTTTTTTTAATATATATTCGTTGCTCTTTGGCAGCGGACAAAAACCTAACAAGTCGAAAATTCTTACAGTTAAAAAAAAATTCTGATTGTGTTTATCATCAGCAATCTGTAGTGACGATTGCTCTCTAAGATGTGACATCCCGCTTGTGCTTATTCTTTATCAGCAGAGATCATGATGTAAGAGAGAAAAAGACTATCGATACGAGACTATCACGTTATCAAAATCTTTTTAAAAGGACCCGTAATGAGTTTGATTGGATATTTCTGACCTAAAAAATATCGCTCCAAAAACGTCAAAAGAATTTTTCAATAAAAGTGTTAAATACCTTTTTTTGCGTGTACAATTAGTATTAAAATGACCACCCTTTTATAGCCGCAAAAATATATTTAAAGGACGTAAGCATTTTTACATAGGCGAGCAGATAGAAAAGGATTCCGATTGAGTAATTCATATAATAAGCAAAGATAGAAGGTAAGATATTAAGAGAGAAACGGAACAGAGGATAATAGAAAGGAAAGAGGGGTGAAATGGCTGGCCCAGGAATCGAAAAATACAACCAGACATATAAACGTTGAAAAAAAAAATCCATCGGGCATGAATTTTTCCCGACACTGCCCGAGCATCCGTATATAAAGAATTAAGTAAACATGCATATATATATATATATATATATATATATATATATATATATATATATATATATATATATATATATAAAGAATTAAGTAAAATTTAATCAGGGGTCATTCTTGGCGGTAGGTTAGGACAGTAAAGTTTTCATAGAAAAAAAAAATCACTCCTGTGAATGAAATACTTTAGAGCGTTTATTTATTCTGATAAACAAGAACTAGTATCGATGTACTGTCACTCGAGCCCACAATTGGCAAACAACGGACGAAGGTACCGATCACCACGATGGACGTGCGTTCAAAATCATGCCTTACGATGGGCGATTGTGAGTAGGAATTTCTGTGTCATTCACGAAAATGACTCGTTATGAATTTTAATAAGAAAAAAACTTTAGTTTTGAAATATATCATTAACGTTTATGTATTTAAATGCTGAATAAAACAGACCAAACTATAAATGAATGACAAAGCAAAAATTTAAATATAGTTAGTTTAAGCGCAATACCTGTCATTTAAAAAATTATAATAATAATCCAAACGTGTAAAATTTTTTGCGGGTCATGCGTTTTTTTTTTTGTTGTTGTTTGTTTCTCTCTCTCTAGGGTTTGTGGGGTGAGAGGGGAGGGTTATACATGATTTCAAAACCTGAGTGAGAAAAAGTAAATAAACCACGCGCAAAAATATTTTGAAATAGCCAGCCAATACACATTACAATATGTTCTACTTTTTCAAGTGAATCATTCCAAGTTTTCAGCTTCAAAGAGCGAAAAAACGCTCGTCTTCAAATCACATTCAAGGTTAATCAAAATGATTGCCCGATGTTTAAGATCTCCCCTTCTTCCAGCTAATTATAAATCGTTTCGCCTTTTATCAACAGCAAAATTATTTAAACAAAATTAAGTTAAATACCAAAAGAAAATCATAGGTTGGAATCAATAAATATTAATATTACTGTAACATCACTTTCATACCATATTAATAATATAAAAATGTATTTATACTTTTTTTTTAAACAAAATTCATCGAGTAAAGCATTACCTTCTGTGCTGTAGCGTTTTCTTGGAGACAAAGAGAGCAACAGATCTTAATAAAATGTATTTAAGTATTGCTACACTACCATTCCCCCATTGCTTTTTTTTAAATACTTTTTTTCCTTTCCTTCCTAGATTTACACCAACCAGTAGGATCACAAATTTCTGTAAAAGAGTTCTTTTACAGAAATTTGTGAGTTTCCCTATTTGTCCTTCGAAATTCATTTCGAAAAGATTAACAGAAGTCAATTTCCAGTAACAATCCTCTATCTACTTAAAAACTACTTCACATTCTTACTATAATAAGATTGCTAAACTTCATTCACTTTTAAAGGTTAAAACGTCAAAACTGTCAATTTAGTACTTACAGGCAATCATGGATGAAAGCAACACCGCTATCACTACAGAAGAAGCTTATCAAAATACACCCCGAGCAACTCGTTCCTTTCCGTGATAGTTGCACGTTTTTCATAAATGGCACTGCGGCACGCTACGTAAGAATAAAGATCAGCAAAAATTAAATCATAATCATTGCCATTTTTTCCTCTTGTCCAGTTCAGAGTGGTATGACATGATTTTCAGTCGTATGGCATCCAACAGATATGCAACTTGAATCGAGATCACAATGCCAAGTCGTAGAACGTATAGCGAGAAATCAGCCGATATGGTACATTTTTTTTAAATCAACCAAATAAAAAATGTACACATTAGTTAGGGTCGCAATCGTTAAATGTCCTTATCACAGTATCTTAAAAAATGCTGATAATAAAGGAGGAGCACTGAAGGAAACGGGACGTGAATCTTACTCAACAGCAGTCTCACGATCGTAGGTTTTTTGTTCTGTCCCTCGTTTAAGATCAATCATATCTTTCATCGGCAAGACATAGCAGCTGATGCACGCGAGACAACCCAATTTCAGATTAACATCCTTTTGACATTAATCACCTCTTCCATAGTTATTTTGTATCACATTTCGCGGGGAGATGGACTGTTTTCACCACCTTGTCCTGAAAAACTCGGCATGCGAAATTTCGGTGTCTCCCACGAATTCAGGGGCTATATTGTCAGTAGGAGAGGCCATTAATGAAGGATAACCGGGATCTATGACTTTTGGTGAATTAAATGGCCTCGACATTTTCAGAAGAGTGCAATGCATTGCCCCTTTAACATTTACTCCCGTTTCGTTAACGATAAACATTGGCATTTCTATGAATTTAAGAAAATAATTAAATGTCATAAACAAATACACAAATTTACCTTACATTTTTAAGTTTAACAAAAAAAACATGGATCAAGGGATTTTCAGCGTGACCTTATAATCCAAAGAAAAGCTTATAAAATAACATGGCTTTTTAAGGGATTGGAACAAAAATAGTTCCTTTTGAAGACGAAAAGACATGAATACCAAATTTTTTGACGGAAAATTTTGCTGCAGGAACCAATTGAATCTATATTATAAAAGCAAAATTTATTTTTCAAAGATGGTGTTCTTTATAGTAGTTTCATTTTATTAATTATGAACTGAATAAATTCAATAATGTTCACATTCAAGCATAATATCAAATTTTAATAAGGCAATAAACACGTCAAAATTTTTTTTTAATTTCATTAAATAATACCTTTTATTCAGTTACAGTGCCTTATTATGAATGAACACTCAGCCTTGTTTTTGTTCTGCGGAAAACACTACATGCAGGAGAGGTATGGCCTCCATAGCAATTCTTTATTCCTTTTGTATTAAAAACACACTAAGAAATCAATGGAAAATCCAGAAAAATTGAGGTTCGGTAACTTTTATGGTATTGCATAAAAACGATTACTGTTTAGATTCTTTTTATTTTTGAGTAATGTTATGACTACTCGTGTACTAAAGGCGTCTGTTAGATTTGATACTGACTGTAATACTAGGGTTTTGTATCTTTTTTTATATATTCTTTCCCACACATAACTCAAAGCTAAGAAGCTTACTTTCTAGTCTACATCTAAAGATTACAATTATCAGTGCTTTGGAGAAAATTAAAAAAAATTATTTTATTATTCTATGTTATATTTTTATGTTCAATTGAATTCAAAAATACTCAAACAAGGTATATCCTGGAAATATAATTCGACACCTTAGAGATGAAAGAAAATAACACAGCCGGCAAAGCATAAAAATTTTACTTATGCCAACAATCTTAAAGAAATTTTATGTATGCGGTGATGAATCATAGGATGGTAGTAACGTGAAACACAAGAATGGCTGAGCATAAACGCCGACAGAGTAGGTGCGTAGTTTCCTCTTTCAGTTCCAAATCACATGCCGACTGTCTTTGCAACAGACGAGGCGTTTTGTTGATCGCATTCAAATTAGAATATCACGAATGGCAAACAAAGCTGAAGGATAGGACAATATTTCATACAAAGAACCAATCCATTTTACTCAAATTTATGGCATTCAGAAATGCTCTCATGAGAAATTTATCGAAAAAAATAGCCTCAATTTTATTTATTTTTTTTCATTTTGAGTGTTTATCATGTTATTCGCCAGGAAAAAGCGAGTATTGCATTGCTTTGCCAGCAATTCAAAGGAGAAATATCAACTCAAGCAAGTTTAACTTGACCATCGATTTATTTAAAACCCCAACAGTTATTACTACTATCGTTAGCAAGCAAACTTCAGAAAACAAAGTTAAGACATTTCAACACTTTTTTTTTGTTACATAATTGAAAAGAAATTTATATATAAAGTGGTACTTATGAAATTGCAAGCAAAATATTACATTTTCATAATGAATTTCACGATTTTCTAGCATTTCCATTCACAAATATGAAATTACAGATGATTTTTAAGTTTCTTTACGCTGAAAAAAAAATCCTGATACACCTTTGGGTGAAACTTTTATATGTCAAAAACGGTAAAAGAGCAAGCAGAGAGGAGAGAGTGAAAACACACCTTCAAGAGTGAATTAAGGCCTTCAAGTGAAAGACTCGTGTACAAAGCCGATTCGTCGACATTAATGGAATGTTCAAGTCGTGGAAACAGCAATTCTATAAGCGGAATTACTTTATAGTTTTAAAAAACTAGTAACGCTATTTTCACCCTACGGAAAAAATAGTCTAAACGGTGGAAGAAGAAAATCGCATAACTTTATTTTTTCTTAATTAAAGGGAGGCTACCATAACGTAGTGATGTTTACTCCTCAGAACTGGGCAAACCATCAATTTTAATTTTTAAAAATTTTTTTTAAAGTGACTTTCACAATTTCCTCAAAATACCGTTGCCTGTATTCAGTTGAAAGGAATTGATTGTACCGGAAAAATCCCTCACAAAATTAAACGTTTGAATCATCCGGTGAGCTTAGTACATAAAAGATCGGCGCAATCTCGTGGTCATTATAACATTTCGAGAAAATGTTAGTGTAGGAAGAAAATCATCACATCGCAATTCATATATGACAGATAACACTTCATGATGGAAAGTTGGAATAGTTCAATCAAATTCCATAAGTTAGCTTATCTAAATCTAATCAGTTACAGGCAAGAAGAGAGAAAAAATAAAGATTTATCAAACCATGCCACATTTTTCAAAATCATTAGCTACCCAGGATCTTAACTCATGTACGTCACTCCTTCCGCACTGACGTGTTTTCTATCTTATCTTGCGACTGTGTGGCTAGGTAACTGCCACGCAGTCACAAGGTTTGAACATCCATGTAAAACATTTTTCTGCCTCTGATAATTGCCATGGTAGAGATTCCATAAATCCATAGGAGAGGGGGAAGAAGTTTAAGCATAAAGCTGCAAGGTAAGTAAGAAATTAAGATAACCACAATTATTAGATTAGCCCTGTTCCAGAAATCTAGAAAATTACCGAGAAATTGAATAACTCCCAATCCTCTGCTACTCATATTTCTGCTCCTGACCCACAGGTTAAGAGTTCAGCAAAGCGCCCCATGGCGTGCGTCCAAGAAACGCAGAATGTAATTATACAAGAAACGCAAAATGAATGATACCAAGGAACCTCGAGCTCTAAATTATTTGTTCCAGGCTCAACTTTGGAAAAAAATTTTCCCTGACAAATTGCTCTACTAACTATAAAAGAGAAATGAACTTTACTGATTCTGTAAGCCTTATCTGCTAAGACATTTATTCTTCCCATCATCTTCAAAGTTCAAACCAAAAAATGTTAGGTTTACAGGATTGACACAAACTTTCCTTCTCCATTCGATGAGGTTGCGTTCGAATTAGAAAAACGCTTCACTAAAAACAGTTGGGTAAGGCCAGTTCTAAAAAGAGACAGAAACTTATAAAATCGATCAAAATAATTGTTAAAAAAATAAGTAAATCAGTTACCAGAGCTGAAAGATGTACGAGCTTGTGGCTATTTAAAGAAAGGAAGAAGGGCCTCAGCACTGTCTATAACACGAGTAAACGGAAATACAACGTTATGATTCATGTACCTGCATATCTCAGTCCTTGCACACAATTGCAATTAACGCGCAAACGTGGAACTTTTTTTAAAAAATTGCTGTTCGAATTCTTCTTTACTTGCACATAATTGCTTTTTTAAACTGTCTATTTCGAGGAAAATCGGTAACCTCAGGAAACATTTTTTTGTTTGTTTGTTTGTTTTTTAAAAGGAATCTTCACTGCTCTTTTATATATATATATATATGTAGGAAGGAGTTAGTACTCCTTCCTTTAGAAGTGAATCATTAGACTTAATTATTTTGAACATTTAATTAAACTAGACGATGTTTACAAGACAGGACTAACACTTAGTATGAAATTAAAAAATAAACACAGAAGCATCAAAAGAGCTAAACATCGGGAGCTTGCAGAACAACACATCCGCTTAAAGTCCTTCGTGCCGCAGTAGTAGGAGTGGAAGTTGTAGTAATAGTTCAGTTGTGTTGCCAAACTCATTCTCACATATATATATATATATAATTTGGAGAATTATGTTCAAATTATTTATAAATGCACTGAAATTAAATTATTTCGATCTAATAAGAAAATAATTATGGCAATACTTATTGAATAATTAGCAAAAGAAAATTATTTTCATCCATTTTTTTCTCTATCATTTGGCTTTTTTCCAGATAAACATAATTTGAAATTACTTTTTTCTTCAAGTTATTCTGTGATCGCTAATATAATAAGAAATGAAAATTCCACAAGAGTGTGGTTATGGTTTTTTTTCTTCAATCGCGCGAATTTATTTCATTTGAAAGAAATATTACTAATTAATCAGATGCTTATTTTACTCTATATGAGCAGCAAACGAGTCTACTACACCTGAACACTTTCCAAGAGCTGCAACATGACGCAATTTTGCTCGTTTTATATCGCTTAATTTAGGTAAAACTCATAGTTTGCATCAGTGGTGTGCAAACGTTTTCGACCACTATCTAAAAAACTCACTATCGACTCACTATCTTAAAAAAAAAAAAAAAAAATTATATAAATAAAAAAAATCACTCCCCCCCCCCCCCCCCCACCTCCCTCCCAATCAAGTAGAAGCAAAAAAATTTTTAAATTATCAAAATGGTAAAAAAAAAAAGACAAACTATTTTAAAAATCTATGAAATGTAGACTTAGAGTATATATTTACTTTGCATAATAGCAATAAAAAATGTCTTGCATTAATTAAAATGTCTTCTAGCTTTGATTCTGGCAAAACTCATGCGGCTAAAACTTCATATTTAAATATCAATATGTATTTGTATTTCATTTGGGTAAATTTACTTCCAATTATCCGCAACCCCTCCGCTTTTTTCACGACCCACAGTTTGCGCACCACTGGTATAGATGTTTACCCGCATGTGTTCCAGGCTACAATCAAAAAGCACCAACTCAAAAATAGTTTGGGAGGATGAGGAGGCGAAATACACAGTTCGACCAAACTATAAAACAATAACAGATACATAAAAAAAACCGATGCGATGGGGCCCTTAAATCTCTTCTAAAAGTAAATTTATAAAGAAAGTTCCAAACAGGGCACTTATTTCTTTTTCAAATACAGTAGAAATCGTTTATAAGAACATCCAGGGGACTTTAAAAACTGGTTCTTATAATAGATAGTTTTTATATCCGATAGATAACTTAAAACTGCTGAAAATACCAAATTCATTGTCACATAATTTCTATTTACACCTGAAACATGACGTTCAAAAAAATGGTTAAAAGGTTCAAGTTCAATCAAGGAAAAACACACTGCTCATTTTCATATAAGTATGTATTTTTGAACTTTTTCAAATACATAGTTCTAAAAACGTTAAAAAGAAAAATGAATAAAATTATTTAGCTATTATGAATGTACATACATAATGCAATATTTTGTTTTTACATGTTTATTCATTTTCTGAAAAATAGTCAGTAATATTTGTTTGTTAAGTTTTTTTTTTTTTAAAATAAAAATAATTTTCGGTTATTGCGACAAGTTCGCGACAGCTTTTTTATTGTATCCTTCAAAAAATCGTCATTGCAAGCTAAAAATTTACTTAAAGTATTCATTGCTGAAAACATTTGTTTTGAACTCGGACAAGTAAACTCGTTCAAAAGATCTTCTGAACTGGCATTGTCGTCAACATCATCATCTCTGCCAGAAATCTGCATTTACGCCTGCAACAATATCTTCATCCGTTACATTCCCATGTGTTGCAAGAGCCAAATCTATGTCTTCATATTCCTGAAGTGAATCTTGTTCAATTGACAAATCTCAAATCCAGTCTTGAAGCGTTTCATCTCTAGCGTCTTGAGTTTGAAAAATGGGAGAATTTTCAACCCTAAGAAATCCAGCATGCAGGAAACAATTCGAATTTTCTTTTAACGAAGATTAAAGATTTCAGGGTCCTCATAACCTTCTCTTAACGTAGTCCAAACGGTTCTAAGCCAGTTATCAGAAACTCCTGGTGGCACGGCGGCCAGGTGATGGTCGAAAGGCTAGGGCGGTGGCATTCGGTTGAGACTCTGTGGGTTCGAGTCCCACTGTTGGCATGGCTCTTCGTAGCCGTTCGGAATCGGCTTTAAACTGTAGGTCCCGGTCTAATTTGCCCTCGTGTAGCAAAAACTTGACCGTAGCGCTCCAAACCAAACTTGGTGGCACGGCCTTCGATTCTCCACTGATTCTCCCGAACACAATGGAATGTGTCTCCCGAAATCTCTGGATCCACGAAGTTGAACAAACGAAATCATGTTTTTTAGACCTTCGCAACTTCAATTGCTTTCGCTTGCAAATTCGGTCCGATAAGGGTATTTCTGCACTCCTTTAAATCTTAAACCAATGCAAAAGGGCTTCTTTTATGTCAGCATGTGGACTTTTTCGAAGTTTCTAAATTTTATTCCTTTTGTTTAGATAAAAAAAATGGATAAAATTGTTGAAGAACAACATGCTGCTACTTCCCAATTAACATGTTCTTATAAGCGATTTATTTTTCCAGAAACAAATTCATTTTAAGTCATTAAAAGCGATATGTTCTTATAACCGGATTTTATATCCATCATTACACATGAGAATTGGCTGGGAACGAATAATTCCGTTCTTTTAAGCGATATGTTTTTATAACCCGTGCTCTTATAAACAGTTTTAACTGTAATTAATATTACATTCGTTTTACAAAACTCTTTCCTCCACTGTAGCAGGCACCTTATTATAAAGACTTAAAATAATTTACTGATAGTACTCCTTAAAGCCGCTGTGTACTAACCCTATTGGATTCGCTCGCATCAATGTTAACCTACGGAGAAAATGTGTCCATAGATTGCCGACTTTTTTTTTTTTTTTTGGGGGGGGGGGGGGGAGGAGGTTAATTGTATTCCATAATAGTGAAAGAAATTTTACACCTCGGAACATTTTTAGTTTTTGAAAAAAGAATAGCAAATAATATTTTAAAATTTAAATTATGCGCGGGAAATAAACCTGGTCTAATGTGTTTTAAACGTTCCTCAATTCGTTTGGTGGACATAATTTATCAAATGCATCCCGTTGCAAGGTGCAGAGAAATTTGGGCTATCTGAAAATGGCATTTCTATTGGATAATCGGTATTTATGGAACAGTCAATACGAGACACATTTTCTCCACAGGTTAACACTGAGGTGAGAGAATCCAATGGGGTTAGTACACAGAAGCCTTAAGAGAAAGTGCACAGGAACATTCGTGCCTTAGCTAGGGTTCGAACCGACGTCCACGCGGTGTAGCTCCCAGCGCTAACCACCATACAATGAGGACGGCAAAACTGAATAGGGCTTCAGATTTGTTTTATCTTGGAAAACTAATCTGACGATAAATTAGTTGGTTTCACTATAATGCGTATTATTACACATTATATTTTGAAGGAATTTAATAATGAAGCGTTGCATCATTATTAAAAATGGTTCCAGAGAAATAAGTATATTCTTCACAAGATTATTTTACTGTCTGTTGCAATGTATAGATGTAAACTACTTAAATAGAGAAATTTGAAATTATTTCGTTATGTCAGTAAGTTCTAATGACAAAATAATGACTCATAATAAATTTTATTACACTTCACTGTACAGTAAATAAAAATAAACGCCACAATGTGAAAAAATTTTAAACGAAAGTAAATGATCAATAGCAGACCACTGTTTTACGAAACTTAATATCACATATATAAGTTGTTAATTATGTTATAGTTATTAGTTATCGTGATCTATAAGTTAAAGTGCTAGCAAAATTACATAAACCTGATACACGGGCTGTAACGGATTCTATATTCGGAAGAAATGAATGGGACTTGACCGAAAGTGAAGACCAGAGGCGTGTCAATGTTATGATAAAGTAAATGGGACCTCAACGAAAGTTACAAGGTATAACAAATTATAAAGAAGGCACCAAAGGAGTACGTATACTCAAGGTCAGTTAGGCCAGCTGCGAGGCCGTGGAAATGCAACTGATGTGACAAATTAAAGCCAATTGTCGATGATTAGTAAGAAGTGTCAATGCTTCCGCTCCGAGTTAAGAGAATTCTTGTAGCAAGCAAATAGCTCTATCGCCAGTCATCGCTGACTGATTCGTTAGCAGACTAGCATCCCCATGACAACAAGAGGAACGAATGAGAGGGAGCAGGGTAACTCGCTTTGTAAAAGGGGGCTCGCTCAGTGACAAGAAAACTAATCGGGCTCATATTTTTCTCGCATTCTCAGCCACGAAGAGGCCACTACTTCAGTTGCGTGCTCCGTGCAGTGCCAGAGAATAAAGTGATACGTGTTTTATGAAATGCGAAACAGTGACTTGTGTTTCGCGATTCAATGCTAAATTGCAAGATATTATCGGCATATTGCAGAGGAAAAATGCCTTTTTCTCTTACATAGGAAGGTATGATTCGAGTCGTGGAGAATGGAAGGTTTAAGTCAGCACAATGGGAACAGTGGCGGCTCCAGTGCAGAGATTTATGGGGGGGGGAGGGGGGGCAACGTCGGCTCTATATATATAAGAAATAAGTTATATATATATATATATATATATATATATATATATATATATATATATAAGAAATAAACATCCTCTCATTTTAAATTTAAAATCATTTAGTATTACAGTATTAGGTGTAGGATTCTATAATTTTAGGCTATGAAAACAAAAAAATTCGCTGGGCATTTCTTTTTTTTTTTTTTTTGAAGGGGGGGGGATTGCCCCTATTTACACCCCCTCCCCCGGAACCGCCGTTGAATGGGAATTGAACCCTCAATACAGGGTAAAAAATCGATCCTGTATTAGGAGTTTTCCTGTATGTGGCAGTCACTTATGTTTAACTGCATAGAGTGACTCAATAAACTGTAGTGTTTTACTCATAAGCTTTCGTCTTTTTTTAAATTCATTTAAGCGAAACAGAATCTTGGAAAATAACCGGGGTTAAGTGGTCTAAATTATATAGTAATACGATAAAACATAAAAAAATTATTTGGTCACATAACAATGTTCACTGCTTTACAGGTATCTGCAAGTCAAAGAGCCACACAAAGACAATGACGCTTGGACACCATGACTGTTTTATTAATAGAGAGACAGGTTCTTTAAAATGTAAAAAGATACGGCGAACAGACTTTTGTGAAAATTTAACACTCACTTTTCAAAAACGGCTATCAAAGATATTTTCACATATTTGACGTTCAGCCGAAATTTTTTAAAAGCAATGAGCATTAATAATGGTGTCTATTTTTTTTTAATGTGGAAAATACATTGATCTGGAAACATTCGTCTAGAGTCTAGAGGGTAACATCCTTTTTTTAGGTCTTGTCGTTTCGCATGCAAAAGAACCATATCTTACCAGCAGCATATACAAAAAGACTGTTTCAATTCTAGTCTTGTTATTTTAGTAAACAAACAAACAACAACAAAAAAAGGCACTGAAGTAGCTTTCTTTAAAAGTCTATTCTTCTCATATCACTTGCTTGCTTTCGATTAGTTTGCAATCCACACAAAATTACGCACAAAGGGGAATGAAGTTAAGACTCCGCTGACTCTTATGACAAATATTCGCTGCAGAAAAGCGACGAATAGCAGACCGACAAAGAAATCATCTACGATGGTACGTTGAAATAATAGCATCAATCGAAAAAGTTTGTTACCGAATTATTGACATTTTATAACATTAGCATTGCCCCCATCTTGTTTTATTCGAAAAATGTTGTTGGTTTTCGGAGCGCTACGGTCCAGTTTTGAAAGTCGGGAAGACCGGGACCAGCTACCTTCCTCAAAGAGAATTTTACAGCTTCCATGAAGCAATTTCCCTCCTCAACTTCAACTAAGCATGAAGGTAGAAGACCTGCCCTCGTCACCAATGAATGATGGATAATATAGGCCTGGCTATTGGAGCGCTTCGGTCATTTTCTTTTTCTACACGAATACTAACAGACTGGCAGCTATAGTTTTAAAGTCGATTCAAGCGGCTACAACCACCCTTGACAACTGGTGAACTCGGGCGTGCAGACTCTTACAGCGAATGCACCAGCCGAGCAATAAAAGGAAAATAGTATTACCTTAAACACCGGCTTAAAAAATCACCTCAATTGGAAATCTGGCAAAAGAACCGTAAAGCAGTTAACTCTCCAGGCAAATCAGAAGATAGGGCCCGCATGCCTTTCAGTACAGATCTTGAAACCTATTTGCGATACTTATCTATATACAGTGGAATCTCGATCTATCGTTTTCGGATCCATCGTTTTTCCGTATGTGTCGTTCATTTTATCCAGTCCCAACGATCATATTGCTTTGTTATGATTCCGCATCTATCGTTTTCCCACATTTATCGTTCATTTCAATCGATCCCTTGGAAAACGATAGATCGAGATTCCACTGTATATAAAACAGTTCCGTAACTGACTCATTCACTGACTGACATACAACGCACAGACCAAACCGCTGGACCTAAAGGGCTGAAATTTTGCATGGGGATTCTTCTTATAGTGTAGGGGTGCACTAAGAAAGATTTTTGAAAAATTCTTCTTAGATTTTTTAAATTAAATTTTTAAGCTGTTTTAGTAACTTTTTTTAAGTTTGCATTTAAAATAACAAACTGCGCGTTATAAAATTTATACCACGAGAAAGATCATAAAAATTCCTTTAAAATGAGATCTTTTTCGAATCTTTACCTCCATTTTCTGATTTTTGGTGAATTTTTAAAGATTAATTTTTAGAATTTAATTTATTAAATGCTGATCACGTGATTTTTTTCTGGTACTTTAAATAAATTTATCGTCACGTGCATAACAACTAAATAGACAAAAAAATATTTTTTTTTCTTGCTAATGCGTTACACGATTGGACATTGTCTATTTTGTCTATAAAAATATCCCTTACGATTTTTTTATAAATATATATATATATATATATATTTTTGTACATCAATTGTATATATTGATCGTCGTATTTATTATCTATATATATAAAACAGTTCCGTAACTGACTCATTCATTCACTGACTGACTGACATACAACGCACAGACCAAACCGCTGGACCTAAAGGGCTGAAATTTTGCATGGCGATTCTTCTAATAGTGTAGGGGTGCACTAAGAAAGATTTTTCAAAAGTTCTTAGATTTTTTTAAATTAAATTCTTAAGCTGTTTTTTAAACTTTTTTTACGTTTGCATTTAAAATAATACATTGAGGGTTATAAAATTTATATCACGAGAAAGATCATAAAAATTCCTTCAAAATGAGATCTTTTTCGAATCTTTACCTCTATTTTCTGATTTTTGGTGAATTTTTAAAAGATTAATTTTTAGAATTTAATTTATTAAATGCTGATCACGTGATTTCTTTTTCTGGTACTTTCAATAAATTTATCATCACGTGCGTAACAACTAAATAGACAAAAAAAATATTTTTTTTCTCTTTCTAATGCAACAGACGATTGGATATTATCAAAAAAAAAAAATGCATATCCCTTACGATTTTTTTATAAATATATATATATAGATAGATATATATTTTACATCAATTGTATACATTGATCATCGCATCTATTATAAATATATATATTTTTTTGGCATAAATTGCATACGTTGACCGTTGTATTTAATTTGAATGTACTCCGTAGCGAAGCGCGTTTTCAGCTAGTATATATATATATATATATATATATATATATATATATATATATATATATATATATATATATATATATATATATATATTGGCATCAATTGCATACATTGACCGTTGTATTTAATTTGAATGTACTCAGTAGCGAAGTGCGGGTTTTCAGCTAGTGTGTTACATAGATTAGCTACTTTTAAACGAATAACAGCGTAGTGTAAAAGAAAGGTACCTCTGATTTCAATATGAGACTTGTTCATTGGATACTCTCACACAAGAGAAAATAGCAAACTTGTAAAGATAAAAAGAGATCCGTTAAAATCCCAATGCTAAAACATATCTGCCATCAAGAAAATTGACTACAGCCGCGAGTGACATGAATTTTTGAAGCGATGGGGAGAACGCAAGCAAACCGGTTCAGTAGCTTCAGCTGAAAATTAATAGCACTCTCTCTTTTAGAGAATGCTGTTAATGAGAGATTCACAAACAGAAGAGGAGCGTAATCAGATTCGTGGGGAAAGTAAGGGGCGGGGGTAGGTTGGTGGGTTTTGTAGCGCTTCTACTAAACGAGGACTCAGAGAGGGACCTACAGTTTAATGCCGATTCCGAACGACTAAACCCTATACCAACAACGGGGGTCCGACCCGCAGACTCTGGTGTCGAATGCCAACACCCTAGCCATTCGGCTACAGGAAGACAGGGCGGAATGGAATGACACTGATTGCAAAATAGAAAAAAAAAGTTTCAACAGTGTTGGCTAAAAAAAATCTCAGCAAAAAAATTATTAAACGTCAGTACAACAGCCAACTTTACAAGTTATAAATTACAAGTGAGTTTTAAAAATTACATCGTGATTCTGTGACAAATTGGTTGAGACGCGATTTATAATCTAACAAAAACTATTAAGTACTTGGAAAATGCCCAGAACGATTTTCTCGTGCTTTCAATTGTTCTAATTTATTATTTTATCCGATATTCCCCTCTTCATATATTCATTGTACGGATTCACAGAATTTGTGACAAAAATACACTAATATTGTGTTGATATGTTAGCAAAATATCTGCAGCATGCTTGATTCGAAACTGATTAGATTTAGAACGGAATTATCTAGCATTAAAAACATTAAACTAACGATTTTCAATACAAGTTTAATTAAGGTCTGGTTTGGTTTGGAGCGCTACGATCAACTTTTTGCTCCACGAGGGCTAATTAGACCGGGACCTACAGTTTAAAGCCGATTCCGAACGGCTACAAACATCCATGCCAACAGTGGGACCCACAGGATCTGAACCGAATACCAGCGCCTTACAAGTTTAATTAAGAACTAACTTTAATCTGTAAAGAAAATTGTTAAGTTATATAGGTATCAATATCCTTATGCAATCTAAAAAACAATGTCAAACCAGCCCAAAAACATTTCAGATTCTATCCAAAAATAAAAACACATGCAGTGCGAGAACAAATGTAACTATTTTCATCCGAATAATACATTTACACGTATCATCACAAAGTGTGAAGCATATGCACGCCTTTTTTACTATCACTATTATATCACTATTAATGCTTAATTCAAAGTTAAATACATATTTATGGAGGGAAAAACTTAAAAAACAATTTTTCGAGGGGACAGAACTAAAGCCAAAAGACACAACGCAAACTCTTCTCTACTCTGACTCTCTCGGACTCTATATCTCACAGTTTGGAAAGCAGTTTTTCATACAAAAATATATGCCATAAAATGCTTTCATTTTGTTTCGTTACGCAATATACACTGGCAGTATGCGTTTAATATCCCCCCCCCCCCAATGCGGTGAGCATCTGTTCTGAGGATGCTCGCCCATACACACCACAATTTTTGCTGGCTACTTTATTATGGGAGTACCATACAAGTGAAACCACACTGCTCCCTATGACAGGACAGCACGGCACAGTACTGCAATAGCCAGGTCTTATCCGAGATTAAAACCCGAGCCCACTAAGGCAGCTCGCGACGTCAACCATCATGCGGCAATTACACAACATTACGACAAAGAATTTTGTAAATTCAATATGTAATTGAAAAATTTTAGATAATTAGGAACAGTTTCTTAGCTTTATGTTCTTCTAATTTCGTCCTTTACAACTTCTAAAAAACAAAATTATGATAAATCCTAATAGTCCAGTGGCTTAGAGCTGTATTTTAAGATTATCGTTACCTGGCGGATAAAAGCTCCAAATTTGGTATGAAGGTACCTTAGAGTATACTAATAAAAGTTAGCCTAGGAGCCCTCGAATTTCTAAAAATGTTCATGTACAGCACTAAAATCCAAAATGGCCGACTACGACCAAATATCACACGTGAATCTCTTTTCGAGGCACCACTACTGCAAAAACCATAAAAAATGGGATTTGTGATGTTGTGTTGCAGATGTTAACCATCGCAACACATCGATTAAACATGACATGGATGTCATTACACAAGCTATTCAATTCCTTATTCCATGATAAGTACCAATCATTACATTTTATCAACCTCTCTTTGCCCTGGCTAAGTTTGCACAGTGGACATGGCCGAACACCCATGGTGAGCGACTTCAAGTGGTTATGCTAGGTGGACTGCACATTGAAATAGCCCTCTGGAATACATTGGGAGATGTCTTGGGAGGATCTGGCTGGACTACTGCTCTTGCAGATGCAGAAGCATCCTTTGGCAAGGCTGAATCTTTCCTAACGGCAGCACACTAAACTCGAACTAGGCATGCTGATCAAATCACTCTCATGGTCTTGCAAAATCTCCAGCATGAAGCTTTCCTACCCTCTGAGTGCCCCAAAAGATGAAGAGTCTGAAATAGACTGGATAAACGGCATGCGGAAAATGAGTCCAACTTTCATGTATTGAGACTTGATCATGGAGTATGAAACCCTTATATTAATTTTCATTAGAGCTCACAGGGAAAAGAACTTTAGTCTTTATGTTGCTGTCTTAGAGGAACTTACACCACTATTCTTTGCCTTGGATCATGTAAACTTCTCAAGATGAAATGCCTCTCCACATCAGGGATATGAAGTCATTTGCCTGACTCTATCAAGGATAAGTTTCAGCGGTGTTCTAACTAGGTCATTTCAAAAACACACAACACATTTTCTACAATACCATTCGATCAAGCTCACGAACAAGAGAACAAGACTGTGAAAATTTCGGGTGGTGTTATTGGGATCACAGAAAACCCTGTTGCTTTCCGACGATGTATGCTTTCAGGGCCTGAGTTTGCCAGAATAATCAAACAGTTTGAAGAAGAAGGCATTCTAGATAATGATGACACAGGTAATCAAGAATTTTCAATATCATGAGCACGGACTTTCATCACAGAAGAACTTTCAGCAACAGGTTGTTAATCTATGTAAAACCATCGATGAAATGAGCAATCCTTCTCGGATGATTTCCCTAATCTAGTAAGTCTTCACAGTTGCAACTGTGCAAGTGAGTCGGTGGTTGTAACCTTACGCACCTTGGCGGACATAAACAAACGGCAGTATCAGGACTTTGTCAAGATCAGGTCTGTCAACGGCAGTATCAGGACTTAGGGTATATATGACCCAATCAAGAAGAATCCTCTTGCACTCTTCAAGAGACCAAAGCATAAAGCAACATCTCATCAGGGGAAGAAGCTGAAAATGCTTCAGAACAATGTGGAACTATTTAGCCAACTATATATATCTAAGCAGAACAGGGAATCTGATTTGGATGAGTTTTTTACGCATAAGATACAGTCATTCCTTCCTATTTCAGACTTTGGTAAGTTTCATTTGCCAACCAACAAGGCTGGGATACTGCCTGAGTTGTAGCCTGAGTATGTCTTGAGCAGCCAGGTCAATCAGAGCCCCCTTCAACCTATGACTCCAAATTTCTGGACTGTGGTGTCATCGTTCACTGCTTGCCCACTACTAGTGTAGACACCTTTAATCAGTATGCTGATAAGATATTTCTACCTTACCTTCATAAGCAGCTGAAGAATGCCAAAGGTTAGATGTTTGGGACACCTACATTCCAGACAGTTTAAGGAGTCTACCCGAGAAAAAGAGGTGAGGGGATTCGAAGGAAAGTATCTGGCAACACCAAACTGCCACGAAATCGGATGACTCAATGAACAAGAAGAAATTATTCAATTTTTTTACTTAAAAAGTTGTAGAGTTCAACTATCCACCAGGCAAAGATGTATACGCCACAATAGAGAAAGCAGTTGCACAAATTGGTTCGAACACACCCATGGAAAACTGCAATCATGAGGAGGCAAACACGAGGCTTGTGGTTCATGTACTCCAATCACTACAGCAAAGGGCAAAGAGTAGTTGGCTTAAAGCTGAAATTGAAAATTAACAGTAAAATAGATTGTATTAAAAGTGATATTTTGTCGTATTTGTAGGCCATTTTGGATTTTAGTGCCGTACATGAAACTTTTTAGAAATTCCAGAGGGCTCCTAGGCTAACATTTATTAGCATACCCTAAGGTACCTTCATACCAAATTTGGTGCTTTTAGTGCACCAGGTGCTTTTAGTGCACCATTTGGTGCACCAGGTAACGGTAATTTCATTAAGCCACTGGACTATAAAAGCCCTTCTTAAGAAGCTCTGCTTGGTGTATAGTAAATTTTGAGAGTCAATGCATTCACAATTCTGCTTAAAATACGAATAAAGAAATCGCACTTCCGAATATTTTCTTATTAAGTCATAAACCCTCGTGCGGAATTAGGTGTTTTAAAAATTACTAAGACAAAATGACAAGAAACAACGTACAGAGGAACCTATGATAGGATAAAATAAGGGGGGGAAAAGGGAGAAAGAAAACAGTATTTCGTTTATACTTTTCCAAAAAAAACTCCTATTCAAAGCACAGATACGGGGTGTGTAACTTACAGATCTTACTGTATGAACCCTTTAAGCCAGATGGTAAGACTGAACACTTACAAAAGCGTTCACAGCAAATGTTTATCTGTGCCGTACACGTTTCTTGACACATTAAAAATAAAAAAATAAAACATTCCTGTCTACAACCTACAGAACAATTCTACAGGTGCATGGAAAAATAAAACAAACGAAGTTATTTTTGTTTTTTGGTTTTTTTTTGACAAACAGGGGTTTATTTCTTCAACCATGTGTCACTGCAGACATTTCAAAATGAGACCATTTGAAGCTAGTGGTGACGTTGAAGTTCGTGTTTGAACATCTTTCATGCAGTTGCACCTTGATTGATTCATGACTTCCCAAATGGAAAAATTCTGGGAATAGATCTAAATATAACATATTGGATAAAATCAATATACGATTACTAATAATGTACTCGAAAACCAATCTAGAGTTCCAAATAAAATTATGATAAACGTTGTACCCTAAGGCAACGATGAACAACTCATTAACAGATGAAGCGCAGCACGTGTGTTTGGTGGCTAACAAGCCTCGACACAAAACCTGAACAAAAGATTTTGGAATAGCTCTTGCATTTTTGTAAATTATCTCGATGGTTGACTGAAACATAGGAGCACAAAACCTTTAAACTATGCACAAAAGATTATTAAAACTGTGAAATTTTGTTAATCGACGTTAATATTCTGGATTTACTATATATATATCAGTGTAATGAGAAAAAAAAACGAACTGATATAATGTAATCAAGTTAGAACCAAATTTCCGAACGCATTTAAAATTATCAATTAGAAACAAAGCGGATAGGCATTAATAAATATAGCATATCTAATTTCTACTAAATTAGTACGTAAGAAAATTGTACGTGTTATACTCATGTGTACTCAAATACACCGCAAAAAGACATTACAATTTTTTTTTTAAATAACCAACTTTTTTCCCCTCACACGTCCAAAGAATATTTGATAATGGGCTTTTGAAACTTATAACACATATTTTATATATATATATATATATATATATATATATATATATATATATATATATATATATATATATATATATATATATATATATATATATATATATATACACACACACACACAGTCAGAACTCGTGCTTGACTCACATTTCCAGCGTAAATTGGTTCATTTATTTACTTTTTAATCTATATATATAAAACAGTTCCGGGGCTGACTGACAGGTAACGCACAGACCAAACCGCTGTACCTAAAGGGTTGAAAATTGCATGACGATTCTTCTTATAGTGTAGGGGTGCACTAAGAAAGTTTTTTGAAAAATTCCTTAGATTTTTTTAATTAAATTTTTAAGCTGCTTTAGTAATTCTTTTAAAGTTTGCATTTAAAATAATATTTTGAGAAAAACAGAAAGCTTAGGCTTTCCTTCGCACTATCAATGATAAATAAGCCCCAAACGTATTGGAATAATGACTTTTTTACCGATGAAAGCAAGTTTAACATTTTTGGTTCCGATGGGCGTATAATTGTATGGAGAAGAAAAAATGAGGAACTTAATCCCAAGAACTTAGTAGGAACAGTTAAGAATGGCGGTGGAGGTGTCTTTGTGTGGGGGGTGCATGTCAGCATCAGGAATAGGTAATTTGGTATTTATTGATGGCATAATGAATCATGCTGTTTATACAAATATTTTAAGAGACAATTTAAAATTATCAGCCCAAAATTTGGGTATTGGAAGCAACTTTATTTTTTATCAAGATAACGATCCTAAGCACACGGCTCTCAACGTTCGCCTCTGGTGTCTCTATAATTGTCTACAAGTTTTTGAAAACACCTCTTCAATCGCCAGATTAAAACCCTATAGAACATATTTGGAGAGAACTGGAGGTTCGAATTTAACAAAAAATTAGAATATTTACTAATATGTAGAGATTTTTTGCAGAAGGTCGTTCGCACTTTATGGAAACGATTTTGTAATTTATTTTCCGCGTTTGCATTTTGAGATAAAAATTTGGTAACTTCAGAATAGTCATCTTCTACTGTGTTGTTTTGATTGGAATGTAAAATAAAAGATTTGTTTTGAAAATAACACCTAAAATTAATAGATGGCTCGAAGGCTACGTAATAGCGCTTTCCGAGGAGAAATAGTGGTATCAACAAATTATAAAGCGGTGGAAAAATCGGGGTTATGGCATTTCAAAAAAAGGTATTTATAATATATTAAATTTGAAAGGGAAAAAAACATCTAACTGAAAGTAAAAATGAAAACATGACCGCGAAACCTCATCCTAAGACTGTTCGAAAGCAGGTAAATCAAAAAAGGGAAGTCTCTGATCCTAAAAGAAAATCCACCGACTCAAAGATCCATTGCATCGAAACTATAAATGTCTTCTGGCATTGTAAGTAAATTCATTCATAAAGATTTGAAGTAAAAGATTTGAAGTAAAAAAAGATGTTTAAACCTACAGTTCATCGGCTTTGCCAAAGCATATTGCTGAAAGAAAAACAATTTGCAGAAAATTATATGGAAAACATCTAGCTGCTGAAAAATGGAAATTTGTGGTAACACTCGATGAGGCATGTATTTAAGTGACTGTAATGGGTGTATTTAAGTGACTGTAATAAAAAATTATCATTTTTCTATTGTTCAACTGACGAGAATGACCGTACTAAATGGCTTCGTCGGTGTACAGAAAAGTTCCCAAAGGGATTCATGATAGTTGCAGGATTTTGTTACAAAGGCAAATTAAAAATCAAAACAGTCCCCAGTAAAGCCAAAAATAATTCATTCTACTATCATCAGAATATTTTAGAACCAATTTTTGAAGAAGAAATTCCAGCCTTATATGGAAAGGATATCGATAAAGTTGAGCTTCATATGGACAACGCCTCTAGTCACACGTCTAAATCAACTGCCGCTTATTCAGCAAAGAAAGAATCAGAAACAGGAATAAAGTGTATCCCATTTAATGAAACACCTGTAAAATAACCGGACGCTTCTAGAATGGATTTTGCGTTTTCGGTTTATTAAAACGAGCTTTAGGAAAACGGCGTCCAAGAATATTGAACGGACTTTGGAAAAGGTGCAAGAGGAATGGGGTAAAATTGACATGACAGTATTAAGAAAAAGTTTACTTTCATGGAAAATTCGAGCTAGAGCTATTGTCAAGAACCATGGCTATCAGATAGAAGCAAATAGCCGCAAAAAATCCGGCATTTATACTTGAAACTTAACTATTAAACTCGTTTCCATAAAGTGCGAACGACCTTCTGTACAAGTGTACGATGACTTTTGTGAGATAAAGTTTGTTACATTTTGGTTTCTTAAAAATAAAGTTTTACTATGTGTTTAAAATATTTCATGTAGTTTTGTTAAGAATAGATTATAGATCTTATTATTAAATACCCATTTTAATTAATGGATAGACCCCTATTTCATTGAAAATCTTAAGTGTACGAACACTTTTGGGAGCCACTGTGTGTATATATATATATATATATATATATATATATATATATATATATATATATATATATATATATATATATATATATATATATATATATATATATATATTGGCATTAATTGTATACATTGACCGTTGTATTTAATTTGAAATACAATGGTTAAATTATTAATCATGCATTTTTTAGCTTTTTAGAGACAGCCTTTTAAAGTAATCACATACTTCTTAAACGTATCTATTTTTGCAAATGCCACTTGTATTTGCTGCTTTCCGAATACTTTTATCTGAACTATCAACATGATTGTGTACCAGGTTTCTTAGTAAACGGAGAATGGCAGACTGCTTCCTGAGCATGAAACTTATTATACCATACATATAAGTCGATTTATTCAGATTTCAATCTAAAATCATACTTGATGGTTTATATATTGGTTCAAACTGATTTCAAATATTTAACTTTTATTTTGTAAAATTTTCAATTTTTTTTTCTCATTTTTTACGTAAATGTTTTCTAAATTATGAAGTATTTTTACTGAAGCGGACATTCATTTTCACTCCATTAAATACTACTTATCAATCGAATAATCCCACGCCGGGCGATGGCTGAACGGCCAGGGCATAAGTATTCGGTCCCACAGCTTTCGGGTTCGAGTCCCACTATCGGCATAGATATTTGTAGGCGTTGGTAATGAGCCCTTATGAAGCGAAAGGTGGTCGTACCGCTCTCAATCAATCGAATGGCCCCATGCATATTATATTTGGTTTACTGTACACTACTATCTACCAATAAGTATTTGGACCCCCATGCAAATGACGATATCTGCGGTCCTGATATACGTCACGTCCTCCGCCGTTAAATATCGTGTAGGAAACAACATTGGCATTAGTCGCATGCAAGATGACACGAAGTGCAGAGTTATCTGATTTCGAGAACGGGACATATCTAGCGAGCTGAATTATCCAACATCGACAGCTGTGTATGTGATTCAGAAGTGGAAGGTGAGTGGTAATTGTCGGAATGTGCCCCGAGTCGGCAGATCCACAAAACTGGGAGATAAAGACTGACGGATGCTGTCCAGAGAAATTCGGAAGAACCGATAGTCCAGGATTTTCAAAAGTCATCCGGGAGTTTTTTTTCCGAAGAATACCATCCGTAAGGAAGCACATCTGCTTGGTTCTCATGGTCGTGCTGCCGCCCATAAGCCTTTGATCACAAAGTTCAACCGCGCTGCTCGGTTATTGCGGTGCAAAGCACGTCGAAAGTGGACCGTAAATCAGTGGAAACGGGTTCTCTGGAGCAACGAATCAAGGTTCACCCTCTAATGGCAGGGTCTATGCCTGCCATTAGAGGGTGAATGGCAGGGTCTGAGTCCGGCGTCTGCCTGGAGAACGCCTCCTGCCAAAGTGCATTGTGTCCACAGCAAAGTTCGGCGGAGGTGGAATTATGGTCTAGGGGTGTTTCTCCTAGTATGGACTGGGACCCTTGGTCCCAATTTCTGGTAACGCCGACGCCTACTGCACTATTTTGGATGACAGTGTGCTTCCTACGTTGAGGCAGTTTGACGGATTGAACTCGTTACATCCAGGATGACAACGCCAGCTGTCATGTTGCGAGGTCCACCATGGATTGGTATGGTGACAATGGTGTTAACCGAATGGACTGGCCATGCCGAGAGCCCAGAACTGAACCCTATCGAGAACCTGTGGGACGAGTTGGATCGCCGAAATAAGGGGTACAACAACCGTCCAAAATCGGTGAAGGAACTTACATGTCTTCTCCAAGCTGCGTGGAAGAAAATACCACTAGCCGTCATATAAGGACTTGTGGAAAGCATGCCCCGGAGGGTTGAGGCTGTAATTGCCTCTCGTGGAGGCTCTACCAGCTACTGAATATGAATAAACTTTGTTTTCCTTTTCTATCACAGGTGTTAAGATACTTATTGATAGATAGTGCATTTCTTTTTAAATTGAAGCATACTATATATTCTCTACATTTCAGTTTATTAAATATAGGTTATAAACTTAAATTTTATGAACTTACTCAAAATATACAACCAATTATCTGACAATTGACTTTTTTTTTTTTCGTTTTGGTTATTTTATATAACTCTCAGTTTTAGAGCCACGTAGTCAATTCAACTCCCATTTTTTTCAGATCCATCGCGAGCTCAGTATAGCTAGATTATTCGTATGGGTGTCTGTCTGTATATATATCATAATCCCCATTAACAGACTATAAATCGAAAATAATTAGATGTTTCGTGTTAAAAATCAATAACATATCCATTTTAAAAGTATTAAAATGAACAGTCAATTTAATATACTTAAAAGAAAAGTTAATACTAAAGATTTTTTTTTCTTTTCTTGACTTAAAAAAATCAATACAAATATTGATTGTGCTAATCATCTACAATTCCGTTGCACCGAAAACTAAAAATACAAGTTTAACTAAATTTAATTTTGTTAATCAAATTTATGCCAAAACATCGACCACAGCAATAATGAAGTAAAGGAGAAAGGGAAACGTTCAAAACCATCTTTATTCTCAGTAATTATTTTATTTGATTTAAAGATATCTAAATTGAATAAACAAGAATGGCTGAAAAACCCCACGACAACATTTAAGTATCAGTAAAAAAAAAATTAACAAATGGAAAGTCATTAAGGAACATTTCCGATGTTCCCTATTACCCTTAGAAATTACCGTTACAACATGAACCAAAAAAAATAGAAAAAATTCATGAACAACTGGCAGTAACATAATTACGAAGTTAGAATAAATCTTAAATAATTTGCGAAAACAATAGTAACAATATAATGTTAATGTAAATGAACAGGAAAATGGTAGAATGGGTGATAAATTCCAAAACCATGTAAATATTTTTTAGGGAGCACAAAATATTACTTAATACGTCCTTTTAAGACATAACCTTTTAAATCTCCAAAACGGCACTAGCTATGAGCAACTTGTACCGAACAACTGCTATTTAATTCAGTGAAAGTAAAACGGATCTTCAGATTCTCAAGCAAGTCGCCGAACGAGGTCAACCGGTGGATAGTGAAGCAAGTTTGGGTTGATGACCAGGTTGGAATAAGTAACACATTTTCGACGAAGAAAGGGGGAAAAGGGCATTAGCATTAAAAGCTAATAAATCTTTAACGTTTATACTAAGAAAAAAAAGTCTTCGAGTGATTGATCACAAAAATTTCTCTACCCAAAGGCAATCTCAATGATATATAAAGAGTAAATCCTTAAAGTGAAAAGTCATTCTATATGAGTTGTTCTCCATTTGCCAGACTTTTTTTTCTTATTAGCTGGTAAAAACACTTTTCTTCAGATTCAACTTAAGGAAATTTGAAGCATAGGGAAAACTAAAATGAACCGTTTATTTTGAAAGTGGTGCAAATCCATATTTTGTTGTTTCGAGAAATTTTCCACTTTCATAATCAATCGCTACGCAATTTCTTTTATTGGCCAATTTTAAATTGAACAAAGCATTCGCATTTTTTAAGATACTAAATATTAACTAGTTATACATAAAAAGTTTACACTAAATTAATCACAAATTATGTGATTTTTTTTTAATATAGACTACACTTACAAAATAAACGGTCCATATGACGATAAAAATGAATATCAGCATTCATTTCAAATTTTTACGGCTGACTTAATTTGTGAAAGAACTTTGAATCTAGTTTTGCATAACAATATTTCATAATTAACAGTTTATAAAAAAACCATATTTCAATCACGTTTTACTTATCTCAGCATATATGAGCACAATACCAATAGCAATACTCTCGAAAGCTAATTTTACTTGTACGGAAAAATCATTCACGCAAGTTTTCAAATATATATAATGTGTGATAAACTTAATCGACAGCTTATTATTCAATGCGCTGAATGAAAATATAAATATTTTTTTTTAAATGCAAACGCATATTTTCCTAGTCCGATCTTACACGATTCCTTTGTACTTTTTCAATAAATAAAGAATTTATGAAGCCTTTTCGAAAACAAAACTCAAGGATTGTGGACAATAGTTTTGAAATCAGTAAGATTCAACACTGAAATGCTCTATTTAAATGTGCTCATAAGCAGAGCCATGTGTAAAGAATTTCTACTGTTGGACCATCTATTCTAGAGAAGGAATAATAAAAAAGCAAAAATATACAGCATAAGAATGGTTTCCAGGGCACCCCTTTGTCTTAGGCCGTATACTTTTGCCCCTGTGGAACCTGCCTAGTTACAGCATTGTTGACTGGTGCAGAAAAATGTAAATAGAGATATTCCAATAAATTCTAAAACAAAATTAAAATGAAATATGTTGCTCCTGCTAATTATAGGAAAAAATAAGACAATTTATAATCCTCAAGCTACCTCAATTGCAGTAAACAGAATTTATCCATGAGATTTTTCATCCAGAGAAAATCTCATGGCATCACAGGAAACATGATTACTAGTTATGAAATTTAGAAATTGTTTTTATCCAAATCTAAAGAACAATTTTCTTCCTTTCAACAATTCTCCAGACAATTATACATACTCCAAATTCAGGCCTCTCTCTTACTGGTTGTGAAATAACGAATGGACTTTGGAACTAGTTCATAATTTTAAAAGTACGAGAATTCTAGAGACCTTATAATTTTCTTGACCGAGCCCTACCAGGGGGGAGGGAAGGGGACAAGAATGCCACACAGCCGGGACAATAATGGGATCCTAAGATTTTTCATGAGAAAAATTAGTTTAAATAACTGAGATCATCAGCACTATCGACGATGTTGAATTGTTTATCAATTTTTATTTTCGGGGAACAATAAAGCAAATGCATTAATTTTTAGCAGCAGTTCTCAAAGGTAGGATGGTTTGAATGATAAGAATGTCAATTTATTTCCATTGTAAAAAAACAAGGCGTCGGTTGGACTCTATTCGATTAAACCAATAGCTAATAACCTGGAAAATATATGGGAAGCTTTAGAGTAAAAAAGAAACTTCAAATTTGCGATCACATATTCATTACGAATTATACACTACTTAACAGTATATGGAAAGTTTTGAATGACGACTTCAATAAGGAAAAACAATTTTAGTTTCATAACACAAAATGAATCTTTAATTAAAACTCTTAATGTAACCTTGGAAAATGAAATGTATTATTACCAAAAATTTAGGCAATTCTTAGAGTCGGAGTAATGTTTTTTCAGTCATAAGAAAAACTGCAAGAGCTCTAGGATTTCCATTGATTTTCAAACAGCAGGTCGCATTTTAAACGTTATTAGATGCTAAGCGGAATTTTAAAATCAACTTTTTCTTCCAATTGTTGACTTTTCACTACTCTTATTTAAACAGACGTACAGAATCATTGCGTAAATCATACAAAAACATTTGAAAATATTAAGTCAACAGAAAGATGACATGAAAGCAACAGAAAAGATGCTAAAAGAAATGTAATAAAATATCTTAAGTAATTTGACATTAATTTTCTTGTAAAATTTTATTGATCAAATAACCTTAAAATTTGCTTAACTATGCTTTAGTCAAAGATATTTATTTTTTTTACTTAATGTGCCTCAGAATATTTTTGAGTTTACGTGCTTCTGGAATGTCGGTGCAAAGAGATTTTGGTGTTTTAAGTTCAGTTGAGTTGAGAGCAATGCGTTAATTTTTTTTGCTACCCAAGGGCTCATTCGATCGGGGTCTACCATTATTAGATGCTAAGCGGAATTTTAAAATCAACTTTTTCTTCCAATTGTTGACTTTTCACTACTCTTATTTAAACAGACGTACAGAATCATTGCGTAAATCATACAAAAACATTTGAAAATATTAAGTCAACAGAAAGATGACATGAAAGCAACAGAAAAGATGCTAAAAGAAATGTAATAAAATATCTTAAGTAATTTGACATTAATTTTCTTGTAAAATTTTATTGATCAAATAACCTTAAAATTTGCTTAACTATGCTTTAGTCAAAGATATTTATTTTTTTTACTTAATGTGCCTCAGAATATTTTTGAGTTTACGTGCTTCTGGAATGTCGGTGCAAAGAGATTTTGGTGTTTTAAGTTCAGTTGAGTTGAGAGCAATGCGTTAATTTTTTTGCTACCCAAGGGCTCATTCGATCGGGGTCTACCATTATTAGATGCTAAGCGGAATTTTAAAATCAACTTTTTCTTCCAATTGTTGACTTTTCACTACTCTTATTTAAACAGACGTACAGAATAATTGCGTAAATCATACAAAAACATTTGAAAATATTAAGTCAACAGAAAGACGAATGTCTACTGTTCGAAGCCGATTCCGAACGGCTACTTACATACAAGCCAACAGTGGGATTCGAACGTTCAGACTCTGGTACCAAATGCCAGCGTCCTAACCATTCAGCCATCTTCTGGCCTTGCCATCAAAGATAATTTGAAATTCCAGTCGCTCTACGAAATCTCAGAAATGACAGTGAACTCGCGGAACTACACATTCATTTCGATATTCCTTGGAATGCAGACCTTTTTGCCCATTAGAAGAGAAATAAATAAACATAAACAATACACAAACAACATAGTTTATTTTTATAAAATCTCATGAAAGAAGGCGAACTTTTTGTATCAGAAAAACATTGTTTTGTTTTTAAGTCGAAAGTCAATTTTAATTATAATAAATTTTAAAGATTAGTTATTATGCATTTAATTTGAATTAACTTATGAAAATTTTAACACTGGTTAAAAGGGCCCAACAGAACAATATATATTACTGACATACTTAGGCTGTAAACGTCTAAAACATGATTTTTTTAGTATCTCACAGAAATGAAACAAGCAAAATAGTACACCTTAAAAGGAGAGAAAATATATTTACACCTAGATGCTAATGTTTTTCAAACGTTGGTTATGGTGATATCTCAGAGGGGTTGGAAGAAGATTTTAAATTCAAATTTTTAAAAGTAATGTACGTAAAACGAGAAACCTAACAAAGTGAGACATACACACACACACCCAAAAAAAAAAAATGTTTTCGATCAAATAGCAGAAGCTTAAACCAAACATTTTATTACTAAAATGGCAATCGTAGAAATGGAATTCCTTTGCGACTCTTTGCCTTTCTCTTTCTCTTAATCATATAGCCAATCATTGGTCCCGTATATGAAACTAATATTACAGAATAGACTCCGAGATTGAGTCAGTTCCTGGATTTAGTTTTAATTGTAAACAAACATATATCACTATATCAACTTACACAAACAGATGTTTTTCCTTTTTTTTTCACGAACTATAATATAAATAAAAATTTGTTTGCGGCACATTTCGAAGAAATAGAATAAAAGAAAGATAATGCATGATAAACAAACAAAATAAAATTTTAAACTTTTAACAGATTCGGGCTTCACAGATTTTATAAAATAAACACAATGCAAAATAAAATTTAGAGTGAATTTAAGCTGCAGTCACATTTCAGCTTTACCTGTTAATGACATAGCGACACATATTACTTTCATACAAAAACAGCAAAGTAGTCCATAAAACATTTGACAAGAAGCAAAGTAAGGTTCTTTTCAGAAGAAAAGGAATAAAGTTGAATCTGTAAACACCTACATCATGGAAATAATGAAAAATATGATCTTTTCAAACTGAAGGAGATTATCATAAGGAAAAAAAAAATCTTCCTGTAATCCAGGTACAACTTAATTTTTGAGATTTTGACAAAGTTTCAACCAAAATTAACATTTAAAGGAAAACTAATTGTTACTTCATAATCTTTATTCTCTTTTATCAGAATTTTAAATAAATACAGTGTTTATAACTACTTAATACATATAATTAGGTATAATATCAAATCAATTTTTAAAATTCAAAATTATTTATGCATATAAAACGTTTCTCTCTCAAGACAAGAATAACAAACTTTTACTTAAGATTCTAAGAGTTGCATAAATGTCCAACCTCTAACCATCTTAGGAAAGACTCTACTCAAAACTGCTGAATTTCAGATCATATTCACTGCTGAATAACAAAAGAAACCTTAAACAATATGTTGTATACATATACACACAGCTGCAGCTCTGACTTGGAATTAATGAAGCACAAATTTCAATGTGCCCCCCTCCCCCCACACCCATTCTTTTATTTTATTAGTTTTTAGGACAATTTTTTTTCCTTCAAAAAGGCATTTATTTTATAAAATGAAATGGTTTTTACTAAGAAATATAGAAATTTATAAATGCTGTCACTATTACTAGGAGTTTGTATGTTTAAAAAGAACTATTTTCCCCCTGTATTTAAATTCTTGCATTACTTTTCTTATACATTTATATTATGAGTATAGTTTTCATTTACATATATACTCATAGACTACTATGATCACATTAATTTTCCTTGCCTTTTTTATTTTATTATTATTATTTTAAATAGAATACTCTCCCCAGAAAATGCTTTCCACTTGTATATCTATAAATTGTTTATTTAACAACAAAAAAAAATTTTAACACTCTTTGAAACCAATGTTCAAATTAGCTATCTGAAGAATTTTATCATAACCTACATCAAGAAAATTCATAATGCTTTGAAATGTCTCTTCAGAAACACTTTTCAAACGTAAGTATTCACTTAACTGATGACAGTTAATAAAAATTCCTAATTTTCTAATCCCATGGTATGCATGGGTATTTGAAGTCATTCTGGATATCTTTAAGCAATAGATCCAGGCTAAACCCTCATATTATATAATAGTCTGTAGTGCTTGCTCTATACCAACCAACCTAATTATTTGATGTTTTATCCCTATAAAAAAAGTGAAGAAAAAGATTTAATTGTAATCAATAGAATTTTTGTCATGATTTTTATCTAAATCCAGTTATATTTTTATGTTATAAAAATTTTATTCAATTGTTGATTTCATAAAAATGGCCTTCTTTTAAATAATTAAAATTAATTTTTTAAAGAAATTTTAATCAGAACCTAAGTAGGTCTCAACAAATAAATTCTTAGTTAAAATCTATAAATCACACCAGGAATTGTGTAACAATATCATGCCAGATTAAACACCACCAGAAATTAATAAAATGATTTAAAATTTGAAGTCTGTTTATGAATAGTACTATCAAAATTGTGAATTTTCCACCACTGTACCAGAAATATTGTACAGTATCAAAGATCAAAATTTCTTTTATCTTACTTGTAAATTGTTATAAACAAGCCAGAGTAAGCCCTTTTCAAAGAGTTGTGAGTCACAGGAAAAATAAAAGGAATAAAAGCAGAATATTTAGAAAAATTAAAAAGTTTGTTCGTGAAATTAAGGCGAAATTGTTTTTAATACTTCTAAACAGCTTCTAACTGCTCCCTCATTTGCTGATGCACAGCAAATGTTTCTAACTTGTTCATCCCGAGAGAGAAATCAATTATAAGCTAATTTGGCAGCTAAGTGCCATTCTATTTACATGCAACATACACCAAGAACTGATGCATAATATATTCTACCTGAAAAATTATTCTGTTTGTTTCTGTAACTTTTTCAGTAAATGAATTGCATTTTCATACCTAATATATATAAACTATGATTACAAATAACATACCAATTTTTATATATTATACATAAAAGTTCTTATTATTCATTATTTAATTTATATTTTCAACCAATTTTTTTAAACTTAAATTTGCAGTTTGTTTATATATCTTGAAAAGGTCTCAATTAAAATGAAAGTTTATAAAAATAAAATTATTAAAATAAATATTACTATAGATATAATTTTAAACTTTTTAATGTTATTCACCAGTACTGGGTGCAAAATATAAAATAATTTGAATTTGAAAGTGTCTATTTGAAGTAGTCTATGAAATAAACTATTGCAGAATTTGACCATTAAAGTATCTATAATCTTTGTGTTTTTAAATCAGAAAAATAAGAATAAAAACTGGCAATTTTCGATAGCTCCATTATAATTATTATTTAGGTGTTACAGAATATTTTAAACACTTTACAACTTATAAAGCCATTGAAAAAATAAAATTAAAACTTATGGGTCCAGAAATTTTTTCATTAAAGCACCTGATTGAAATCAGCTTTCTATTTCATAAACACATAAATACAAGACAGAAGTGCATAAATCTAAGATTTTTACTTATTAGTTAATACTTTTCTCAATTTTTATGCAAAGATTACCAGAATTTATAAAAAATAAATGCACATTTTTTGTCTTACTGCTGTTATGGCTGATTAGAAAAGAAATAGCTAACCTCCCTGGACTACTACACAAGGCAATGTTATAGTCGTCCTAAGGCCACTTTGATTATTTACCCTAGTCTCCTTCCCCATTCTAAATTTTCCCTCCAACCTCTTCTAAATTCTAAATGACAATAGTCCAGTGCTTCTGGTTCTGACCTCTGTGATCTTTGATGGATCGACTTCAAGACTATCTCCCTGCCTTCAGTTTAATCCTCAGCCGTGTCTCCTTTTATTAATTCTGCCACATTAAATAGATGTCAAATGTTGTATTTATTTAAATATTTATTTATATTTTTATTAATTTTTTATTTACTATTTACTTTATTTTCTTAACTTTCATTTTTAACACATATCCTTCAATCCTGAGAATGGAAATATAGCACCAAAAAATTATCCTTACCAAGGATATGGAGCTCTGCTATCCGGTGCCTCATTAACGTACCATGTCAGTGTCACTGATTTGACAACACAAGTTAGAAAGCTCAAAGAAACTATGACTGCTAAACTTAAAATTTTGATAATTTTATAAGCAATAATGGTGTTTCACCTCATCAATAAAAGACTAAAAGGAAATCAGTTTTTCATTGAGTCTATTTAAGACACACACATGCAGGACCGGCCCGTGGCATGTGCGAAGTGTGCAGCACAGGCGCCTGCTCAAAGAATGATCAGTGGGATGCAGATTGGTTAGAAAAGGGGCACACTTGGGTGCATATTGCGAGGTGCCGGAGGCACCTCACACACAAGCACAAAAATCCATGTGCTGGCCCTGCACACATGCAAATATATATGAATGTGTATTTATTGAAGTTGCTCGTTTACATTCATTGGCTAAAATATTCTATAAATTAAGATATTCATAAAGTTGATTTCTGAATTATTCAATGTTAATAAATAGAAGAATTGAAATGTCTAAATATCCCATTAAAATGTTTATAAAGATTTCAATGCTTAAAATAAAAGCCCCTTACATCTGAAACTAAACATCTATTTCTCACCAGAGAAATTCGATACTACTCCGAGTTCTTTAAAGAATAAATTAATAAAATCAAGATTAAATGGTATTTTGATTAAATGGTAAAAGAAAATATAAAATTTTCTACATTTAACATTTTCAAGCAATATATTTTCACTGAATATACAAATAAAAAGTTGCAATAACACTATATTTGAATGAATTAGTTAAAATAACTATATAACAGACTGACATTATTCAATATTTATGCATTATACAAATGATGAATGGTTACTTATTCCAATAACCTCAGACTCCAACACATACATAATGAGAAAACAGATCTCTAAAAAATATTTGTTCTAAAATTTTTAGTTTTATAAGAAATCATGTTTGACATCTGCTAAAATTTAATCAGAAGTGTTCTCTGCTAAAGTCCTATTATCTAACTAATATTTTAACATTTTAATACAATTATAGTTTACAGTAAAAATGCTGCTATATGTTTAAAAACAATCAATTGAATACATCTGAAAGGGATATTTAAAAAACCCTCAGTATTTTTTTCCTTTTATTAAAAAATCATAATATGTTAGTAGAGCATGTTACAGTTCTTTTTAAATTTATGTTATATATTATAAATATCACAAATATGTTTAGAACTGTTTGAGTACAAATTAATAATTCATATTCTCTAAAGAACAGAAAAATATTCTACAAAAGCTGTAATCAAGCAGAAATTCAGGTCAAATCAATGACTTGATTTTTCCATTTAATCAGTTAGCCCTTGTACACAACACACTAATTTAAGAATTATGCTCTACACAAAAGAAATTCTACTGGAAATAAAATATTTGAGACAAATTTTAATAATGGAAAAGAAATCTAATCCCTTGCATTTATTGGTAGTCAATTACATGGAATTATGCCCATCAGAGATCAAAACAAAAATGCTTCAAAAATTTATTAAAGTGACAATTTTTTTTAATTCATTAATAATCTAGAAAATGTTGAAATTTGTGAAACTAAAACATGTGTTAATTCTCTAAATTATTCACCACCAGAAAGAAGGTAAGTCATACATAGTAAATGCACAATTTTTGTTGTATGTAAATTCGTAAAAAACTGTCATTTAAAAACTGTTGGCAAATACAAAGAAAAACAACAGAAAAAAATGCAATTTCGTAATACTTCTAATCGTTTAACTAGCTATGCCTGAAACATTCTTATAGCTGCATTAGATATCTCTAGATGTCAACCTGTTTCGATTGAATTTTCTAAAGTTTAATCAGATGATGTGATAAACAACCCATACATGCGCATTTTTGACGATGGTTTATATAATTTAGTTACATGTAATAGCGATGAACACCAATGCATTTTATGCTCACCAAAAATGTTTTGAAAATGAATGGAAACACGTTGATTTCAAAATTTAGATACATGTGCTGCAGGTGACAAGTACAAAATAATAGCAAGGTGCTGTTAAGACTTCCTTTAAAGGGAAAGGAAATGGTAACCTCCCAGAAAATGTCTAAAACACAGATGTTTCAAGATGAGCAACACAGAAAAATACCAAAGTCAGTATTTTATCGGAAAAACCATTACCTTAGTGTCATATTTAAATTGATTAAAATTACCCAATATAAAATTTAAAATAATGTTACCTGTACGTAATGCAGTTATACGAGTTTTCAGCTTCTAAAGTAAAGTCAACACCAAAACGGATAGAGGCCAATACAGCTCCAAAAAGATGTTTCTTTTTGCAAAATATCATAAGTGTTTAGATGAATGAACATCGACAGTTTTTGAACAAGAGTAATGCATTCCACAGCCACAACTTTCTCGATTGACATTGATCCTCAAAAACAGACGAACGTCGTTAACCCCGAATCTTATTTCTTCACTTCAAATCATTTCATTACGAAACTATGAAGCCCCACCCATTTAGTTGTCATGAGCACGGACGTCAAATAAGATACATATTCGATAAAATTAATTTTTACCGGATTTCTGTCTTTATTCTGGTCATGAATTTGTTATACATAATGCAACAGAAATAAATGCTCATTTTTCAAACGAAACAAACATCAGGTTTTAATTTCTGTTTATATTCGTTTCGTACTGCAGATATTTTTCTTCCTTTTTTAAAGATCTTACAATTTATTTTATTTTGATTCCCAAACAAACGGTAATTTTCCTATTTGATTCAAATACTTTCCTTTGCCCTCTACAAGACTTAAAATTTGTAAATCTCCATGTAGACTATGTTACTTCTCGTACGTAAACAAATTTCGATTGCCTTAACAATATTGTAATTTTTCTTTGCTATCCAATAAATTGCAAGCTCGAACTTCATTACGTTCCTCAAAACCTGAAAATGTCTTTAGGTGTAATGAAAGGAGTATGTTCTTGTTCATCCACTTGGAAATGTCCAGCGAGTTTTACAATACAATATCTCTATTATAACAAGGGATTTCAAGCCAATCTCGAGAATAATTGAATTCATTCTCTTGTTTTTCCTTGAGGACAGAGGACTGGCCATCCCAAAGGGGCATATCAAAATTTGTCCATATAGTGTGGCACAAACGTTTAATTCATTAATTTCAGCGAAACTTTATAATACACAAACCACTCTAACTTTTTAAAACAGTTAGTTAAAATTATTTATGACAACCATCTAGTTGAACTTTATGAGTTAAACTCAATGACAAGTTTTCAGTACCCAGTCAGATACTACTTAAAGTAGTTGTCTCATGTATTCACTTGTATACTTGTTCAGCAGATATAAAATTAATTTAAACATATTTAAATGTACCACCCTCTTTTTTTTCAATTTGAAAAAAAAAATCATTTGCAATTTACAGCGTGAAATGAGCTCACTTATTACTCCAGCCTGACAAAGAGTTAGGGCCTGTTCACATAGGAGTCCGTAGCGTTGCGTTAAGGGAAAAATGACGTTGAGACGAAAATAAACCAATCATAGGCGTTAAAAATTTCATTGCTAATCGTTTGGAGGCATATGATTGGTTTATTTTCGTCTCACCGTCATCTTTTCCTTAACGCAACGGACTCCTATGTGAACAGGCCCTAATGCTTGTTCATCAGCAATTCGGCGCCATTCAAGCAAATTATTTTCGACATAAAAACCTTCTGTTATAGGCACTCATTCCGAAATATATTTGAAAGTAGATCATTTGTACGCTTAGCACAGGGGTGATCAACCCGCGGCACGCGTGCCACAGTGTGGCACGGCGGCGTTTTTGGTGGCACGCGGAGACTTATTGAAAAATTAAGAAATTTGAAAACTAATAATTTGTCAAAATCTGTAAAAACCCTACTCATAGGGCCTGTTCACATAGGAGTCCGTTGCGTAGCGTTAAGGAAAAGATGACGTTGAGACAAAAATAAACCAATCATAGGCGTTAAAAATTTCATTGCTAATCGTTTGGAGGCCTATGATTGGTTTATTTTCCTCTTAACGTCATCTTTTTCTTAACGCAACGTAGCGGACTCCTATGTGAACAGGCCCATACGCTACTGAAAATAACAGCGCAGGAAAGCGGCACCTCTTGACACCAGTACAACGATGCGCTAAGACAGCGGGGTCATGGGACGAACCCAATGGTTTGAGTAGCCTTGCTTTGGCGCCGTTGTGCCTTGCTTTGGCAACGTTGTGTCTTGCTATGATTGTCCGTTCTCAAGCGAGAGCGAGTACAACACTCTGGCTGTCTGGCTTAAACTGCCGAGCAAGACGTTAAGCTTTTTTAAAACTGTTATTAGATTTTGGCGTCAAGCGTCATTGTTATAAATATTTTATTTTCACTACGTCCATGAGTAAACCTTCGACATCGAAAAGAAAATATGAAGAGGATATTGCAATTCGTGATTTTAAAACTGTCTGGGAAGAACAATTTTTGTTTACGCATCAAAATACTTCCAAGTCTGTTTGTTTGATCAGGGGAATTTGTGTAGCTGTGCCGAAAAAAATTAACCTGGACCGACATTTCAAACAATTGCATAGCGACTTCAACAGAAAATATCCTGTCGGATCCCACTTGCGAACGGAATTTATCAATAAAAAAAAAAGAAATCTTTAGCCGGGCAACAATCCTTGTTCCAGAAGAGAAATGACGAAATAGAAACTATCGTGAAGGCTTCTTATGAACTTCCTCTGTTGTTAGCCCGCAAGAAAAAACCCTATTCTGACGGAGAGGAGATAATAAAAAATAGCCTTCTAATATTTGCCGAAAATGTCGGTGATATAAACGTCAAAAATATGGTTGATAAAATAGCTTTGTCTAGAAATACCGTCATGCGTCGTATAGATAACATGGGCCAGGATGTTGGCACACAAATTGTCTCTGGACTACAATGTTGCAAATACTTTTCATTTATTTTGGATGAAAGCTGTGACATCACAGACAATGCGCAGTTAAGCATATTTGTGCGTTACACGAACGATAAGTTTGATATTGTGGAAGAACTTCTTTATTTGCGCCAACTAAGTTTTAACTACAGGTGAGGACATTTTTAAAGAACTTAAAAAAGTAATTGAAGTTAACAAAGTAGAGTGGACAAAATTAGATAGTGTTTGCACAGATGGAGCGAGTTGCATGGTTTGCAGGATAAAAGGTTTTGTCACATTGCTTGAAAATTATTTGGGAAGACAGGTTTTTAAGTATCATTGTATTATGCATCAAGAAGTTCTTTGTGCCAAGGACTTAAACCTGTCTTCTGTTGTTGACCCTGTAGAGCGCTGTATCAATAAAATATGAGCTCGAGCTCTGAATCCACGACGATTTCGTGAGCTTTTCCCGGAAGAAACGGAAGAGGATGGCGAGTTAGGGCCTGTTCACATAGGAGTCCGTTACGTTGCGTTAAGGAAAAGATGACGTTGAGACGAAAATAAACCAATCATAGGCCTCCAAACGATTAGCCATGAAATTTTTAACGCCTATGATTGGTTTATTTTCGTCTCAACGTCATCTTTTCCTTAACGCAACGCAACGGACTCCTATGTGAACAGACCCTTACTCCTTCATTGTAGTGTGCGCTGGCTTTCCAAAGGAAATGCACTCGTGAGATTTTGGAATTTGAGGGAGTGTGTTTTAAAATATCTGGAAGAAAACAATGAACTGTCCAGTGAGTGCTTGCTACTCAAGAATGAAGATTGGTTATGGTATTTAGCTTTTATTACCGATATTATGTGACATTTAAATAATTTAAATTTAAGATTGCAGGGAAAAGATTGAATTTCTCATAGCCTAGTTGGTCATATATCTTCTTTTGTGAACAAACTTTTGTTTTTTTGTCTCGATTTTGGAGAAAAAAAGATTAACACATTTTCCATTAATGCAGGAACTAGCTACCAAAGTCAAAAATGCTCCGAACTATGATAGATTTAAAAACTTAATATCCATTTTGCAGGATTCATTCAGTGCTAGGTTCAATGATTTTCAAGATGATAAAAAAAAATGCTGATATTTTCACAAATCCTTTTTCAATTTCTCTGCAAGGCGTTAATTGTTACCCACCTGAAATCCAAATCGAAATTATTGACCTACAACACCATACTACACTGAAAAGCAAATATAAGGAACTTATTTCAACTGCAAGTGATCCAAATTATACTGAATTTTAAAAATTTGTACCAACAAGCAATTTTCCAAATTTACACGATTTGGCTGTCAGGTATTGTTGTAGGTTTCGATCAACACATGTTTGTGAACAAATGTTTTCTATTATGAACATAATAAATCAGAATATCGATCAAGATTAACTGATATGCACCTAAAACACCTAATTTTGTTAGCATCTTCAAGAACTAATCCTAATATAGATGACTTGGTAAAAAAACTACAAATTCAAAAGCCACATTAATTAAGTACTGACTGTTTAATAATTATTTAGAATTAAATGTTTCAAGCTATTCATTTTATTTTACATATAACCTAACTGACTGAACCTTTAAAAATGTTCATTGACAATAAAACCTAAGTTTGTACTTTTGCTTTATTTATTACATTATTTTTTAAATCTCCACTACGCAGATAAAAAAAATATGTGCTATTTGTGTAAAAATCCCATAATTAGCCTATAAATGACATTTTTCCACCTTTTTATATTTTTTGTATGTTGGAAAAGTTGAAAGTGGCACGCATAATATTTTTTTTTTCAGATAGTGGCACTCTTCCCAAAAAGGTTGGCCACCCCTGGCTTAGCCGAATTATGGTTGTCCGAGGATCAAGTTTAGCCTTAACTTGTTTTATTTTATTATCATCGTCTGCATTACATGAAATAAGTTGCATTTAACTTTTTTCTAACAAAAATTGGCATGGGATTCGGAGTATATAAAAAAGGGAATGTGAATTCATATGTAAGTGGGAGCTAGCTCTCTATTTAATGTACTCTAAATGCATAAAAGGGCTTGCTCACATGGGACCAAACGATTAGCAATGAAATTTTTAATGCCTTTGATTGGTTTATTTCCGTCTCAGCGCCATCTTTCCGTTTACGCTTCGCTGCCGGACTCCTAAGTGAACAGGCCTTAACACTTATGTTAAGAAATTTATTTTCAAAACAAGGAGTACCAACTGGATGAATCAATATTCAGAGAGAGTCTCGCAACACCTTCTATCTTCAATTCATTATCTCTGTTGGAGGTAAGATGTCATCTTGAATATCAAATGCTCCAATCATTTAAACACGTCACCTTGCTATATGACCCACAGAAAATGGTATCGCTTGAAAATATATTTTGTTATAATCGGATATATCTCCTCGAAACATTAAATATAGGCACGTCGTATGCTTTGTTTTTCGCGTTGACAAAGATACTTGCTTAATACACAAAGTACTCTTTGCTGCAGTTTACATCAAAAATTAGTACAAACGCTATGTCAAGCAACCCTCTATATGCCTGAGAGAATTCCTCTGTCGAAACTCGGAAGCAATAAATTTTAACATACCCATTTCTAGGTAAACATTTCTCTTGTCGAGCACCAAAGTCAGCCGCTAATCTTGTTCAGTCGCCTTGATACAATATGAGGACCTATTAAAATCTTGTGTGGCCTGTATATTGTTTAAAATGCAAAATAATGGCAAGAAAGAGCTAAAGACTGTGGATACCCAATACGATACGCCAGAGGGGATGAAATGGCTGTGCTGGTAGATTGATTGTTCGGGTGTTAAAGTTTCTGGAACAAGTTTACAAATCAGAATGTTCCTCAATAACAACGAGGAAGCAGGGTCCATCATGCCTAGATGAGACGACGGTGGGTCGCCAATGACTACAGGAAAAGTTAGAATTTTACATTGTCTCTTCTCAACTTATGGACTCGGTACGTTTTTTTAGGTGTGACGTGATTTATCGCTTGTAGATCGCTAGCTGTGGTAAATATTCGGTTTGGGACTGTTCACATTGCGTTCGTCAGCGTCAACGTTACTCGTATTGAAATATATTTAACCAATTACAAACCTCCAAACGATCAGCCACGAAACTGTTAAGATCTGTGATTGGTTTAAAATATCTCAATACGAGTAAGGGCCTGTTCACATAGGAGTCCGGTAGCGGAGCGTTAAAGTATTAAAATATATTTAACCAATGACAAACCTCCAAACGATTAGCAACGAAATTTTTAACGCCTATGATTGGTTTATTTTCGTCTCAACGTCATCTTTCCTTTAACGCTCCGCTACCGGACTCCTATGTGAACAGGCCCTAACGCTGACGGACGCTGTGTGAACAGGCCCTGTAACTAATCTCTCGGCAGATTTTTTTTTTCACGCGGCCTTTTAAAACATTGAAGCTCCTTTTACCACAGTGGGTCCTTACGTTCCTGTGCAGAACTGTGAGGCAAACGCATTAGGCAGTTACATGCAATGTCACTTTTCGAACTACGTGAAAGAAAAGTGCAGAAAATGGATGTCATGCGTTTTACAACTGGATTTTGGCATGCATTTCTATATGAGTTTAATTAATTTATGAGGTTCAACTACAAACATTTTGCCCTTTGTTTACAGTGGTCGCCAAAATTGTGGACACTTTTTGAAATTTGAATGTTTTTTAACGTTAAATGCTTATAAAATCTGTTACACTTCACGCAGTGCAATGATTCATATATCAAATGAAAGAAAATTTAATATTAATTTCAACACAATAAACAGAGGTCAAATATTTGCATTACAAGGGAAGTTATACTAATTTCAGCCAGACAAAGAAGCATAGATGCGTGAGATTTAAGAAGCGGATTGTAGAAACATCTAATACCAGCCAATCGGAATTGTCGTTCTGAGGACCAATGATCAGCTGTTGTTTATAAGCAGGTGCAAAGTCGTGTTCGAAGGTGGGAAAGGTCACTTTGGCTGTTGCATTTTGCAGAATAAAGTTGATTATTGAAATGCAATTACGGTTGGATGTTTGTGTGAATTGTTTAGTGCTATTGACAGTGTAAAAAATAAGTAAAACAATATCACCCAGGAAAAGTGGTGACAGGTGACCCAGGAGGACATCCAGGATTGTTGTGTTACCTGAAAATGGTCATTCGTATGCAGCAATTGATGGAGAAGTTGGTGGGAATGTGACAACATCAGAAGTGGGAAATTTTGTTTACGCCATCAGGAAACACAGTCTATACCAAACAAAGAAGGAAAAAGGCTGAAAAAAGTGCACAACAGCTTTTGATGACAGGAGAATGAAACAAATTTGCCTCAGGGACAGATGGATGTTATGGGCTGCCTTTAGCAGTGAACTGAGTGCAACTGATGTTTTTGTCAGTGCAAGAACAGTACAGAGAAGACTAACAGAGGATGGCATAAAGGGTAGGAACCCCCCCCCCCCCCAAAAAAAAAAAAAAAAAAAAAAAAAAAAAAAAAGTCATTGCTGAATAAAAAGCAGCGGCAGAAACGAATGCAATGGGCAAAATAACACATTGCATGGACAGAAGGTCAGTGGAAACAAGTGATATGGAGTGGCGAAACTAAGATATCGATATTTGGTAGTGATGGGAGAAAATATGTGAGACGTTGCATCGGGGAAAAGGTACATTCAGATTGCATTCAAGCGACAGCAAAGAATCCTACAAGTGTTATAATCTGGGCATGCATGTGAGCAGATGCTGTAGGGCGCCTTTATGTCATAGATGACACACTGAACAGCAGAAAGAACATTGACACTATCCTACAACCCAAATTTCTACCTTCTATCAGGGATCATTTTACAGATAATGTCCCTTTTTTTACCAGCAGGATTCAGCTCCCTACCACATTGCACGGATATACCAACAGTGGTTCACGGAGAATGACATGCAGGTGCTGGGATTGCCAGGAAACAGCCCATACCTGAACCCCCATAGAACATTTGTGGTTCCGTTTGGAAAAAAAAATTAGTACATCTGAGACTCCCATCCAATAAAAGAGAATTAATTGACGCTATAATTGTCTCATGGCACCACGTCATAAAGAAGGTAGAGCTCCAAATATTAGTTGACTTAATTCCACGTCGCTGTGTCGCTGTCTTGAAAAATAAAGGATACCCAACGAAATACTGATAGAACAGTGACTTAGTAATTACACAGGGATTTCCCCCTAAGTGTTGTTTTCAATGCACAACTTCTCTTGTAATGCAAATATTTGACCTCTGTTTATTATGTTGAAGTAAGAATTAAATTTACTTTTATTTGATATGTGAACTGTTGCACTGCATGAAGTGTAAAGGTCTTTATAAGCATTCAACGTTGAAAAGCATTCAAATTTCAAAAAGTGTCCACAGGTTTAATCACCACTGTATGTACGAATTGGGATGTGACATGCTGCGTGCAACTGCTTTTGGGACCATGGATTCGTAACTGTGACAATAAGTGAAAGCTCGTGTTGAATTAAGTTCAGCGAAGAAAGACTGTAAATTACAAAGGGGGCGGGAGTTTTTGTTGCAAGAAAGCTGTTTCTTGGACTCTTTACTTGTGTAAAGGTATTTTACTTAAGTGATTCTGTTTTGTAAGATGAGCATTGCAATCAACAACGCCCAACTAGGTAGATTTACAATATCATATGCTGCATTCCGTATCCTGTTTACTTTCACAAGGAAGCGTCATACTTCAGTCAGATTTCACCGGGCCACTTTACCACCGCTTGGTTTCATCGAAATAGGGTTCAAATCCTAGACTGAGGTACAAACTAGCTTGATTTCAACCTAGAAGTTATTTCTTGCAGCCAGTACCGCTAAATCGAATTGGACTTTGAGGGTAGTAAAAAAAAAAACAATACGTCTGGGGAGGGGGGGTTACATCTTTCACAAATTACATTCAATTTTAAATACTGAAGAGGGATGAAGAAGTTTCAAAAATGTCCACCAAGAGAAACGAAAAATCTAATCGTTGCTTTGAAATTGAACTGATATTTACCTCATAACAATTTGACTATTTCTTTCTGCAATGAATGAAACTGCATAAGAAAATCTATTGCTTATTCATTGATGTAACTTTCTATGATCCATAATCAGATTAATCAAATTTGGAAAAACGTTTCTGTATTAATTAAAATATCTACCGGTGCTGCCAACAACAATATTGCAACTAAAATATCCCTAAGATTAGGTAACTAATTTAGTTTATACATTTAATTGATTTCAAAATAAAGAACACACTTTCTAAAACACGTGTTTAAAATTTTTAACTAAAAAAAAATTACTACACAACACGTAGTCAGTCTTTTTTGTTTTATCATAAGGTGGATTTATTTACCAACAGTATTCTAGAGAACTCAAGATTTAAATGTTCCGATATTCTTAGGTATTATAGTCGTGAATGGTGACGCGTTTGATCTTTAGGTCTGTGGATTCTGTTTAACCACTAAGAAATATGCTATTCTAGGAACGGATGCGCAGATAATTAAAGACCTTGATTCTAGAGTGAAACGAGCTATGTGTGTCAAACACGCCCGGTTTTTGCGTAGCTGACTTCCTTAACAAAATTTCAAGGTTTTTTTTTCCTTTTGGATTTTGGGGGGGATTGGGGAGGTGAAATTTTATCTTGAAACTACCCTTTCTTTTTTTTTAAATATTAGGCTCCTAAAGGCATTTTCTACGACATACTTATGCGAACAAAGTTTTTCGACACTGGTTCTAATTGAAAATGACAAACGATCATATTTAAAGGGCCTTGACCATGAACTGTATCTCTTTCTATTATAGAGCCAAATATAAAACGTGCAAATATAAAACGCCCATTTATCAAAACAATCACAAATATCTCATTAATAAATGAGTTATGTTTAAATTAACTTTGATTTATTAGGCTTAAGTAAAGTCCAAAAAGTAAATTTTAATTTAAAAATTTAAAGAGAATTTTTTTACTTGTAAACTATAATTTTATATTTTTGTTCTTGTGTTGGTGTACAGTTCAAAATGATTCATATAAAACTTAAATGATTATAATTATTTTGATTCATAGAGCTATTTTGTTGTGTTTTTTTTATCTAATAAAAACATATACGTATTTATTGTAGTTTATATATTTGCAAGCTTTTTCTTGTGGTGAGCCACAGAATTATCGAAAAAAAAAACGTTGTTGTGCCGAGGAAGATAAAAGGTTGCGGAGCTCTGATCTACAACGTACCAGGTAGCCTTAGACCCGAGTTTCTCTCGTGTTATGGGCTCCTCCGCAAGGCATAGTCGATAATTAAGCAGCAAGGAAAATAATTCCAAACGCGGAATTTCTTTAAACCTTTACCGGTCACTGATAAAGGGTAGACATCCGGCCCACATCGGAACTAACCATCGTCTAACACGAATGTCGTACAACATTTTAAATCTAAATTTTGTAGAAAGCTTCAAAAAATGCTCTCTAATTTTGGACAGTTATTATTCTTTTTAAAAGAACTAGGGGCTTCGCCCCTTGGCTTGCTACGCTCGCTCCTCTGTTATGGCTAATAGCGAGATACATAAGGTTGATTCTGGGGCAATGTAACAGCTTCCATCCATTTACTGTTGTCACTCTTAATGCGAAGGGCGTTTCATCACTGTTGAATTGTCAGCTTTAAAATTCAATTAAAAATCGAAAATTTAAGATTGAGACTTGAAATGTGGTTTATATGAATAAGAAAGCTTTCAGCTTCCAGATGACGTAAATATTTTCTTTGTAAGATAAAAACTCGAGGAGCATCGATATTACATCCACATAGGGGACGATATTTCTTGAAAAACTGTGTTTCATTTTTTGATGAAAATATTAGTCTGTTTAAAAATATTTTTAAACAAATGAGATCTAGTTTGAAAGAGAAATGTCTGTAATCTTAGATTGTAAAAAGATCAAAATTCTACGATCAATTTTTTGGCGAGTTAAAGTAATCTAAAGATGATAAAGTCAATATTTCTTGAAAAACTGTGTTTCATTTTTTTATGAAAATATTAGTCTGCTTTAAAATATTTTTAAACAAATGAGGTCCAGTTTGAAAGAGAAATGTCTGTAGTCTTATACTGTAAAAAGATCAAAATTCTATGATCATTTTTTGGCGAATTATCGTAATCTGAAGATGAAAAAGTCAATATTTTCCCACAAAACATAAAATTAAAAAAAAACTTGAAGTCCGACGAAGATGAGACATGTCTTACTTTGGTCCCCCCCCCCATTTTTCTGCATCCATTGGTATCGCTCTCGACCCCATACCCCCAGCAGTTTCAGAGGAGATAGCGTGACAAGCTTTTGACAGCGGCAGCGGGAGTTACTTTTTTTTTTTAGAATAAACAGAAATTGCAAACATTCTATAATTTTATAAGCTGTTTTGAAGATACCAAGTGTGACAATTTTATCGACGTACTTAGACATTTTTACGCAGTATTTCAACATTTACGAAGAATATTGGATTGAGAGATGTCAATATAAGCTTCAAAAATACTATTTAATACAAACAAATTTTAAGAAGATAATGAGACGCAATGTAGCTGAAAATATAAAATCATAATGCAAGTAAGATTGACTGATCATACGCGATAGACCCGTTGACCCCCTCCCCCCTTGAAATTTATTCTTAGCCAGCAAAAGTTGAACCTCAGGAGAAACCTGTTGACATTTAGAAACGGCCATTTATTTTTGGATTGTAATCATCCGATTATTTGATTTTTGAAGCAGTGCTCAGAGAACAACTCTAAAGCAAAATGGGGACTTTTATATGCGGCGATGGAAAAACGGTCTTATTTCTGTTCCGATTTAGAATATCTATGCAAAATGTGCAGTAGAGCGTAGGAATGTAATACGAAAGTACTCAGAATATGAACTAAATATATGCATAAACTAGCTGAATACCCATGCTTCGCCACGGAGTACATTCAAATTAAATATAATGGCCAAGGTATGCAATTAATGCCAAAAATATATATATATTTATATTAAATACAACGGTCAAAGTATGCAATTAATACCAAAAGAAAGCACAAAAAAATATATTTATAAAAAATCGTAACGGATATTTTTACAGACAAAATAATGTAGAAAAAAATATTCAAATTAAATGCAACGGTCAATGCATGCAATTAATTTGTATTTTTAATATCCATAAACATACTAATTTGAATTAAATTCTTAAAAAACTTCCATCTCAATGAGTCTAGTGGTTAAATTTTACCTTTTACCGTATTTTAATATTTTTTTTGTCAATTTATTTCGTTGTTATGCACGTGACGCAAAATTAATTTAAAGTATCACAAAAAGAAAAGAAACCACGTGATCGGCATTTAATAAATTAAATGCCGATTTAATAATTAATAAAAATGAATCTTTATAAATTAACCAAAAATCAGAAAATGGGGGTAAAGATTCGAAAAAGATTTCATTTTAAAAGAATTCATGATCTTTCTCGTGATATACATTTTATAACCCTCAAATTATTATTTTAAATGCAAACTTTAAAAAAAGTTTCAAAAACAGCTTAAAAATTCAATTAAAAAAAATCTGAGAAGAATTTATCGAAAATCTTTCTTAGTGCACCCCTACACTATAAGAAGAATCACCATGCAAAAATTCAGCCCTTTAGGTCCAGCGGTTTGGTCTGCGCGTTATCTGTCAGTCAATCAGTCAGTCAGTTACGGAACTGTTTTATATATACAGATAAAGTTGAATCAGATAACCCAAACATGAAGGTAAAATTAAATCAAAAGCGACACTTTGCCAGTTTTTTGATAACTTTGATTAATGATAATTTCTTAATTCGGTTTACCTCCATGTTTTAGTTTCCTGATTCAAATTTTTATATTTTTTTCTAAGGGCCTGTTCACATAGGAGTCCGTTGCGTAGCGTTAAGGAAAAGATGACGTTGAGACGAAAATAAACCAATCATAGGCGTTAAAAATTTCACTGCTAATCGTTTGGAGGCCTATGATTGGTTTATTTTCATCTCAACGTCATCTTTTCCTTAACGCAACGCAACGGACTCCTATGTGAACAGGCCTAACAGAGGAAAGGGCTGCAATCTAAACCTTATTTACATCAAACTACAATTCTCAACTCGTTGTAATAGTTAAAAAAATATTTTCTCATCAATTTAATACATACACACACACACACACACACATATATACATACATACACACACACACAAACTGAGAGAGAAGGAGGAGTGAATTATGTCAGACTGATATTTAAACCCTTGTGCTACTAACAGGTCATTAAGACACATAAAGAACTGAATATGCTGAATAAAATACTAAAAGGTAATGTTTTTTTCGACCAAGTCTCGCACCTGAATTAAATATAACCTCCTCGGTCTTAATTTAGTTTATTAACAACAATAGGAAATAGAAGAAAATTATTTATTTATAACTTAAGCAAAAGAAAAATGTAATTTATCTCAGCATTTGTTCATAAAGAATATTATCCAAGAAACACTTAAAAAATTATCAAAAATACATAATTACAAGATAAAAGGAACTTTTTATTTACCACGTTTTTAAATTTTCTGTTGAATCCTATAAACTTGACAATTCTATGTATTAATAAGTACTTTTTTAAAATTTTTTGGATGAATTATCCCATCAACTTGAAAGAAAATGATCAAATGCCTAATAAAGAGAGCAATTATAAGAAATTTTCAAACAACCAAATTAACTGAAAATGAATTTCAATTCTGCTTAAAGATGGCAAAAAGTATTAAAAGAATGCATTGTCATCGTGTTCTGGGCTATTCTAAAAGTTTCAAATGTGTAGCTAGTCGGGAAGTTAGTTAAGGGGACAGTGGACCTTCAAACCTAACTTTTTTTTGTTTTAAATAGATTTGCTTGAAATTTGAATATGTTATTAGTATCATAAATATGTAAATGTGGTTAAAATTTAAAGATGAAATATTAATAATTTATGAATTATGAATTATTAATTACATCAAAAATTGGCCTAATCAAAAATGTTCCCTCCGCATTCCTTTTGCATATAATATGGTAATTTTTATTTGCAGGATACTTTATAGAACTAACAATGAAACTTATTGCTTATTTTGAGCATTCATTAAAAATATAAAGAGAAAAAAATAATAATAGTGAAACCACCCTTTTTATTACGCAAAATACCTATAAATCATCTTTTCAAGTACAAAATTTAGAAATTCTGAGCTACGAAGCATAATTCTTTTCAGTAAGATTTATTTGATGTACAGTTAAGTATATAAAATTTAAATTTCAAAGCTACACGACATTTAGAAATGCGCCTGGAGCAGTTTGAATATTCGTATGACATGAAAATATTTATTTTGCGAAAAACCCATTTAAAGTTATTGCTATCAGTAACCGCATAATATCTAAATTAAATAAAAATGCCTATAACTAGGAAAGTAATCACAGAAATTAAAAATTATTTTTGCAACACATTCCTACTCGTCCGCAGTTTCACGATTCAATAAAACGCAAAATAGAATTTTTGGACAAATTTCACAATTTTGAAAGTCCACTGTCCCCTTAAAAATCAATTGCAAGATTTGTACTGGACAAACACACAAAACAAGAAAGCGAGATAATAAAAACATGGTAATAAATGAAATATCAGTTTTAATGATATTGTTTCAAACAATTATTTTAAGTATGGTACTTACGAATATCAAAATAAAACAAGTATGAAAAATATAAGAGTAAAAACATATTTAATTTAATCAAAAATAGACTCAAAATGTGAAAGAAACGAATTAAAATTTCAAAGTAATATTAAAAAAAAATTGTAAGTTGAATTAGCAGAAAGTGTTTTTGTTACAGAAAAAAATTGCTATCATTAAAAAAAAAACCCCTAAGTGTACCAAAATGCGTTTAAACACATAGAAAAGCAGAATAACTTGAAATTACATAAAAAGTATGTAACCATAAAAAAGTTGTACGAAAATTTATGTGTTCTAAAATTTCGGAAAGGAAATGCTTAAATGAAAACTTTTGCAAAATAAATAGAGGTTTGTTTAATTATTTCAGTTGTATTACTGTTTTAAAAGGAAGTATAACAGTCATTAAAAATATCAACGGAATTTAAATTAATTTAATGTGGATATTTTATAAATGGAACATTGAAATATTTAGTAATTAATGATGGAAAAAATTTTGTTATATTATCATTTTCAATCAGTTTTTACATCAAGATGATCGCGCTCAGTTAATTTTAAAAACAAAAATAGAAATAAATTAACGTAGAGTGAGTTTCTAAACAATTTTTGGCGTCATTCCACTTTTTTACTCCTAAAATAAGAGAGGAAAAAAAATTCAATTAACCCAATTTTACCGCAAGCAACTTAAAAATTAATAAACACACGGGCTTTTTCAATCCAAAAATTGATAGTCAAGCGAAATTATATTTTCGAATAATAATAATAATAATGCTATAAAAATCGTTTAAACTTTTCTTTTAAATTTTCCGTTGCTTAATTAAAGAAAGATTCTTTGATTAAACTTTTTAAAACTAATTTCGCTTAACATTTCAGCTTCCATTTTAGGAGAGACAAAATGCATTCGACCCATCATGTGACGCTGTTGACCTGTTTAGATTTTTAACTTTCCTCAAACGTTAAAATGACCGTTCAACCATGCAATCTGTTACCATCTATGTTAAAAATACGTGCTAAGAAATTTCTACGAGCAGCAAACACATAAGGAATATTGTCATCATCTGTGGAACAAGTTTTTGTTTTGAGAGATAATTTTTAAACTTCCGCTGTGGGACTTTCCTGTTCCTCCAAAAGCACCTTTCCCCTTCTTGAGCGAGAATTGTCGTGTTGATTTATTTAGTGGACCACTCCCGCCAAAATCCGTGGATTTATCGACAGACACACCCTTAAATAAAACATCTCTTATCGACTGAACTTTTGCTGTTTAAACCCTTACCTCTTATTATCTGAAGCATTCATGTGGGAAATATCTCTCTCGTTATCTAAAATATACTCAAATGAGGAATCATTTTCAAGTCCACACCTTCTGCTCTCAAGAGATGTGCACTAGATGGAAGGACATTCTGAAGAGAAAAATATTCCGATACGACATTCTATGACAATATTCTTGCCAAGTCCGCCACAAGGCGTGAAATTGACATTAGTGTCCATATTCCCAAATCTTTTTTTAAGAAGGTCATGTTTGAGAGTATGGTGGAGTCATGGAACCAAGAATACGTCAGCTCAAATAATGGTAGTTTAACCAAGAAATTTTTCCCGTCCATTAGAATGAGACTCTCTTGCCATCACTTCTTTGCTAACTGCAAATTGACTCAGTTCCTCACAGGACATGGAAATTTTAAGAGCTATTTGAGTAGATTCAAATTGTGTTCGGCGACCCCCTGTGACTGCAGCGTTGGTGGCGAGGAAAATGCTGAACATGTTCTGTTTTTGTGTTCGAAGTACCGCAGGGAGAGAAATATTTTTAAATTGGCTCTTAAGGACTTAAATATTAACTGGCCTCCCAATTTCTTTCTGCTCGTTTCTGGGAAGTGTGCTTTCGGCTTATTTTGTAAATTTATTGTAAATATTTGCAATTCTTCTTAGTTTCTTTTATTTGTTTTATTTTGTCTGTTTCTTATGTTTTCTTAGTGTTTTATACTTACCTCTGTAAGTCCCGTGTGATACTTTGTGGTACACGGGAATTTTATGTGTATTTTTTAATTTAAAAAAAAAATATTCTTGTGAAGTGTGGCATAGACTTGAAGCAGCATGGAATGACTTGCCCGTATCTGTCATCCGAGCCCAGTCCGACTCGATGCCTAACCGGGTTAGAGCCGTTTTAACTGCCAGAGGTGGCATCTGTGTATTTTAATTTCGGACCCTGTATACCCCTAAGTTGCTTACAGATTTAATCACGTTTTCTTCCCACTATGCTGTATACGTACAATAAATAAAGTTTTGTTATTTGCTTTCCTCCCTGGTGTTGCAATTTTGATGGCAAGCAGTGTGTTTGTGCATGTATGTATGTACATACAATGTGACAATTATTGAGCTATATGAAAAAAAACAAAAAATTTATAACTTTTGAACCATTGGCGAGATTCAGTGAAAACTTGGCTGTTGAATGCAGGGCATGTTGGGATTTTTTTTTTTAGCATGCACGCTCGTATTGTTGTTGTTCATTTTTTGTTGAAAATGTCGAAATACAGCGTTTCTGAGCGTATATCCATCGTCAAGGCCTACTATTCCAGCAATAACAGCCCGATTGCGGCTCAAAGGAAAGCATCGGTGCGATATTCATTCAAGGCACGATGACTGCTGAACGATATGTCAAAATTTTAGAAAATGATTTCATCCCTATAATCCAAAGTGACCCCGATTTCGAAAAGATGAGATTCATGCAGGACGGAGCATGACCCCATTGTACCAATAGAGTGTTTGAAGTATTGGAAGAGCCCTTTGGAGAACACATTCTTTGGGGCATTATTACTTACTTACTTACTTACTTACACACACACACACACACACACACACACACACACACACACACACACACACACACATACATACATACATATATATATATATATATATATATATATATATATATATATATATATATATATATATATATATATACAGTGGAATCTCGATCGATCGTTTCGGATCCATCGTTTTTCCGTATATGTCGTTTATTTTATCCAGTCCCAACGATCATATTGCTTTGTTATGTTTCCGCATCTATCGTTTTCCCGCATTTATCGTTCATTTCAATCGGTCCCTTGAAAAACGATAGATCGAGATTCCACTGTATATATATATATATATATATATATATATATATATATATATATATATATACAGTATGCCCACTAAAGTCCCTTCCCATCCTCTTAACTTCGGAACGGCTGCTGCTATATTCATAAAAGTGGTGTCTAGGTATAGTAAAGTAGCCATGCGCTACTGAATAAAACCACCAACCGCGCCACCTGGTGGAAAACTGCGGAGTTAGCAATCCTATCTCGAAAACGGAACGAGATAGGGGAAAAAAGTGATTTACAAAGTTGTAGAAAATCATCGATTTAGTACAAATAGATACCTTGGGGACATTAACGCAAAAAATAGAACGGTTAAAACGCGCATTTGTTTTTTCATGATTTCCTACATTGTGACGTGACAAAACGATCTGAGAAAGAAAAAATAACTAGTTTTAACAATATACCTTTATTTGAGATGTTCAAACTTCTCACCGTCATTGCGGTGTCGTGTTTTGCCCGAAAGATAATCATTTCTCCTTCCGTTCAAGTTTCGTGACGTCACAGTGTAGGAAATCACGAAAAAACAAATGCTCTTTTTAACCATTCTATTCTTCGTATTAATGTCCACAAGGTGTCTTTTCTTACTAAATCGATGATGCTCTACAACTTTGTGAATCACTTTTTTCCTCTATCACATTCCGTTTTCGAGATAGGAATGCTAACTCCGCTGTTTTCCACCAGGTGGCGCGGTAGGTGGTTTTATTCAGTAGCGCATGGCTACTTTACTATACCTAGACACCACTTTTATGAATATAGCAGCAGCCGTTCAGAAGTTAAGAGGGTGGGAAGGGACTTTAGTGGGCATACTGTATGTACATACATACACACACGGTCATACCTCGGTACTCGTCGAGTTTCGACTCGAGAAAAAAGGCTTCAGTACTAGCCATTTGCTCGGCACTCATCACATATGCTGAAATGTGTTCTAAGTGGGTTGAATTACAAAATTTTGGTCAAAGGTGACAAAGCTCTAGCAACCCTGACAAAGCTCTAGCAACCACGAAATGTGGACTTGTTTAATGATCTAAAAATGTCTCAATTCAGATACATTTTGAAATGTAGTAAGAAGCAAGTTTCTCTTCATAGGTTTGTAGTGAAACTTCCTCCATCTAAGTCTACAACAGGGATGTGGGGTGTTAAGAGACAGAAAAGAGAAACAATCCCTGTGCAAGCGCCTGACGCTTCACTGGAAGGAGACTCCCTTCCAAGCAATAGCACTTCTCCTCCTCTACTTTGCCACTATCCCATGAGGTCATCAACTCCTTTCAGTACATGTTGAGAAAAGATAAATTTTATTTTACTTTCTTTAATGATTGTTTTAAATTATGCCCTTCTAGTTTTAGGATTCTGTATAAAAAAATACACAACTCCATTCATCTATAAATTGCCCAGTAAAATGTGAAATTTCTTCTTTTCAGGAACGAATAAATTCAATTTACGTTACTCCTTATGGGAAAAATTCGTTCGGTACAAGTCCTGCCTTCTGGAACCAATAAACGACGAGGAATCACTGAATATATATACTCTATAACAACAACCACGACAAAAATCGACGCACTAAACAGGAGTTGTCTGATTGCGACAAAAATTGGTAGATGTGAAGAACATGCATAGAAAAAAAAAACGAACAAATTTCAGAACCATTGAATGATTTATTCCAGAATTTGATCGTTACAAAGTGAGGAAGTCAATACGGAGCTGGTCCGCACATCTGGCCTGGATTGCAAGCTGTCACACGTGGCATAGACTGATAAAGTTCCCAGGATAGTGTCCTGCGGGATTTCTTGCCAGATTGTCGCCAACTGTCGGGCTAAATCAGTAACAATCCGGGATAGTTGCAATAGCCTTCCCATCGCGTACCAAATGTGCTCTATGGGGGAGAGATCAGGCGATCTAGGTGGCCAGGGAAGTGTTCGGCAAGTTTGAAGACAATTCACAGTAACACGTGTGGCCGGGTCGAAAAGTAAGTTTCGGGGTGGCGCAGGCGTAACGGCAACCAAACGGGTCGCAGAATGTCGTCTACGTACCGCTGGGACTAATGACTACGAAAAGGGTCCGGCTGTCAAAGGAAATGGCACACCCAGACCATAACGCCCTATTTCAGGCCTGTGTGGCATGCAATAGTAAGAGCAGGATCCCCACGCTGCCCTGGGCGTCTCCAGGCACGTCTTCGGTGGTCGTCAAGACAGCTGGAAACGGGACGCGTCACTAAAGACTATACGTCCTCAGTCAGCGCAGTTCCAAGTCGATCGTGTTAACCCTTTTAGGGGCAACAATCTCCACCGTTATTGTTGCCCCTGAAATTATTGCAGATTGTTTCCCGACTTTTATTAACCAAAAGAATCGTGAAAAATTTTCCTATTTAAAGTTGCAAAATATTTTTACTTCTTTAAACTGACAACAGATGGAAGTACTAACCATTTTCCTGCTCATTTAACTGGAATATATTGAATGCAAGTGAAAAAAAAAAGATTTAGGCTTTTGCACTGTACAAACGGCGCCCCTCAAAGGGTTAAGCACCACTGTAATCGTCCTTGACAGTGTACAGGCGTGAGGGGCAAGCGGCGAAACGGTCGGCGCAAGCGTAGATTCGGCTCTCTCAGTCGTCTGCCAGTGGTCATGTTGGACATTTGTGTGTGTTCCACACGTAGCATGGTTGATATCGACGAACCGGGTGTTTTGACAGCTGATCTGACAATCGCTCTGTCTTCCTTTTTTGTTGTGGTCCTAGGTCTACCGCTGCCGTCCTGACGCTTAAATCAGCCGCTGTTGACCCACTCGTGCCAGCTTCGCCTAATCGCTGCATCGCTTCGACCCAGATGTCTAGCGATTCTGCGATTTGCCCAAGCAGCTTCTTTCGATCCAATGACGCGACCTCTTTCAAACGCTGAAATAGGCTCGTAATGAATACGAATCGTTCGGCGAGGCACTGTTACTGTCGACGTAAGATTTCCGCAGTCGAAATGCAGCAGAAATTCTGAACATCAGCCATAGGAACCATCGGAACAAGTGTTTAACTGTGTTTCCTAGGCCAGTGCCTTCTAACACAGATATTTCGTGATTGTGCCATCGGGCTCGAGGACCGCTTCTTTATGTACACCTGCTGGATGCGCAGCTCTGATGCGCTGCAGCTCCCGCTATTCATTCGTTAGACACAAAATTTTAATAATTTGTAAGTTCGATCTAAACATCTTTGAACACGAGATTTCATTACAGTCGGACGATTCCTTCTTGGTGCGTCGATTTTTTTTTTTTTTTTGGGGGGGGGGAGGGGGGTTATAGAGTGTATATACAAATACACCCACACCGAAAATTGAGTACACATACACTGAAAAGTCAATAAATGAACTGTATAAATAACGGACTTTTAGAATTCTACATGACATAAGAGATCAAATTTTCTCCCGCATGCATTTGTATATTTATTTTTATCATTTAAATTTAGTATCACTGAAGAAATGTATTTTCCCCCAGCGCTCCAAGAAAGAAATAAAATTCCATCGTAGAAACCCTAGTAGTAAATAACAAATAAAAAGAAAACGAAATAATACGATATATTTGTGTAACAAATCAAACTTTATTTATTCCACATTTCTATAGGGGAATGTCACATGCAGCATAAATTACCATTTCCACGGCACCGGGTTACAATACTGCGGTCGTGGAACACTTCCGAAATCATAATAACTAATCAAAATTCCTCCATCATATGCATAACTCCAACAAGAGCGTTTGAAGTTCTTTTTCCCCTCGAGCCATTTTTCAAACGATATGGCTTCCTTCTGACAGCGGCCGCTAACATCGCCGTAATTCTTCCCAATTTTGTAAAGTTTCTTTGTTTTAAAAGAAATCAAATTCTTTGATTTATTCTTCCGATTGTCATACACAACAGGCATCTTTATTTTCTATTATTGTAAAATCTTGAGTCTTTTCACCTGAACGGGGCTTTCTGCCGATAAATATTCAAAGAACCTCTCTCTGAAACACACATCAAAATGAAAATTGAATTTCAACGGGGAAAATAAATTCAAATTGACACTACGTTATGAAAGCGAGAAAATTACTTTCCATGTTATTACTTATACCATCAACATTCCAAGACAGTACGGTTATCAGCTTATCAAGCAACCGCGGAATGTAACATTATATACGTAAAATGAGTGATAAAGGTTTAACTTACAAAAATGTATGTATTTACTAAATTTAATAATCTATATACATATAAAACAGTTCCGTAACTGACTCACTGACATACAACGCACAGACCAAACCTATGGACCTAAAGTGCTGAAATTTTGTATGCTGATTCTTCGTATGGTGTAGGGGTGCACTAAGAAAGATTTTTGAAAAATTCTTCTTAGATTTTTTAAATTAAATTTTAAAGCTGTTTTTGTAACTTTTTTAAAGTTTGTATTTAAAATAATAATTTGAGGGTTATAAAATTTATATCACGAGAAAGATCATAAAAATTCCTTTAAAATGAAATCTTTTTCGAACCTTTACCTCGATTTTCTGATTTTTGGTGAATTTTTAAAGATTAATTTTTAGAATTTAATTTATTAAATGCTGATCACGTGATTTCTTTTTCTGGTACTTTAAATAAATTTATCGTCACGTGCATAACAACTAAATAGACAAAAAAAATTCTTCTTTCTAATGCAGCAGACGATTATATATTATCCAAAAAAAAATAAATATCCCTTACGATTTTTTTATAAAATATATTTTTTACATCAATTGTATATATTGATCGTCGCATTTATTATAAATATATATATTTATTTTTTTTGGCATTAATTGCACACATTGACCGTTGTATTTAATTTGAATGTACTCCGTAGCCAAGTACGGGTTTTCAGCTAGTTACAAGATAAAAAGAACTTTTTATATACCATGTTTTTAAATTTTCTGTTGAATCATATAAACTTGTCAATTCTATGTATTAATAAATACTTTTTTAAAATTTTTTTGATGAATTATCCCATCAACTTGAAAGAAAATGAATTGGAAGTTAACTTGCATTTAACTTTTCGTTCCCGTTGCGGTCCGATAGATGGCTGCACCAGTCTACAAAACAAAATTAACTGAAAATAACTGAAAATGAATTTAATTCTGCTTAAAGATGGCTAAAAGTATTTAAAAAAGGCATTGTCATCGTGTTCTGAGCTATTCTAAAAGTTTAAAATGTCTAGCTAGTCGGGAAGTTAATTAAAAATCAATTGCAAGATTTGGACTGGACAAACACACAAACACACAAACAAACAAGAAAGCGAGTTAATAAAAACATGATAAAAATACAAATTTTTACGTAAAACTTACACTTATTATACTTGATTTTAGTAGCTCACCCCCTTTTCTATTTATTCATTTTTTGTGCATATGAAAGAAATAATGAATGATTAGCCAGAAAATTAAACGTTATCTAAAAAAGTTGACGTTGTTGCTATTATGACCCCTGAGATCCACTTCAGGTGCATATAGGCTTTACGGGCTGAGGAGTGCGACTCCGGTTTACAGTAGCATCACAAAAGTCGGAGTCTGACTTGGCTAGGTGCCACCACAATTTTGACCCACCAAGCCCCCCCCCCCCCAAGGGGCAACATTTAGGGAGATCGTACCTTCTCTCCCCCACTCTGCCCTCATAGAGAGACTCTGCGACCTACGGATTTAACGTGCCTATATCCGGCCAAGACACGAAGGTATTTAATAGCGCTTGTCAAATTCAAACCGAGAACCCTCGGGAGCGGAAAGCCGACGCGCTACCATTAGGCTACCTCGGGCCCACATAAAAAAGACGGTAAATGGACGAATGAGATGTTTTTTTATTGTTATTCATTACCAGTAGTAAGACTATTCTTTAATGATTGAACGATATCACCTCATAGTTTTTGTTCTGATGCATTTGCTTGAATTGAAATCATTATTTTTATTGTGTGTGTGTGTGTGTGAGCATGCAAATTCGTTATGAACCAATTTGAAATTCTTCGCCAGTTTTGTCTTACTGTTATATTAAACCGACAAGGAAACATTAAAACGCAAGAATAGAATCGCTATAAATTGGTGAAAAGCGAAATTTTAAAATCGAAAATAAAAAAGGAAAGATATGTGAGAGATGCCATTAAATATAAGGAACGCTAAAAGCTCTTATTATTATCTGGATGGTTTCTAATTATCTGGAACCATCTCTTTGATTTCCTACGCTTATCTGTACATTGTTTAAAATGAAAACGTTTTAAAAGGTAAATTTTTACATTGTTTAGTGACCAGTCGTTCCAGTTGCATGCATGAAGCTTTAAGATATATTGGTACGTAAGTACCAATATATTATAGCTTCACGGTTGCATGTCGATTGTTTCACCGCGTTCCTTAGTTATAACAAAATAAAAAATTTAAAAAAAATACTCCTGGACATCCTGCTCATAGTGATTTTTAATATAGTCATTAGAATAGTCTTCATACGTACCTGCCGGTCGTAACTAACTGATTTTCGACGCAGAACTTGAAAATTGGAGTGATGCTTCAGCATCACTTTCGTCAATGATACATCAAATTTCAGCCCTAAAGAATAACCGTTAACTTTCAAGCGAGAAGAATCAACGGCAAGATACAGGCTTCATGTCATTTCCTCAACGTAGAAGTAATTTGTATTCAATGATGTATTAATTAACTGGCATTAAAGTTTTTACTTAGTGTAAATGTCTTGTAAGGGAGAAAAGAATTAGTGCTAATTTTCAGGATAAAAATCTAATCTGCTACAAAAATTGTGCAAATACAGAATAGGGTAACCCTCGGCAGCATTTTAAAAAAAGTCGCCAAGTTTTCGCGGCTAGAAACGGCAAACCATATTCACAAAGGTATTTTTTTCACACGGGACATTCATACCTTGATGCTATTAATCCTTCATTCAAAAACATCTCAAGAACTTCTCTCTTACCTTTACTTTCCAAATGGCGAAAACAATTAAAATTAAGTTTACCAGTCACACTTTATCAAAACGGAAAACTATCACGAAGAGAAATTGCGTAAAATCGAACAACCTACAACTTCCAAAACGCAAATGAAACAAACCAAAATGGCTACACTTAAGTGTACGGTCCCAGGCAATTATCGCCAAATATGGCAACCATTTTAAAAGTTTTAGACTTTTGCTAAAGATGCTGGATTAGGCGATAATTAATTGAATTTTAGTGATTTGGCAAGAATGTTCCTGCTGTTTCCTTTTGGGGGTTATTATAAAATTTGAACTCATTTCGGTAGTGCGTCGTGTATTAGGTAGGTAATGTTAAATTCCTATCAATGCGGTAATTTCGTACGAAAGTTTAATGCGTAATATTATCTGGTTTGCTTTATATGCCTTTTGTGCTGTGAAACTGAATTTGTGTGTTCAACACGAATGTAGAAAGCGTAAATTTTAAGAATTTAATAAAAATGGAGCTAAGCCGCGTCGTGTTTGTATGAGCCTAGCAACTAAAAGTATGACGACCGGAAAAGGGAAGCTTGGGATGAATCGAAAACAAGGAAGAAAAATGAATATGAACAGGCAGAAGAAAGAGTTCAGAGAAGAGGCCGAGATTTGAAGCGATGTATATATAGCACACCAACGGATCGATTAAAAAATAAAATAATAAATTAAATTTTAAAAAAAGTAAAAATAAAATAAAATAATAAATAATTTTTTTTTCCTGTATGCATCATTCCTCTAAGTTTAAATCTCGCGTATCGACTCTGTTTTCTGTTATAATTTTGTTTACTTAGTATTTTCAAAGTTTTTCGGTATCATTTAAACTAATTATAATTAATGATGGAAACCATCGATGATGGAATCCATAATGATGGAATTTTTATCGAGGTCCAGAAAAAAACCTCATAACTTACTAGTTTTAAATTTTTTGACTAATTTAAGTAATTGTATAAAACACAATATGTAGGTATTCTTAAAAATTAATGCGAGAAATTACACCTGCGGTCTTGATCCAGTTTTTTATAGTTTGGTTCACGCGGGGAAAAGCTAATGCGAAGAGTGTCTTCAAGGTGGGCGTCCGTTAATCTCGAACGATATTTGTTCTTCAAAAAATTCATTTTTGAAAAAGATGATTCACATACATATGTGGATCCAAACATAGTAACCAGGTTGATAGCTAGTTTTTTGCAATTTTCATATTTTTCTGAAACATGTTTACCACAAAATTCTTCAGTGGATGCAGTTTTATACATTTGCATGGAAATATCTTCTTGAAAGTCAATCATCTCCACTTGAAGCAAAGGCCTTGAAAGACTGAACTATCTAGCAGCCACGTTAGTCCATTCTGCCGCTGCAGCAACTTCATAAGGCGATTTAAGGAATTGAGACAGCTTCCCTATGTCTGCAAAGTCTTGAAATCTTGCAACAAATTCCTTCCCAAGATCGGATATAAACCTTAAAAATACTGCAATGACTTCTTCAGAGTTCTTCTTTTTATATTTTAGGATTGTTGGGAAATGAACAAATTCTTGACTTGCAATATCTTTTTCAAAGATATCCAGCTGGCGACGTAAATCAGACACACTTTGTATTAAATCACATATTAATTTTCCATTTCCTTGTAACTCGGTGTTGAGCACATTTAAATATTTCAGAATGTCTTTCTGGAAAGCCACAGCTAGCATATTGCTCTCGTTTGTTATGAACTCCAAGTGATTCCTTGCTTTCTGCGTATCCAAGTTTTGCAAGAAGGTTACTTGTCCTTTTATTTGCCAGAAACGTTAAATAACTTGACCTTCACTTAGCCAACGAACATTGTTGTGTTACATTAAGTCAGAATACGCCGAATCCCATTCAGAAAGAAACTCCTTGAACTGTCGGTGCTGAAGAGCAGAACGAGACCTCATAAAATTGATCAACTTGACCAAGCTGTCCATTACTTCTTTCAGAGTAGCACTAAGTTTTCCAAAAAGGACTGTCTGGTGAATTATACATTAAGATATTAGGCCTGCATTCTTATCCCTGATTCTCTTTACTAATCATTTTTCCTTTGTCAATCATCGCTGAGGCCCCGTCACTTGAAAGGGACACCATTTTATCATAACTAATATTTGATTTTGTTATGAATTCATCAAAAGTCTTGAATAAATCTTCTCCGCGAGTCTTACCTTTAAACGACAATATTGCTAGCAATTCTTCCCTTTCGATGTCAAAAAATCTCACAAAAATAGACATTTGTTCATCATCAACAATGTCACATGATTCATCAAGTGCTATGGCGTAGCAAAGTGCCTTTTGCAGAAGTTCGAGCAAATTACTTTTGTTGTCAGCAGCTAAAATTTCGGATCTTCCTGTATTACTTCTTGCCGACAATGGAATACCTTGAATTGCGGCTACAATATCATTTTTCTCTTCAAAAAGTACCGTGGCCACTTCCAACATGCATTCTTTTACTATCTCAGAGTCCGAAAATGGTTTCTGGTGTTTATTTAGCGTCCAGCACACACACAATGCTGCTTCTACGGATTTTTATTGCTCGCTCATGCAGCGAACTAGTAAGGCCGTGTTTTTTTTTTGTAAGCAGTTAGATATGCTTGGAGTTTTCTTTACGAGCTTCACTGCCAAGAGGAAAGTTTTTGTGGAACTGCTGATGAGTTGTTTCGTAGTGTCGCTTTAAATTGGCACTTTTAACAACAGCGGCAGTTTTGTTGCATATGAGGCAAACTGGAACCGGTTTAGGCCTATCAGGCAGCGTAAAACCCTATTTTTCAGTTCACTCAGTCAAAAACTTCCTGTTTTCACTGTCAACTTTTCGCTTTTTAGGATCCATATTGATGTAAGTACGAAACGTTTTATTACATGACAAATTATAACACAAATGAACGGATGCTCCTCACAAGATAGCAACGCAACTACCTAATAGCTGACGACGTGTCGAAACATGCCGGCCAGTACGCTCCCTCCAGCCGCACCCTCGCACTCCAATGCACTATCTTGTGCTACACAGCACAGCATAGCAACATCTATGTATCTACCTACTAAAACTAGTTATATAAAATTATTAATTCAATTGAATAGGTAGGTAAGTTATTTAACAATATTTGGTGGTCCAAGTTCCGACCTTCCGCGGTCCTGATACGGACTGCGGTCCGCCTGTTGCCGACCGATGAACTAATGAATACGTTTGAAACTCACCTTTGTCCGAAGAAGAATATTCTTGTGCCCCAACATAAATTTTTATCAATATATCAAACTGAAAATCAGGCAATTGCTGATTATATCGCAACACTTCGACGAGATATTATAGATTGTGAACTTATTTCCCCTTGCGAATGTAAAACGTCAATGACGGATATCTTTTTACGAGCACAATTTGTACGAGGCATTCGAGATAACTCAATTCGAGAGCAGATTTTACAGTCTGAAATCCTTACATTTTATGAAATAGCCAAAAAAGCAATAGCCTTAGAAGCATCAAAAATTGATAGTCGAGAACTTTCGAAGAATTCAGCTTCTAAAACTGATTTTAATGAAAATGTAAACCAAGTTTCGAGATATCGAAGTCCCAGACGTGACGAACCCCCAAGTTTACAAACTAAATCCAAAGTCACCCGTTCAAACTCACAATCCAGAATCGATTATGAAGGACTTGGAATTAAGAATCTTTGTCTCTGTTGCGGCCGAGATAATCATACAGCAAGGAATTGCAAATCTGATTACAACCGACTCCATTGCAGTGCATGTAAAAAATCGGGACATATCCGGAAGGTATGCATTTGGACATTACTTGAAGAAAAAAGAAATAGTGGCACCACAAATCCAAATTCTACAAACTATATTGATGATGAAAAATCACTTTATCGTTATGGTGTCAACCAGGTAATCGATATTTTCCAATTTTACAAGATGCTGAAAAATATTTTGTTCATGTGAACATTGAAGGCCAAGAAGAACAATTTGAAGTGAACTCAGGTGCAGGGTTCACTTTCATGCCACGTGATAAATTCTATAAACTTAACTTTCAACTGATCTTCAAAATTCCTGTGTTGCTTTCCGATCATACACAGGTAATATATTTATACCAGATGGAAAGGTTATAGTAAATGTGTCATACAATGGAAAAACATCCTGTGAAGAATTGTGCAAGTTCCGGAAGAGTACGATACATTACTTGGTCGTACTTGGATACGACATCTTGAAATCAACCTTCAAGAAATTGATTCTAAAAAAAAATCGAATGACTTGCGAGTGCAGTCTATAAGTAACAATGATGATATTATTTCTAGTTATCCCAAAATTTTTGTGCAAAATGTAGGATGTATTCCAGGAGTCAAAGTGTCATTGCAACTTCGCGAAAAAAGTAAGCCAGTATTTCACAAAGAAATAGATGTACCATACGCCCTTCGAGATAAAGTTAATAAAGAATTGGATACATTGGAAGCACAAGGAATTATTTCAAAAATAGCTACAAGTGATTGGGGATCACCTCTGGTGATAATCCCAAAACCAGATGGTAACGTTCGACTCTGTGTTGATTACAAAACTGGTGTTAATGAACGTCTTGTCAATGCAAACTATCCTATCAGACGAACTAATGATATCCTCAACAGTTTGAAAAATTCAAAATATTTCTGCTGCCTTGATTTATACAAAGCTTATCTTCATGTTCAAGTAGATGAAGAAAGTAGCATAATTCAAACTTTGTCAACTCATCGTAGAACCTATCCTATGAATAGACTATCATTTGGAATTAAGACTGCTCCAAGCGAATTTAACCGCGTCATAGACCAGATTCTCCAAGGCTTGCCCAAAACTATGTCCTATTTTGACGATATCATTGTGCACGGGACAACAAAAGCTGAATGTCAAAAGAATATTGATGAATGCCTTCAAAGATTAAAGAAATACGATCTTCACTTGAATCGGAATAAATGCTCATTCTTTCAAGAGCAAATCGAATATTTAGGACATGTTGTAGAATTCAACAAGATCTCTAAAAGCCCACAGAAAGTCAAGGCTATAATGGGGATGCCCCGACCTTCAAACGTGGAAGAATTACGCAGATTCCTAGGAATGGTTACATATAATTCTCGTTTCCTGCCCAGTAATTCATCAACTACCTATCCTCTTCGACAGCTCCTTCGAAAGGACTTGGATTTCCGATGGACAGCTGTATGTGAAGCTGCTTTTATAAAATTGAAAATCGAAATAGGAAGTGATAAAACTCTTACTCCATATGATCCAGCATTACCAATAATACTTACGTGCGACGCAAGTACAGTAGGTGTTGCAGGTGTTCTTGAACACATCGTTGATGGACAAGAGAGACCAATTGCATTTGCTTCAAGATCGCTAACTACAGCAGAACAAAATTACAGCTTGATCGTGAAGCTCTTGCAATTATATTTTCTGTAAATCATTTTTTCAACTATCTGTTTGGAAGACACTTTAAATTGGTAACTGACAATCGACCTTTGACAAGAATTTTTCACCCAAGCACAAAATTACCTTCAATGACTTCAGGTCGTTTACTTCGATATGCCACATTTTTATCAGGATTTGACTATGAAGTTGTTTTCAAGAAGGGTATTGAAAACATAGATGTAGACTGTCTTTCCAGAGCTCCAATAATTCAAGAAGAATCATCTAATGATATAGCAATTAACAATGAAATAAATCTTGTGTGCATGGTATCAATTAATGAAATATCAACAGACTCGTTAAATGCTGACACAATTCGAACAGCAACAGATTCTGATGAGCATTTGTCAAAAATAAAGCAAGAAATTCAAAGTAGTCCTGAACTTAGCTGTGAATATACTATGGAAAATGGAATCCTGTTCAAAGGACAGAGTGTTGTAATACCAAAAATACTCCAGAAATCTGCTTTAGATGAACTGCATCGAACTCACATTGGCATAACAAAAATGAAACAACTAGCTCGCCGGTATATCTATTGGAAAGGAATTGACAAAGATATTGAACATATCTCAACAACATGTGAACCATGTGCTGAAATCAAAACCAATCCTTCAAAAGTTCAAATTCACCCCTGGGATGAACCTAAAGAAAATTGGGATCGTATACATATTGACTATGCAGGACCCTTCCAGGATTGTTTCTCTTTAATAGTTGTTGATGCAAAATCAAGATGGGCAGAGATCAAAGTAAGTCGCAATGTTCCAACCACTGCTTCTACTATAGAAATGCTTGCTGATATCTTTGCTGTACATGGCTATCCATACGTTATGGTATCAGATAATGCAACAATTTTTGTGAGTGATCAGTTTAAATCATACTGTGCTAAGAATGGGATTTTTCGGAAACACATAGCACCGGGACACCCAGCTACAAATGGATTAGCCGAGAGAAATGTACAAACACTGAAAAATCGTCTAAAAGCAATGGCTGATGATCAACTGTCAATGTATGCCAAAGTACGAGAAATTTTATTTCGATATCGAGCAACACCTTTATCTAATAATAAAACTCCAGCTGAAATGTATTTACAACGTAATTTCCGCATTCAACTTGATGCTGTTCGACCAATGAAACATACACAAAATGATGAGTACGCAGTTAAAGCCAGACAATTAAGCGTGGGAGACAGAGTACACGTTCGATGCCACATTAGAAATGGGTATGTATGGAAAAGTATGTATGGAAATTGGGTACCATCGCTCAAAAATTTGGCAAGTTACATTACGAAGTAAATTTAGATAATGGATATACATTCAAACTACACATTGATCAGTTGAGAAAAACTGAAATTCCAAAGAAATCTGTATCTTTTACTTCCGATACTAAATCTGATAAAGACCAATTGCCAGATAACGTACAAGTGCCTGAACAACCTCTGTGGATAACAGTACCTGACTCCGGAACTAATTTACAGCAACTAGATAACGAAAATTCAGGTGTACAAACTCATCCTCAACCTGGTACAGTAGTATCCAAGATACACAAGCTCAGATTGGACCCCGGAGATCATTACAATCATGTAACAAGCCAGCCTATTTACAGGACTATGTCACGAACTGAACTTTCATTTCATGTATAGTTCCATTTTAAGCGTGGGAGAATTGTTGTATTTCCATTCTATGTATGGCAACAGCCGCTTCTTATTGTGATGTGTTCGGCTATTAAATGAGAAGCGTATCATTCTAGAATGGTGTCTTTATTTAAAGTCAACTTCAAATATAACAGACATTGTAACATGCTGTCTAGCGGATAAATATTGAGCGGTGAGATATGACGATCTGCAGGGATATACTACTCTTTCAGGGCATTCTGAAAACAAGCATAACTAAAAGTTGCCGATTTTTGAGATATGACTGTAGTGACGTCATCTTCATCTCTTCACGTTGTGATTTTCTTTTGTTCGAGTGGCAACCGTGAACATTTTTGGAACTGTTTTAATGAAACAAAAAAGGCGAATTATTCATTGTGAAAATCTGCTGTCTTTCATTTTCGCTCTTATTTCTTATCAATAAAATTATTTAGAGAAGTTGTTCTTTACAGTGAATTAATAATACACTTGACCTCATTCAGTGAACTTCATTGGTGACCAGAGACGTGATTGATTGCAATAAAATTACTTCTAACACACAGAAAACGCACCGGAAAGATCTTCAATTGCCAGGGTAAATGCAAAAATTCCTCCTTTTTGGAAACCCGACCCCAAAATATGGTTTCTACCGATCGAAGCGGAAACATTGTCACAAGTTGCAGATATTCTCATCAAACCACCAGACGACAGGAAATATTCGGCCATTAAAAAGAGGCTTATTGAAATTTTTGCCGATTCTGAAACACAGAAAACTCAAAAACTTCTGACTGAATTGGAATTGGGCGATAAGAAGCCATCCCAACTTCAATGCCAAATGCGCAACTTGGTGACGGATCAGGTGCCTGATGAATTTTTGAAAACCTTGTGGATACAACGATTGCCGCTTAATATGCGGAGCATTTTGTCTGTAAGCAGCGATGATTTGTCCAAACTATCGACGATGGCTGACAAAATATGGGAATTAAATTCCAACTCACCTCAGGTAGGTCGTATTGTTTCTCCGCCAACTGATAACAGTATATTCCAAGATCTACAGGAACAGCTATCAAATTTGGCACTTCAAATAACAAAAATGAATAGAAATAGACATAGAGATTACAGCTCACAAAGACGTAGGTACAGATCGAATTCAAGAAACCGCTCCAAGAATAACAGTAACCCAAATTACTGTTATTTTCACCAACGCTTTGGCGAGAAAGCTTACAAGTGCACTCAGCCATGTAAATATCAGGTTTCGGAACAGGAAAACTGAATCCCTGACTTTCGAGGGAGACCGAAGGTCAAGGGGTCGAGCTGAGTCGTCTATATATTCGTGACAACGCATCAGCAACCCATTTTTTAATTGACACTGGAGCAGAAATAGCAGCTTTCGATAAAAAAGAAAACTGTTTTTAAACTTGAGCTGTTTGCGGCTAACGGTACAAAAATCAAAAGATATGGTCAAAAATTGTTGGAACTGGATTTGGGACTACGCAGATCTTTCAGCTGGCCTTTTATAACCGCAGATGTCAATAAACCTATTGTTGGAATAGACATTCTTTCACATTTTAACTTATTAGTCGACAATAAAAATAGAAAACTAATTGACGGTACCACCTCATTGACGACTAAAGGTACCTTGTGTAACAATAGTGTCACTCCTAAATTCATTGCCAATACCTTTCAAAACCAATATAGAGCCATTTTAAATAAATTTCCTAACTTACTTAAACCCAACATAAAAAATGATAAAATTAAAGAACATAATGTGCAGTATTTCATCGAAACTAAAGGCAACCCAATATTCTCCAAGGCCAGAAGACTCTCTCAAGAAAAGTTGATTGCTGCGAGAAAGGAATTCGATTATATGCTGCAGGAAGTCCATTACATCTCGCTTTAAAAAAATCCGGCGACTGGAGGCCATGCAGTGACTACCGCAAGCTTAATGCAAATACAATACCAAACCGTTACCCACTACCATTTCTAATGGATTGTACAAATATTCTACTTGGAAAAACGATATTTTCAACTGCAGATTTGATAAGAGCTTATCAACAAATTCCCGTTCATGAAGCTGATATTTCGAAGACAGCAATCATAACACCTTTCGGACTTTTTGAATTTCCCTATATGACATTTGGTCTACGCAACGCCGCACAAACTTTCCAAAGATTTATGAATACCGTGCTAAACGGCCTAGACTTTGTGTTCTACTATCTCGATGACCTTCTCCGGACATAGAAACACACAAAGAACATCTTGAATTAGTCTTCCGAAGACTTGAGGATTACGGACTGTGCATTAACATTGAAAAATGCAAATTTGGTCTGAACAAACTTGAATTTTTAGGTTATGAGATATCAACAGAAGGAATAAAGCATCTTTCATCGAAGGTTCATACAATTAAAAAATATCCTAAACCAGAATCCTTCACTAGCTTGCGCTGATTTTTGGAATGGTGAACTTCTACCATAGCTTCATACCAAACTGCACCAAACTGCAACAACCATTGACAATTTTGCTTAAAGGTGTTAAGAAAAACAGCAAAAAACCTTTAATTTGGACCGAAGATGCACAGAACGCTTTTACTGATATCAAACGCGCATTATGCAACTCAACGATGTTGGTTCACCCTAACCAAACAGTGCAAATCACCCTTACGACAGATGCATCTGATTTCGCTGTGAATGCCGTAATCCATCAACTACATAATTCAGAAAAACAACCGCTAAGCTTTTTCTCTCGGTCCCTAACATCCACGCAAAGAAACTACAGTGCTTATGATCGAGAATTACTCGCAATATATCTAGCGATAAAACATTTTAAACACATTCTTGAAGTACGAACATTTATTATCTTCACTGACCATAAACCTATCACCTTTGCCTTCCAACAGAATTTGGATAAAGCTTCTCCAACACAAGCCCGGCAGTTGAACTACATTGCTGAATTCACTACAGACATACGGTACATCTCCGGAGAAGAAAACATCGTAGCAGACACACTGTCGAGAATTGAAACCATCGCTACTCCAGCTCCAATTGATTATACAGTTATTGTGGATTGCCAGGAGGATGACGACCTCAAAATTCTTAAATCAAATTCTAGTTTCAAAATAATACAAATTCCTATCCCGGATAGCAATAAGAGAATTTACTGTGATACCTCCACTAATTCTAACCGGCCATACATCCCTAAAGCATTTCGCCGAAGAGTATTTTCCTCTATACATAACTTACCCCATCCTGGAATTCGTGCAACAACGAAGCTGGTGACACAAAGATTCATTTGGCCTAACATAAATAAAGACTGACAACTATGGTCTAGAGCATGCTTAGCATGCTAACGAGCCAAAGTCCACAAACATACTCATGCTCCAGCTGCTGAATTCAAAGTTCCAAATCAACGATTCAAACACCTTAACATCGATATTGTTTGCCCTTTACCTTCTTGCAAAGGTTTTAGGTATATGCTTGCTATTGTCGATAGATTCACCCGGTGGATTGAAGCTGTTCCTTTGGAAGACCAAACTGCAGATTCCATCTCAAATGCCCTTGTCGCGACTTGGATTTCCAGATTTGGAATCCCAGAAAGAATAACATCTGACCAAGGACGCCAGTTTGAAAGCCAACTCTTCCAATCCCTGATCAAATATCTAGATTTCAAAGCCAATACCACCACAGCTTATCATCCACAAGCTAATCGTCTAATCGAACGCCAACACCGAATTTTGAAAAACAGCCTGAAATCCCACCTCCAAACGTCAAATTCTTGGATTGATGTTCACGTATAATTCTTCTTGGCATTCGATCCACCATTAAAGAAGATTTGCATTGTTCTTCCGCTGAACTTGTGTACGGCACACCAATCTGTTTGCCTGGGGAATTTTTCTGTAAATCCCCAACTGCCACGCATTCAGATTTTTTTACAAAAATTGCAAAGGCGCATCCAAAACCTAAAACCAACTCCAACAACCAACCATGGTAAACAACCAGTTTTCGTACACAAAGACTTAGCAAATTGTTCACATGTATTCATCTATAATAACGTAATCTCATCTTCTCTTCAACCAACCTATCTTGGACCATATTTACTTAAACAACGTTTCGATAAATTCTTCGATGTGGTAGTTTCAGGCAAAATTAAAAGAATATCATTAGATAGGCTGAAACCATGTTTCACACTCAAAGATGAAGTAACATCAAATCTTCAAACATGTGATTATGATATCTCCAAAATCCCACAACCACTTCCTTGTGACACTGATTCTTCCAATGGCATTAACCCTAAAACCACAAGAACTGGTCAAAGAGTACGATTCCCTGCATATCTAAAAGACTATGAGGTATAACGCTACCACTGGAGGGGGGGGGGGTAGTGACGTCATCTTCATCTCTTCACGTTGTGATTTTCTTTTGTTCAAGTGGCAACCGTGAACAGTTTTGGAACTGTTTTAATGAAACAAAAAAAGGCGAATTATTCATTGTGAAAATCTGCTGTCTTTCATTTTCGCTCTTATTTCTTATCAATAAAATTATTTAGAGAAGTTGTTCTTTACAGTGAATTAATAATACACTTGACCTCATTCAGTGAACTTCATGACGTTGTTGAAAGGAATGTCAAAAGTAAATAAATCTCCATTTCATTATGTAAGTGTGTATTTTCTATTTATTTCAGTTTATCTCCCAAACAGGAAGCCTATTTGGAACCAGAATTTTTTAAAGGAAGGTCTAGGGTGATCTCAAGTTGGTGTTAGGGGGGAACAGGGGGATTTCGAGATGGTGCTAGGGGGGGGGGTAGCGCTTCGTAGAGGTTGGCAACACTGGTTTGGCGATATTTTTAAAATGCCGCCAAGGGGTACCCTTTTCTGAACCCAAACTTCGTTGGGTTTTACAAGAGGCCATTTTTATTATTTTTATGATGTTTCATCGAGTACAATAACCTCCCCTCCCCCCACAAAAATATATTACATATCATTAATCTGATATTTTAATAATTTCAAGATAAAAAGAACTTTTTATATACGACATTTTTAAATTTTCTGTTGAATCATATAAAGTTGACAATTCTATGTATTAATAAATACTTTTTAAAATTTTTTTCATGAATTATCCCATCAACTTGAAAGAAAATGATCAAATGCGTAATAGAGAGAGCAATTATAAGAAATTTTTAAACAACAAAATTAACTGAAAAATGATATCAATTCTGCTTAAAGATGGCTAAAAGTATTAAAAGAATGCATTGTCATCGTATTCTGAGCTATTCTAAAAGTTTCAAATGTCTAGCTAGTCGGGAAGTTAGTTAAAAATCGATTGCAAGATTTGTACTGGACAAACACATAAACAAGAAAGTGAGTTAAGAAAACATGCTAAAAATACATTCGTTCAGAACGTAACACTTACTTATTTAAACCTTTATAAATTTTTAAAGGATCAATGAGTCGGAAAGAAAAACAAAATTTGAAAAACAGATAAGAAATCAAGAAATTTAGTGCTTATTAACTCACGGATAACTTAATTATTATTTAATTGATTATTTTAATGCCAAAAGTAAAAACAAATTAAATACTCAAATATGAGTCATATAAAGGAGTAAATTATGAAGTCGTAACAGTTTTGATGTGCAGGAATGAAATCAGGCTTTTACCCTGGTCTATCAAATTACAACCTTACACGCCCCCTTTTCTTAATGACGGAAAACGATGTATATTTGCCCTTAAAAACATCTTTTATTGGTAGATATTACAAGTCACAAGCCATGTGAATAAAGTATTATGCAATTGGCATGCTGCAAAAAAGGAAGTTGGGATTAAATAATTACAAGATAAAAAGAACTTTTTATATACCATGTTTTTAAATTTCCGTTTTTAACGAGAAAAACAGTAAATATTATTCAGTTTCGAATGCTGCTATGCCAAAATCTGCCAAGAGGGCGATATCCGTATTCAAATAGAATATTATGATAACCCTTGTATGGTAACCTTGTATATCAAAACTGTACGAAAAAGATGCCAAATCAATTTGGAATTGTTAGATAAGTTAGTTTTCTTGTGAGAGTGACGAGCTGTGTGTCTACGTAAGATATTGGTACTTTTTTGTGCGAAAATTTCAACTTGATCAAACGAGAGGATTGAGATGCTCTTAAGCCTTCTCAATTGCAGACGTTCTGTTACGACTTGTCTGGATTAATATAAGCTTGTGTTCATGCATCAATGAAAAATTAAAACTTACCATATTGTGTTTCATTTTGTTGCTGATTCTTTTTTCTCAAATCTTGGTTTGCATTTTTAAAAACTCGACATGCTCTGTTAGAGATCAGTAAGTATTTAGAGATATTTAAGAATTTGACTTTTTTGATTTGAAGCATTTTAAATTCTCCTACTCACGATAACTTTCGAAGAACTTTCCTGGACGTTTTCGAAATCAATAAATAATCATCGTTTAATTAAGTGCGAAATGTGACATTTATATACTATAGGTCATAATTTAAAAAAAATTAAAATGCTTTATTGCATAAAACGAAATTATTTGTTTTTATTAACTGCTTATGTAATTTGTCTCTCATACCTAGCTAGTTGGTGTTCCACTTTTGAAATAGATTATATTATATCTGTTTTAAAGTGTTAAGTCTTGCTGGCTGATGAATTAAAAATGTATATAGTATATATATTGAGATAATCCACAGGATTCTTGAAATCTAACTATCAAGATATAAATGTATTGTTTATATTATTTTTGCCTTTGCTATCATGAAAATTCTTTAATTGTAAAATTTTAGTATTTCTTCAGTTTAATACTGGATAATTTTATGTGGGATATTTTATCAATAAAACACACTCTTTATACAGTAGTAATTTATTCAGTTTTTACCCCCAGATACTATTTCCTGTGGTAGTTAAATGAGGTTATAAATTGTTAATGATAAAATTTCACCCATAACTCACTCAGTTACTCTTGTCTACAAAGAATTACAATATATTTATAAATTAATTATGAACACTAATCAGAAAAAGTGAATTTTATACACAAAACAGAATTACTTTAGACTGTCTTACAATATGATATGTACTAATACACAGGATAAAGTATCAAATTTACTACTGATCACCGAAAAATAAATTTTAATTTTTACAAATTTATATTGGAGGTCTGAAATAAGTGAGATGGAATTTGAGAGAAATAAAATGATAGCAAATAATCTGTTAATACCAATGATTAAAATTGTAAATAATATAAGTTTTAAATAATATAAAGTTTTAAATAATATAAATTTAATGGTCAATTTTAAAATATATTTTATTCATGTAGTCGTCAGAAATATGTGACACTGACTGAAAATTATTTTTTATAAACATAGATTTTCAAAGGTAATTGCAGTATGTTAAAAATCCAGAACTGTTTCGAAAATTTAAAGCATTTTGATGAAGTTCTTGACTTTTTAGATATCAGATGGAAATAATTCAAACTTTTGAAAATTGGATCATTAATTATCGATATAAAACTTAAAAAGTTAATTTTATACACAGAATTACCAGAATATAGTAAAGAAATATTGATACAGTTCAACCCACTTTTTTCTTTACAACAAAACATTCAATGGGAAATGGAAAAATTAGCTGCTATGCTACTACTAATTCTGATGACTGCCGTCAACAGCAAAACAGAGCTTATTTAAATAAAGTGTGAGGTAACAAATTCAGTTTTGTACTGAACGTAAACTAGTTTTACGATAAATTGTATTTAGTTTTTGTGGAAATATAAAATACTTTTGAAACAAATACTTTGGTTGTACGATAATACTTCCAGATACACGTTGCATAAAAAAATGATAAATACATTATTAAAATGAAATACTTTCGATAATCGCGACGGGAGAATTCTAATCCAGAAACATAAATAACCCATGAAAATTATAGTTTCCTCCCGTTCATTGCCTAGCGATATATTGATCGCCAAAACAGATAAATTTGAGAAGTACAAAAGCATTCGCACTTGGCGACAAACAGCCAACTTTGTGCCAAATGTTTGCACACAAAGCGTAAAACAGCCGATTTCCAAAGAAACTTTTCAATTTTCTATAATATTGCGTTTGGAACAAGGTTAATTGTATTTTTAAAATTAAGTTGACGTTCTTCGGTATACATTTCAAGAGTTTTCACGAGTTTTAAAATATTGGCTTTGAAGCAAAAAATCGTCGAAATTTTCCTCTAAGGACGTTAATACGGGAACAGTTAGTTCTGGTCTCCAAACGCTGAAAATGGCGTCGCACTCCGATGGCGCATACAGAGCCACAGCTGTGGCGCGCGTTCGCCACAGAACTGTGGCGCTGTGCAGTGACTCTGTATAATAAGCTCCATAGGAAACAATGGTCCGCTACCGTAACCACAGTAGCGCAGGCGAGCCACAATAAGCGAGGGTAGGCGACTGGAGTGGCTCACCCAGGCCACAGTCGCGACCTGTAGCCACAGCTGTGGCTCAGTATAATAAGCTCCGTACGATTGTATGTATCGCTTCGAGTGGCTTGTCTGGGCGTGGGAAGCTGTGGCGAACGCTCGCCACAGCTGTGGCTCTGTATAATAAGGCCCTAAAACACAAATTTCGCTTCCTGAATCAATTAATGCTTTAATTACATTTCCATACACGTTAATATTCACACGTTCAAGCGACTGTGAAGAGGGGATTTTAACTTTAGCTACCAATTTATTTTCAGTTTTTTTCACTTTGTTTTGAGGTAATAGATTGTCTTTCGGTTTGGTTTTTGATTCGGTTAGTGCAATATTTTGCAAGATGGTTAAAACTTCCACACGTGTAGCTGTTATAAGTTGTTACAAGAGTTAGACGAGGCATCAGGGCTTTTAGAAGCTTTAATCAACAGAATAGAACACACACGGAAAATACAGCATTGTCGAATGTAAACAGTGACAGTATGTTGCCAAATGCGATACAACAAAATGCTGTTGCCATTAATGAGAGATACATAAATTCTTGAACATAAATATCAGCACATTCACCCCTCCTATTTTTATTTTGATCTGTCACATAGTCCACGAGGTACGCAGGCCGACGACGGGTTCTGGAACCTGTAGGTGGCAAGGGAGACATCTCAGGCCTTGGTCTGTATGGATGATGCAAGTTCTCACTTTCGGTGTTCTTGTTATGGACCTCAGGAAGGGGGTCGGTAACAGGTTCTTGCTTGTCTGGATTAGCACTCAGCGGAGGCGCTAGAGAGGGTGGGTACTCTGCCGATGGACTCTCAAATGGATCACAATTGGTATTAGAGTCTTGAGGGGGGGGGGGATTTCCTCTAGGGGTTAGGTGACGGATATTCACGCTTGTCTCTCGACCATCTGGGAGCCTGACGTGAGCATATTCAGGGTTTGCTTCCAAGAGCTCAACCTCTTGGACAAGGGGTTGGTACTTGTTAGTTAGGTTTTGATTTTTCATCAAGATGGGTCCAGGAGTTGTCAGTCAAGTAGGTAAGGAGCATCCCGAATGTGACCTTCTAATGTGGGTGAACATCCTTTCATGAGGAGTAGCGTTGGTAGCGGTACATAACAATGACCGAATTGAGTGAAGGGCAGACTGTTTCCCATTGTTGGATTGCAAGGCCTTTTGATCTTAGGGCAAGTTCAATTGATTTCCAAATGATACCATTATATCTTTCCACATGGCAGTAGTGCGGCTAGTGGCGATGCCTTGGGAGGTTAAGTATGATTTAAGCTCATAGGACATGAAAGAAGAGCCCCTGTCTGAATGAATAAATGCTGGCATCCCAAAAAGAGAGAACAAGGTATGCATACAAGAGATGACTGTAGCTGCAGAGATATCCGAGCAGGGGAAGGCAAATGGGAATCTGGAAAATTCATCAACAATGGTAAGGAGGAAGCGATACTTAGAGGTAGATGGTAGTGGGCCCTTAAAATCGAGGTTGAGCCTTTCGAACGGTGGGGTAGCTTTAATGAAAGTACCAGCGTTTTTGAGGAATTTCGGTTTCAATTCATTACAAATTGGGCATGTTTTGACTATTTCTTTTACCTCCTCCATCGAGTATGGCAGGTTCTTGGCACGGATCCAGTGATACATTCTAGTTATCCCTGGGTGGCAGAGGGCAAAGTGCAAATCTTTCAGTTCACATTGAGGAGCAGTAGAAGCGGATATCCGTGAGAGGTCATCTGCGGTCGCGTTCTTGCTTCCTGGCCGATACACAATGTCGAACTTAAAGCATGCAAGTTCGAGGCGCCAGCGCAGAATCATCTCGTTCTTTATTTTGCTATGATGCTGTTGATCAAACATAAACGCTACTGAACGCTGATCGGTGAAGACTTCAAAGTGTCGGCCTATTAGGTAGTGCCACCAATATCGCAGAGACTCCACGATGGCATATGCTTCCTTTTCAATGGAGGAATGTCTCTGTTCCGATAAATTCAATGTGCGTGAGAAGAAGGCGATGGGACGACTAGCTTGGCTCAAGGTGGCTCCAATAGCATAGTCAGAGGCGTCAGTTTCAACACGGAAAGGGATACCATCCTCAATTGCTGCCAGAGAAGCACTGGCTATATCATCTTTCAGCGACTAGAAGGCTGTGGTGACCTCTTGTGATAGGGGAAAAGAACCATCTGCCAATAAGGGACGAATCTTCTTTGAAAACAACGGAATCCACCTCCCATGATGGGCGAACATTCCCAACGCTCGTTGGAGGGAAGTGGTATCTTTAGGGGTAGGCAAACTTAAGAGTGGCTTTAGTCGTTCAGGATCAGGCTTAATAGTTTTGTTTTCTATTATATACCCTAGGAGGGCGATAGATTTGGTAGAATAGTTGCATTTTTCCTCGTTAAGTGTGAGGTTAAATTTAGTGCCGGCAGACACAAATTTTGCCAAATTCTCACCATGCTCTTCCTGCGTACTACCACAGACAGTAACATCATCTAAGTAAGGAAACGTGTTCACTAGATTTTCCATTTGAATGATTTTATCAATTGTCCGTTGAAAACAGGCAACACCATTGGTTACACCAAACGGCACACGCAGGAACTGGAATAGTTTTCCGTCAGCCTCGAAAGCTGTGAAGTGCTTTTCAGAGTCTAGAATAGGGACTTTGTGATATGCATTTTTTAAGTCTATCTTGCAGAACACTTGATAGGTCGCTACTCGGGAAATAAGCTCTTCAATCTTTGGGAGTGGATAAGCATCCAGCATTGTAAATCTGTTTATCGTCTGTGAGTAATCAATGACCATTTTTGGTTTTTTGTTTTCCCCTTTTATGACAAACGCTTGTGCCCTCCAAGGAGAATTACTTTGTTCTATGATGCCTTCTTCGATGAGTTTCTCCACCTCTAGAGCGATAAACCATTGGTCTTCTTCAGGGAGGCGCCTTGATTTGGTTTGTATGGGTCTGCAGTCAGGCGTTAAGTTTGAGAACAAGGATACGGGTGGGACCTCAGCCACAGTAAGAGCACAGATTTGTAGTGGAGGTTTACAGCCATCAAAATTGATTACAAGGGAAGAGTGGAGTTTCAAAATATCACGACCTATCAATAAATCTGCACATAAATTTTTCATTACAAGCACTTCTATTTCTACATAACGGTGGCCTTGTAATTCAATTGCGAGCTTGGTCAACGTCGCTTTCCAAGCTGAGAGTGGAGTTCTCTGGCAAGCGCTCACGAATACGGGCGCTCTTCAGTCCCTTAACGAAGGCATCTCGAATATATTCATTTTTATACTGATCAGCTACGACTGCTTTAAAATTACAGCTCTTGCTTAACTGCTTCAAAACTTGGAGATACTTATTAACAGTCTCACTTGCTTGCTGACTTCGGGACGCTAAACAATGCCGAGCGAAAATCTCGTTCTTCTTAACTACATAAAGTGAGTCCAAAGTGTCGATAGCTGTTGAGTAGCTGGAAGCTTCACTGATGAACTGTGTTTTTTTCCAATGAAACCATTTCGTTTCAGCACCCGTGCACGTGGGATCGAAATCGAAAAGTTCCGGTTTGAGAAATTGCTCCATATCCTTATCGTTGTTTAATCCAGGGCGAGAGTTTTATATATTCATTTGATTAGATTGTTATAAGTTGTCACAAGAATTAGACGAGGCATCAGGGCTTTTAGAAGCTTTAATCGACAGAATAGAACACACACGGAAAATACAGCATTGTCGAATGTAAACAGTGACAGTATGTTGCCAAACGCGATACACAAAATGTTATTGCCATTAATGAGAGATACATAGATTCTTGAACATAAATATCAGCACAGTAGCATTCTTTGGACGGATATCTATATTTAAATGAGTTATTTCTCATAGGGGGTGGAGTGTATTTAGCCTCTTTGGGAAATTTCTGAAATTTATTAGTGTTTTCTTGCGTCTGAAAATTTACTTCTCTAAAAAATCTACCTCTATTTGCAAAGTATATGTCAATTTCCTTTCCTAAAGATTGCGGATCTACGTATTTTTCACCGAACTTTATATTGATGTATGATGAAACTTCTTTGTCCAATGTTTGAAAAAGCTTATCGGATACGATTAATTGACACAACGCTTCAAAATCATTAACTTTAAACAAACTACAATAATACTGAAAATTAGCCGACAATGTTGACGCGAATTGCGTATGAGTTTCATTGATTTCTTTCCTAGCTTTCCGAAAATTATTTAAGCATTCTTGCGCGGTAGGTTGGAATTCTTTGCATATTAACGACTTAACGGTATTGTAACATTTAATATCATCTTCACTTATGTAAAACAATATGTTTTTCGCTTTATCACCGAGAAGGTTGATCAAAATTTCCGCTTTATACTCTTTTGGTACGTTTTTAGTTTTAAAGGCCCTTTCTAAGGTTCTAAAAAACAAATTAAAAGTTTTCTGGTTTTTCTAGAATAGCAATTGTTAAAGCACGTATGCTGTGAATCAATTTTTCTAGGTTACATGAACTAGACACTAGACAACTAGACACAGTGTCACTGCTCGAACCAGCCAATTCATTTCGATCTGCCCTTTGATTCCTAACTTTCTCTAATTCAACCTGTTTTTCTAATTGGGCAAGTTTAATTTTCTCTAATTCAATTTTTTGGTTTTTCTAGAGCTAACTGCTCTTCCCTCGCTTTACTTTCGTTTTCGATTTTCGATTGTCTGTCCTCAATTATGGACGTTAGTAAGTATGTAACATGCTCGGGATCATCTTTAAATGCTTTACATCCTTCAATTCTCCCCTTTAATTGTACCACTGTCAACCCAGCAGATGGTGTTTCCTCAATTTCACTTAATAAATCGATCAAATCTTCTTTCTTTGAATTTTTATACATTTTTATGAATCATTTATATTCGCTAGCAGGTACATATAAATCGAAGTTCACCTAACTGTTTTCACTTGAGCTGGAGCCAGTCCTAGTTCAAAATCGGAATGAAATCCACGAAGGCATAACGTTCCAAGGGTTTATCGCGGCCAGACCCCCACTGTCACATCCGGGAGTAGAAACAAATTCCAAAGTAATGTTCAGGGGTATCTCAAAAACGAAACGTTTGATTACCGACAATAATTTATTCGAAGTTGGATATGTCGGCACATCACATGAAACTACAATATAATAGAAAATATAAACACTGATATAGTCCTTCTAGCTTTGGTATACGGCCCGCTATGTCCGCATACGCCGACTTCCACTCGCCGAATGTCCGGATGTGTAGACGTTCCCTCTGGTCACTGCGTACAGCGCCCTCTGGTGGATTTTCCACTCTATATCGATATATATATATATATATATAAGAGAATGTTTATTTGTGTGTCCTTTATGCGTTCCCGAACGGTCCATCCGATTCAGATGAAATTTTGTACAGATGTTGTTCTCACTCTCGCGGGAAACACTGAGGGGGGGGGGGGAAGGGGGTAAGACATCCCTACCACCCGTAGGGGGGCAGGGGGACAGGGGGGAACATGTAAAAATGATCGAAAATGACTGATATTAGCAGGGCCCGACTTTGACACAATGGGGCCCTGGGCAAAGCAGACTTTGGGGGCCCCCTTCAAGGACAGACCCAGAGGGGGTCATGTCCCCCCTCCTCAGGACCAGATTTCCACATGAACATGTGAGACACTCACCCAGGCCTCCCTTAAATCGGGACCAGAAATTCAAAAAAAATTTCGACCGACAAGTCAAAAATTTGAAGAAAATAATGAATATTAATAAGAAGTGTTAATTAATTAATTTACTTTTTAATGTTAATAAATAAATTCATGAAATTTTCTTTTGAAATTCAAAATAAATCACAGTCTGGAGTTATTACAACTCCCCCCTCCCCCCCCCAAAAAAAAAAAAAAATTAAACCAAAAACGCTTATGGACGTAAGCATGCTTTCACTATATTGGGTGCACTGTGCTCCACCCAGGATTTTTTTCTGTATCCGCCACTACACCCCTTTACTATATTAACCAAAAAAAAATTCTCAAAACTATGTACAACTTTATACTAAATTAGGGGGCCCCATAATTTTGGGGGCCCTGGGCAAGTGCCCCACTTGCCCATGCGGAAATCTGGGCCTGGATATTAGTGTCGAATCCATAGTTTTCCGGGTCGCTGAGAGGAACAGTGACACTCCTGATGCCGTTTAAGTGCAAGTTCAGCCCCTAATCATCATTAAGTGGAGGCGGGGGGGGGGGCAGAAGGGGGAATATAAAATGTCCAAAATGACCGAGAGTAGTGTCCAATCCATAGTTTTCGGGGTAGCAGCTAAGAATAGTGACACTCCCAAAGCCGTTTAAGTGCAAGTTCGGCCCCTGTCAGCATTGAGGGGGGGGGGGTGAAGAAGGGGTGAAAATAAAATGTCCAAAATGACCGAGAGTAGTGTCGAGTCCATAGATTTTAGGGTCTATGTGATGATTAGTGACAGTCCCGATGCCGTTTAAGTGCCAGTTTTGTTCCCATCAGCATAGGGGGGAAGGGGAAGGAGGCGTGAAAATAAAATGTCCAGCATGTCCGAGCAGGGCCCGATTATGAACGCTGGGGGCCCCTGGGCAGATGCTATTTGGGCCCCCCCCTTACGGACATTTATAAAAATACATACTATTGGAAGTACTAGGTGCATACACCAAGGGGATTTTGGGGCCCCCTAGCATCAGGGGGCCCTGGGCAAAGTCCCGATTTGCCCATGCGATAAAATGTCCAACATGTCCGAGAGTAGTGTCGAATCCATTGTATTCGGAGTCAGTGCGATGAATATAGGAAACTAAAAATGTTGTTTATAATCAAGTTTGGATTTAAATAATAGAGTGAATTTGCAATGTTACTTTACCATTTGTATAGAGTACATATACTTTTAAATACCTGTAAATAAAATTACTCAGATTTTGCACTATATGTAGAATTCATTCCAAAAAAAAAAAAAATGAAATTAATAAATACCTGGGCAACGCTGGGTAAACAGCTAGTACAGTAGAGTCCCGATAATCCGAAATGATTGGGACCAGACCCTTTTCGGATTAACGAATTTTTCGGATTAAGCGAAATCATTCTTAAAATAAACTTAAATTACATAAATATTACATATTACGTGTGATTACGCAATTTATTTAATAACGTCCGTCTAAACATAACCAAATCTCGGGATGAAATGAGCGACAAGAGAGCGGAACGCTGCCTAGTACAGTACAGCAGAGTGTAAGATGTTCTAACATTACGTCACAGTGCTCGGCAGTTGGAGAGGTGCGTCGTTACTGTTATCGTCAGTTTAGCAATAGCACAAACACGTGTTGTTTATTCTACTGTGTCCTACTATATTATACTACTGCTGTCTAACTTCCAATTTTCTTGTAATTTTCAGAAATATACTTTATATTGCTTAGTGTAGGTGTAATTATTGTAACCTTAGTTCTCTATGACTTTTGGATTCGGATTAAGCGGACTTTCGGATCACCGAAGTTCGGATTATCGGGACTCCACTGTATATATATATATATATCGGTGTCTAAGTATGTTTATTGTTTAGATCATACTTATCGGAAACAATGCATTGGTTTTCAGAAAGTATTGACACCGCTGACGAAGAGATGCTGTTTAAAACCTCTTTCATACTTATCTTTTCATGTTTTTAGTTCCTGGCTGCAAGTAGCTTTAGTGCTCATACTGGTTTTCTCATTCAACTATTTCTTATACACACACACACACACACACACACACACACATATATATATATATATATATATATATATATATATATATATATATATATAACAGTTCCGTGACTGACTGACAGATAACGCACAGACCAAACCGCTGGACCTAAAAGACTGAAATTTTATATGGCGATTCTTCTTAATGTGTAGGGGTGCACTAAGAAAGATTTTGGAAAAATTCTTCTAATATTTTTTTAAATTAAATTTTTAAGCTGTTTTTGAAGTTTTTTTAAGTTTGCATTTAAAATAATAATCTGAGGGTTATAAAATTTATATCACGTGAAAGATCATAAAAAATCCTTTAAAATGAAATCTTTTTCGAATCTTTACCTCCATTTTCCGATTTTTGGTGAATTTTTAAAGATTAATTTTTAGAATTTAATTTATTAAATGTTGATCACGTGATTTCTTTTTCTGGTACTTTAAATTAATTTTGCGTCACGTGCATAACAACGAAATAAATTGACAAAAAATATTAAAATACAGTAAAAGATAAAATTTAACCACTAGACTGATTGAGATGGAAGTTTTTTAAGAATTTAATTCAAATTAGTGATTACCATCCAGGAACTGAGAGATCACATTTATCCAGGTATTGCTCAAATACTGAATAAGCCTATAGAATGGTTTTGCGAAAGGGCCATGTTGAGTAGCAAAAAAAAAACGACCAAGCTGCGTTTATAGTGACATGTTGCTAAAGTCCTTTGACGGGGAAGAAATGGTCTACAAGTCGATAGACACTGTCTTTAATTAAGATGATGCCATTAACTATCCGGTAGAGTTTTTGAATTCCCTTAAACCACCGGGTCTTCCATACCATACCACAAGCTCTCTTTGCGGAAGGGCACACCAGTAATGCTCCTTCGGAATTTAAAACCACCGAAATTGTGTAATGGCACCAGGCCCTGATTTTTTATTAGGCCCAGTAGGCCCGGGTCTAGGGGCCCCTGAATGTTGGGGACCCCCAAAAAAATTTTATATAAAAAAAAAAGAAATTCCCAGATCATTTTTTTTTGCCTTTTTTAATAGCGATTTTTTTATATATCCTTTCAAATTTGATTGATTTGTTCATCATATGTATAGTTATATGTATAGTTCATCATATTATGTATGGTATAGTGTATATAAGGGATTAATAAGTTTTTTCTGGTTGCATTGTATTGGTGTTTGAATGATGATGTTAAATGTTGTATTGCTTTTTGTTATTTGATAATGTTCTAGGCTTCTACGCTTCAAATAGCCAATTCTTGGTAAAATGGTACTTTCACAATGATTCATGATTTTTTTTTTTTTTTTTTTTTTTTTTTTTTGTGTGTGTGTGTCAGTTTTCGAAATGTTACGCCCACATCAGTGTTAGGGGGCCCCCATCCTGAGTTCTGCCTATAGTAAAGAATTTTCTAAATCGGGCCCTGAATGGCACTAGACTACAAGCCCTGCATAAAAATTTAATCGAAGCCATTATTTTAACCGGGTGTACTCAAGGAGAAAAAGTGTTCGTGCTACGCATTTCTCTAATACCCAATGACCTCCCCTTTGACTTTAATTGACTGTAATTTCCCCTCAATATATGCTTCATGACGATAAATAAGTCTCAAGGCCAAACTTTAAAATACGTTGGCGTAGATTTAAGAGAAAATTGTTTCTCCCACGCTCAGTTTTACTTAGCTTGCTCACGAGTAAGTCCGCGTACGAGCCTGGTAATATTAGTTCCGCCCAATGAAGAAACAAAAAATGTTGTTTGTAAGGAAATCTTCTAAAAAGCAATTTCATTATTTATTCATCGTAATTATCCAAAAATGTATTCCATAGCGAAACACGGATATTCAGCTAGTCAATCTATATTTTGGATGGTGCCTGAATTTGCCGACAGTTTAGGGGGGCCTGTTCACATAGAATTCGTCAGCGTGAGCATTACTCATATTGACATATTTTAAACTAATCACAGACCTTAACAATTTTGTGGCTAATCGTTTGGAGGTTTGCAATTGGTTAAATATATTTCAATACGAATAACGCTTAGCTAGCAACGCCCCTCCCTCTTTGGGCCTGTTCACATAGGAGTCCGTTTCGTTGCGTTAAGGAAAAGATGACGTTGAGACGAAAATAAACCAATCATATGCCTCCAAACGATTATCAATGAAATTTTTAACTCCTATGATTGGTTTATTTTCGTCTCAACGTCATCTTTTCCTTAACGCAACCCAACGGACTCCTATGTGAACAGGCCCTTTCACATAAAAACCAATGCTTTTATGTGTTTGGGATTTAATTTTGTGATTTTCCTAGGTGAACTTCATGGTTGTATTACGCTGGGAAGCACGCAATAAGGGCAAAATCAATAGGTTCATGACTGCTTAGAAAATTTCCGTTTACGCTTATTGACTCCACTTCAGAAGATGTGGTAATGCTTCTTTCTTCGGTCCTCTTTCAGTTATCTAATTTTAAACACAAATCGTGGAAGATCTGCTGAGCGCTAAACTGACAAAATACATTTAGGTTATCAGAATTAAAACATATGGGATCCAAAGAAGCGCTCGGAATTTTTCGTAGATGTAGAGTTCCTATGAACCAAAACAGCAAAAAAAAAAAAAAAAAACACATAATTCTGGGATTAAGTGCACATATAAGGCAAAACAACCGGTCAAAGAAAAATTCCCACCCTCTCCAAAAATTGGAAAAACCAAAGATGAATGCGAATATTGTATAAAGTAAAATTTACCTTATAAATTTTCCAAGTTAAACTTTTTTAGAGCTATAAAAACGTGAAAAATTGCTTTTCTTGTCAGGTGAGATACATTAGTATATAGAGTGACTGCTATTTGAGGATTGCATAGTTTTTTCCTCCATTAACCAGGAAAAGTGTATTTGATGACTTCGATATGGCATCTACGTATATGAGGTACTATATATTACTTTTTCTACAGCTTTGGAGATTTTATAAGTGTTTTATATGATAGCTGTTTACACCTTTTTTGGCAAGGTCAAGGACGTCACCCCCTGCAATGTAGATAAAATTAAATTTCATTGGATCATTATTTACCCAATCGTTCCAAATTCTTCAACGTATAACTATTTTATTTATCAGTAAAAAAAGAGCCAAACTGCTATATAGTTTTATGTGAGGGACAAAACGCATACTTGTTTTGAGATCATGTTTAATAAAAGTGACTTATGAACACAGTTCTAGAAATCTCAATACATGAACATACTTGCTGAATACCCGTACTTCGCTACGGAGTACATTCAAATTAAATACAACGGTCAATGTATGCAATTAATGCCAATATATATATATATATATATATACACTCATGAACAAAAAAATTAGCGCACCAAGAAATAATTGCAGGATCGTAACGAAACTTGTAATGAAGGTACATGTCGAGGAGATATGTAAATGATTAGAAATGCAGCTTGATTGCGCATTACGTATAGCCGGTAGAGGGAGTTGAACATTGTACTATGTGGAGTATAAAACAGGTAACCAAAGCTTGTTTGAGTGTGCTGAATCATTTACAAAGGAAGAGCTGAGATAGACATGCCATTACGCCGTGTTCGAAGACAATATAAGCAGTTGTCGCAGTTTGAGAGGGAGAGAATCGTCGGGATGATGGAAGCTGGGTGGTCAGCTAGGCGAGTAGCTCGTCAATTAGGCCGCTCTGATTGTGTTGCGAGGAGGTGTTGGGAGCAGTGGACCCGAGAGATGTCATGTACACGAAGACCAGGCTCAGGACGCCCTCAACAGACCAGTCGTCGAGAAGACCGCCACATCGTAAGAAATGCACGCGTACAGCCAACTGCTTCATCGGCCGCCATACAGGCACAGGTAGCACCTTCACTAGGGGCCTCTGTGTCTTCTCGAACCATACGAAGGCACCTGGCCGAAGGACAGTTGGTATCGCGGCGCCCATTACGTGTGCTGCCCTTGACGCCCACCCATCGACGCCTCCGTTTTTGGAGTTTTGCCGCACACGAGGAAACTGGACTGCAGCGGAATGGAACCAGGTCGTCTTTAGCGACGAATCCAGATTCAATCTCGGCAGTGATGACAATCGTGTTCGTGTGTGGAGAGCCCGTGGTGAACGCTTCGATCCTGCCTTTGCTGTACAGCGACACATCGCTCCCACAGCTGGTGTGATGGTATGGGGTGCCATTGCCTACAATACACGGTCACCCCTAGTATTGTTCCGTGGCACCATGACAGCCCAGCGGTATGTTCATGAAATCCTGCAACCACATGTGTTGCCACTCATGCAACGGCTCCCAGGAGCCATTTTTCAACAAGACAATGCTCGGCCTCATACGGCAAGGGTGTCACAAGACTGTCTCCGCACTGTTACTACCCTTCCTTGGCCTGCCCGATCCCCAGATTTGTCTCCAATCGAGCATATCTGGGATCATTTGGGACGACGAGTTGGGCATCCCACGAGTTTGAACGAACTAGAGGCAAGGTTACAGCAAATATGGAACGAAATGTCTCAAGACATCATACAGAACTTGTATGACTCAATGCCCGATCGTATCGCATCGTGCATCCGCGCTAGAGGGGGTCCAACGGAGTATTAACCCCTCCGTTCTTTTGCCTTTTTCTCTGAAATAAATTATACTTTTTCTTTGATTTTCTTATCATTTACTTATATCAAAGTAGTCATTACGTATGTAAAATTTCGTTTCATTTTGACGACTCCTTGGTGCGCTAATTTTTTTGTCCATGAGTGTATATATATATATATATATATATATATATATATATAATACAACGATCAAGGTATGCAATTCATGTAAATATATATATATATATATATATATATATATATATATATATATATATATATATATATATACACACAGTCCAGTCACATTAATGTGACCACCTGTCAAAATCTAGAATAACCACATTTCGCAGAGCGGACCGCTGCGAGACGTGCAGGAAGAGAGTCAATTAGGTTCCTGAAAGTGTTCACTGGGATGTTGAGCAATGCCGACTCCAGTGCCGTGTCCAGCTGCACTTGGTTATGCGGGTGAGGATCCATGGTGCGAACAACCCGATCGAGGTGGTCCCACAGATTCTCGATTGTGTTCAAGTCCGGGGAATTTTCTGGCCAAGGGAGTACGGTAAACTCGTCCTGGTGCTCTTCGAACCACTAACGTACACTTTAAGCTTTATGACACGCCGCATTGTCCTGCTGGTAGATGCCATCATCCTGAGGAAAAAGCAATTCGCATGTAGGGGTGAACATGGTCCGCAAGGATAGATGCATATTTGTGTTGATCCATCGTGCCTTCCACAATCATGAGTGAACCGAGAGAATACCACGAAAACATTCCCCCAGACCATAATGCTTCCTCCTCCATCTTGGACCCTTCCGGCAATTGTTGCAAGGTGTTTGCTTTCAGACGTGTCACGCCGTATACGCCAACGTGCATCTGTCCGTTGGAGCATAAAACGGGATTCATCGGAAAAAGCCAGCTGTCTCCACTCAGTGGAAGTCCAGTTGCGGTACTGGCGTACAAATTCCAGCCTTCGTCGCCGATGAACAGCAGTCAGCATAGGTGCATTAACGAGGCGTCTGCTGCGGAGGCCCATACGCAGCAACGTTCGCTGAACCATCGTTGTGGAGACACTGTTGGTAGCCCCTTGGTTCATCTGGACGGTCAGTTGCTCAACGGTTGCACGTCTATTCGCCCGAACGCATCTCCGCAGCCGTCGTTCACCTCTGCCATCTATGGCCCGTGGTGCACCACATTTGCCACGTCGCTGATTTTGGATAGTGCCATTCTGCCATGCACGGTATACTTTTACCACGGCGGCCCGCGAACAGTTTACAAAATTAGCCGTTTCGGAAATTCTTCCACCCTTGGCCCGAAAGCCAATGGTCATGCCCTTTTGGACGTCGGATAAATCGCTCCGTATCCACATGACTGCAAGAACTGAAATGTTTTCCGAATGCCTACAACACATTTTATATATCCACCAAATTTGCTGATGACACGTGCCTTCTGCGATTGGTTATTTAACGTTGACGTCAAAAGTAGGCGGTGGTCACATTAATATGACTGGACTGTGTATATATATATATTTATAAAAAAAATCGTAACGGATATTTTTATAGACAAAATAATGTAGAAGAAAATATTCAAATTAAATCTAATAGAACATACTAAAGAATATAGTACAGTTTGAGGAACATATCTTTTACTGTATTTTAATATTTTTTTGGATAATGTCCAATCGTCTGCCGCATTAGCAAGAATTTTTTTTTTTTTCTTGTCTTCTAGATGTATTTCCTGGCTTCGCTCGGGATTCAGTTTCTGTTGTTATTATTTTTTCAATGATTAGCCTCATGTCATGATGTTCTATAGTTTTCGCTAAAATTCTTTTGCGGTAGCAAATAGCATTAGTTTGTTGTCGGTGCTGTCATTGTTCATCGCTTTCCTCTCCTTTCGATGTTGAAGCTCGAAGACGATCGTATGTTCGACGCGTTAAAAGTTTCTTCATCAGTCTCACTGCTTCGGATCACTACAATTCGAATTCTGTTGCTTTTGAGTTCTCGGGAATGTTTTTTCTTCAGATTTTTGTGTGCGTCTAACTGCATTTCGAATTCTGTTGGCTTCGCGCGCTTGAGAATGTTTTTCTTCAGATTCTTGTGTGCGTCTAATTGCATTTCGAATTCTGTTGGCTTCGCGTTGTTTTTTTCATCACATTGCTCATTTCTCAACAATTTTTGACATTTTGCCTTTACTTCTGCAGGATTAAAAGTTGCTCTCCTCTTTTTGGGCATTTTAAAGCATTAATTTACAGCTAGTCAATAACGTTTGAATGGATTTATTATTATAGAAAAAGAATAAATAATGTTTGAATGGATTGAGATCACATTCAATATTAAAACACAGCAAATCTGGTAATTATTATAGAAAAAGTATATACACGTATTTCATGCTCGGAATTCTTTCTCAAAACTAAATCGTCTGCTACGTTTCAATGCCACTTTCAGACTTTCTTAATTATAATATACACATATTTCATGATTGTAATTCTTTCTTAAAACTAAATCATCTGCTATTGTTATATTTTATATTTGCTATTAAGGTTAACCACTCTACACATAGTGTAAAGGCGAGTGATCGTATAGCATTCTTTACTTTAAAAAAAAATAGACAGACTAAAATGTTAATATGGTGATATGACAAGAAAACCAACTCAAAACGACAGAATTCTAGGTTAGAGGCAACAACAATTTATTAGATTTAAACACATATTAAAATATCAATTACACTTATTAACAATGCCTCATTAATTTACATTTTTTTACAATTGAAATATTGCATCATACTTTTACACTAGAGGTGGCTGGTGACGCATTATTGCTCCTTATTAACTTAAGTGAGCTCAAAAAAAGTTATAATTAAAATGCATATTACCTAAGCCGGCTGTATTTTAACTAAAAAAAAAGAGGAGAGATTGAAAAGGGAAAGAATGGGAATATAGAAAGGAATAGACAGAGGCATGCCTTCCAATGCAGTCGGCAGATGGTTCTTCTCTCGAAGTGGCGCTGAACTAGGCGGGCATTTTCAGTCACGGCGGAGACCAAGAGAAACAACAGTCAAGCATAGCAGACAGCAGGGAGAGTGTCTCCTCGAGAAGAGTAACTCCCACGCAAAAATACTTTTTTCTCCAAGAAACATCCGCGCGCTTAGCCGGGCGACGGAAAAGAGTTCCTGTGCGCGCCGAAGCCCCTGGTTACGACGCACGTTGAAACTGGGAGCATTGTTTACCCAACTTGTTGTTGACAGCCATATTATTTTTTCTCTGCACAAAACTTGGCTTTTTATTAGCTTTTCTTTTTTCGTTTAAATATTTTTCGCTGCGAACGTTGCCGGCACCCAGCGCTGTATCCATCCGCGTGCAGGGCCGGTGCTCCTGAAAGGGATACAGGGAGCCTGCGCTTCTGTGGGAATCATCAACATTCCTTTGGGCTGGTTTCGATATTATTGCCTTCCCCCTCACGTGGGGAACAAGCAACGCACGCTCGAACAGAAATGGCAAAACAAGATGTATCGGATTACTGCATAGCAACCGCAAGATAGGAGTTAGTTAGAGAAATGTAGGAATTTACGGGACTAAGAAAAAACGGATATTTACATTTCTATTTTAATATTTAAATCTTTCACCAGCCCACCAAACACTGAACCTAAGCCACCACCTTACATATTTTACTGGAGTGCGATTATATATTACACATTACGGGCCCTTAATTAGCATAACACTATGTTTCAATGTCACTTCAGTTATATAAATCATCGCGTCAAGGCTAAACGCACGTGTTTCTAGCTAAGTGAACGTGTCCTTCAGTATATTTGAGTTTGAACAGGTAGCTTGGGACGTTTCAATTCATGAAATGGATAGATAACGCATTCATTGAAAATGAATGACTTTCCATCCTTATATTTTCATTTTTAAAAAGAAATAATCCGGCGTTGCCACGTATATGAAAATAATACATCAAATTCATTCTTGCATGCGCCAATATATGAACAAATCACGTTTTTAATTCATGTCTATTTATTTTTTCGGAAATGTTATAATTTAATTGGCAACAATGAAGTGTTACAATGGCTTTGAACAAAAATATCCGTTGATACTGCGCAAACTTGTTCTAACATAATTCGGGAATGGAACGTCGTAGCGGGATGAAAATAGTCTAACCTTCGCGCAAGTTCAAGCAATAAGTTGACGAAGTTTCATCGCAATCGGATGAACGGTACGGCAGCGCAAAAAATACGAACAAACATTCATTTATATATATATATATATATATATAGACTAGCTGAAAACTCGCGCTTCGCTACGGAGTACATTCAAATTAAATACAACGGTCAATGTATGTAATTAATGCCAATATATATATATATTTATAATAAATGCGATGATCAATATATACAATTGATGTAATATATAATATATATTTATAAAAAAATCGTAAGGGTTATTTATTTTTTTTTTGGATAATATCCAATCCAAAATTTTTTTTTGTCTATTTAGTTGTTATGCACATGACGATAAATTTATTTAAAGTACCAGAAAAAGAAATCACGTGATCGGCATTTAATAAATTAAATTCTAAAAATTAATCTTAAAAACTTCACCAAAAATCAGAAAATCGAGGTAAAGGTTCGAAAAAGATTTCATTTTAAAGGAACTTTTAGGACCTTTCTCGTTATAAAAAATTTTTAACCCTGAAATTATTATTTTAAATGCAAACTTAAAAAAAAAACAGCCTAAAAATTTAATTTAAAAAATCTAAGAATTTTTCGAAAATCTTTCTTAGTGCACCCCTACACCATAAGAAGAATCGCCATGCAAAATTTCAGTCCTTTAGGTCCAGCGGTTTGGTCTGTGCGTCAGTTACGGAACTGTTTTATCTATATAGATTTCGTTGTTATGCACGTGACGCAAAATTAGTTTAAAGTATCACGAAATGAAAAGAAACCACTTGATCAGCATTTAATAAATTAAATTCTAAAAATTCATCTTTAAATATTCACCAAAAATCAGAAAATGGAGGTAAAGATTCGAAAAAGATTTCATTTTAAAGGAATTTTTAGGATCTTTCTCATGATATAAATTGTATAACCCTCAAATTATTATTTTAAATGCAAACTTAAAATGTTACAAAAACAGCTTAAAAATTTAATTTAAAAAAATCAAAGAATTTTTCAAAAATCTTTCTTAGTGCACCCCTACACTATAAGAAGAATCACCATGCAAAATCTGAACCCTTTAGATCCAGCAGTTGGTCTGTGCGTTATATGTCAGTCACGGAACTCTTTTATATATATAGATAATTCTTAAACGAAAGCCCTATTAAGACAAAAATATAAGAAAAGGAGACAAAAAGTATAGTAACTTCTGCCCCCCCAAAGTATAAATGATAAATAAAATAATAACAGCAATAAAAAGGTGTTATATATGACAGATTTTAAGTCAATTTTTACAAAATATTTCTTTGCCTTTCTTTATTTTTATTAAAAATTTTACCATCCATTGACTAAAACGGGAATATTCTGACTTCATGTAAATGGTTTAAAAATTTGTACATGATTTTTTAACTGCTCATCTCCATCTTTATAGCTTTTAATTGGTGAATATCCGCTAATTTAATTTTGGTAAAACTGTTCATATTATATTTATACTTCCATATTTTATACAATTTTATTTGTGTTTATATGGTTTTATACGATACTTTGACTAGTTTTATCACTGTATGTCATAAGTATATATTTTTATCACTTTCAATTTATTGCAGTTTTAAAATGGTGACAGACATGTTTTTTTCGGGTTTTATCATGTGTTTGGCGCAGCATGTCCTCTTTGGACCTTGTGCCATAAAACCCCAAACAACCAACCATTGACTACATTATAGAGAGAAATCTTAAAATTTCAAAAAAGTTGTTTCTGGCTAATATGCAAAAATTTATAAAATGCTAAATTATTTGTTGAGAAGATGGTGGTAAAAGTCAAAGTAAAATGATATTTCACTTGATGAGAGTGCAAAATAAAAGTAAAAAAATAAATAAATAAAAAATTGAACATGAAAATCATGTTTAAAAAAAAAAAAAAAAACAATAAGAAACAGCATAAGTTAAAATTTAGTTTACTGATATACATAAAATATACAAACACAGAGAACAATTTTGATTTGAATTTTGTGTACAGATATAATATACATAATAATTGTGATAAGACAATATATACACAGAAAGTAGTTTCGTACATATACATCTAAAATCTGTACAAATACACTGTGTGCAGCACAGTAGCACACCCAGGATTTAATCTTGGGGGGGGCGAGTTGAACAGATAAAAATATTTATAATGCAAATTCAATATTCATAATGGAATTTCTATTTCTTTGGAGAGGGCCAGGGCCCCTTGGCTCACCCCGTGGGTGTGCCACTGGTGTAGCAATAAAACTCTTGGTTGAACATCCAACCCAACAAGCTCTTTTTCAGACAATAGTTATACAGTATAATCTGTATGTGAATATTTGTGTCCCTTACACACTCTTAATAAGTCATATACAAATGAGACATATCTCTCTCTCTCATATACATACATAATAAAGCAAAAAGTCTTAATGATCCCAGTTCAACTAAAACATATTAAACAGCTGTAAAAAGAATGAGATTAGTGAATATTCATTTTAATATGGCACAAAAATTATGAAGTTGCTGTCCTCTGTATATCTAAAGGGACTAAGATATATTACAACAGGTTATAAATGGCAGATGATAAACTCTGAGGACTTTCTTCCCTCTAAAAAGAGGCTGATCAGTTGTTGGGAAAAATATGATGGAAGAACACACAATCATTGGTTTCACAGCAGTTGTTAGTGTAATTCATCAGAAAGAGAGTCCCAAAGATTGTACTCATACTAAAAGCATCCTTTTGGAACTTGATCATAGGTAGGCAATTGAAATACATAAAAAATATATATTTATAGCAATGAAACATAATAGTAATAGCCCAAATTAAATTATATAGCCATAAGAAAATAGATGGCAATCCTATAGTCTCACTTTGCTAAGCTGGTACATGAATTCTTTCTACACCAGTCCAATCTTCTGCATTTTTGATTCGATTAAAATGACACCAGTACAAAAGCTTGGCACCAATTTTGTAGCTTACGGTTGTCAAATACAATCAGACTGTGTTTCAAGCATTAAATTTTAATAAAAATGTAAATATTGTTGTTAAAAATTCACCCTTTGTTTCATTTGTTGTTTGAAAGGCGACTCTAACAAATGTATTGCCTGTAATACTGAAGTTATTAATCATGGTGTAAACAGGTTTTCAGAGTTTATCTGTAATACTGAAGTTATTAATCATGGTGTAAACAGGTGAATGTCCTAAATCGAGAAGCTTCAACTTGGGGGGGGGGGGGGGGGGGGAGAAAGCTATGTTACAACACAGAACAAGTGTAGCAGTTTCAAAGAACAATATATCTAACCCATTCAGAATATTACCATAAGAATTAAACATCTCAAGAGCTATAATATGGCAGAGAGTGATTCTGAATGCAGCTAGCTATGCATTGTTAAAGCAACTTGTTACATGGAATGGATACCTTTTAGGGTGGACTTTCATGCGAGAAAACAAAAGAAAATTTAAGCACATGTAACTTATTGCATTTATAAACAGGGGGTTTAAATTTTCAAACACAAAATTCACAGTTCCCAGTTTTAAGAGGACATGATTATTACCAAGTATTTTAAAACAGAAGAAAGAGAGAGCTCGGTATTTGGAAGACAAACTTATTTCAACTATAAAATATATAAACAGGGAAGGGAGGGAGGGGGGAAATCAGTGTCATTAAGAAATAATTTTTATGGATCACTTAACCTAAAATTATTTACTAGGCAATATGGTCACAGAGTCAGTAGAACTAACCCAAAGAACATTAATAATCTGTGACCACAGGTTACCACAGGATCACTTAACAAATTTTACTATTTTTTGCAAAAGTCTACATTACAAAATTTTTGTATGAGGTCACTAAATATCTATCTGGCAGGAAATATTCTAGTAGAAAGATTAATGAAAATACCTTTGAGTAAAATAAATGAAATGGAACTGAAGTTTTTCTCTAGGACACATATACTCACAAACAAATGTAATTAATTTACACATTGACTCTCAATATAAGCTTTTCTTTTTCAATTATAAGTACATTTAGAAATTTAGTAAGTAAACTTTGCTTTATAAATATACAATTTGCAAAGAAACAATACAATTTTACAATATATACAATTTTGTATTGCTAGTTGATGGCTGAATATGGCTAGGGTGCTTGCATTTGAGACAGAAGCCTGTGGGTTTGAATCCCATTGTTGGCATGCATGTTTGTAGCCATTTGGAATTGACCTTAAACGGTTGTCCTGGTCTAATTTAATTAGCCTTTGTGCAGCAAAAGTTCACTGGTTCAATCAACCAACTTTGTAGCATTAAAACTGAAGACAATACTGCTATATTTTAGCAAAATTTTAACTGTCAATAAGGACCGTTATTATTCATTAAATATAAGAAAATTATTTTATCATTACAAATTAGTTCAAAGAGTTAATGCGACCAGGCCCAAATTTACATTCAATACCACATTCCTTTCCCCCGACTCAAAAAGAAAATGAGGAATCTATTGAATTACACAGTGCTTTATACATTTATATATAACGTACCTGCAGCTATTAAAATCACTGGTTAATGAAATCAGCCGTTTATTAAAATCAAATTTAAAGGAATGGATTCAAATCAATGTGAAATCATTATAAAACCACCGCTTAGTAAAATCAATACCGCCGCTTTAAAAAATCGAAGTTTAAGATACTTTAATCTATTTACCACACAAAATAAATCAAGGTCATGAGGAGCTTTCGATTTCAAAATATGTATGAGTTGCAATGCTTAACCTTTTGTTTTTGGAATAATATCACACCTTTTATTTCACATTCAGCAACATTCCTTACCCCTTTCCTGGAAATTAAATGTATAATATATTAAATTATGTGTCTTTGATTTCTTTTTTCACCTTTATTTAAGGAACTAATTCTAGTACGTAGGAAACATAAAACTTATTTTAAATGAATTGTCGGCTTTTAAAATCAGCCGCTAAATGAAATCAAATCTTTCAGGATGAATGTGATTTTATACAGCAGCAGGGACTGTAATTTTTGTCAGTATATAATGAAATTTTTTAATTTTTCCTGAAAAAGGCTTCACAGACACACTTAGTGGAACATTACTATACATACATACAGACAATTAAAAATTAATATTGAACAGCAGCTCTATATAACCAAGGCATACCAAAATACATTTAACCATAACAGAAAGTTGACACTTTAAAAGTTATAACAACTTCTATTGTTAAGTGCAAAATGAATAATAAATGAGAAAATATTTTTTAAAAAATTGGATAATTTTGTTAATTATCAAAAATTTCAGAAACAAGTCTTTCTGTTGTTTTTGATGTAACTAATTAAGATGTTATGCAGAAACTTTCTTAATTTTTGCATCTATCATCTTACTGAACTCCAGTTATAAATACATACATACATGTATAAAATATCCAAGAGTGCAAAGTAAATCAGTTGAGGTACAGAAATTAATCCACTGATGATTCATTAATTACAATGAAGAAAGATTATACACAAAGCTTTACATTTGATCAGAACAGAGAAAACAGAAGGAAGCTATTAAAATGTCATTGAACATTCTTTAATACAGAAAATTTATTTTAGAGTATGTGATTTTAATACTAAAATATGCATTCTCGCTTGTTGTAATGATCTACATAATGGACACGGGTATAATATGAAAGGAGCAGAGCTGACAAACTGAAACTACAGGGGTTCTTTATTGGGTGAAGTTACTAATGCAATTTGAGAGATTACAATAAATGCTTATAAGTAAACTTAGTACATTTTGTAGATATATAAGATAGCATTAAAGACATTAAATATATATGTTCTCTTTCCCTGCATGAATGAGGAGGATTAATTTGGTAATCAGTGGGTCTGAAAGTCCCCCTAAAAAGATGTGATGTTTCAGAGAAAAGGGTTTGCTTTATAGAATAGTCAAAATTGTGGTGACAAAACAAATCCTGCTTGAGTTACAAACCTATTATACATTTTGTTACTCTTTATATGGACATTTATTTAGTCAGTTATTTTATACATCCAGTCTCTAACATTTAACCTTGTGTAAATAAATCCGACTGCAGATTTTAATGACTCATGAAAATTACTTTCTTGTCCTTGATGTTTAAAAAATGAAAAAAGATTACAGACAATCAGTGAAAATCAAATTTTGCAAGTGTAACCCAACTCTATCTATACAAATATTGCCAATTCTCAATTTAGTAATTTACAAATTTGGATTTAAATGAAGCTGCATTTTAAAGATTATCCATTTAACAGTTTCCCCATTAACATGAATCCTGGTAAGGATCTACAAAATTAAGTTAATATGCTGCAAATTCATACAGACATAGTGATTTAAAAGTTAATTTTAAGAGTGATTTTTCTGCCCTCTGAAATATTTTAACCAATTTTATACCCACAGATTCTGTTTCTGCCAGTTTGTTATATAAAGCTACACCACAGATTTTTTTTCATGGGCTTTCATAGTAAAACTGAATTGTACGATCCTACATTCACGGCAAGCCATTTTTTTTGTGCCAAAGGCTTGGCACATTGCTGTGCTTGCTAGAATGGGAATTTTAAACATGACTAAACTTCCCTTCATTGTTCTTCGTTTTGTGTTGTGGAAAAGCCTACTATCGCAAAGGTGTATTGAAAATGCCATGTTTAGCGATTATCGCTCAGAACTGTACAACTAAGTTTACCTGGAAAATTTTAAAAATACTATTAAAAAGGAAATGAATAGAATGAAAACAAGGTTATTAATATTAGCTGATCAGCCTTGGTGCCAAGCTTTTGTCATTCTTACTTAAATTGAAAGTATTTATATACATACTTATACATTATTTTTAAAAATAATTTTTAAAAAAAATTTTAAAAAAATTGACCAATGATAAAAGAAAACAATAATATTTACATTATATACAGTAAGATCTGTTAATATAAGAAATTTTTTTAAAATGACTAATGTAATTATAAAATATAGCACAATTAATTATATAACAAAACAACTATAAAAGAAAAGTTAATGACATTTAACTTATTCTAATAAAATATTACATCATGTATTTAGGTTAACTAGATGCAATTTTAATTTTGTAATTAAAAGAAAGTAAAATATAACATCTAAGAACAACAACAATTTTTCTTTTGATTTTAAAGTGACAATGCAAAGCTTTGATTTAGTTCAAAAGCAAGTACATCAAAAATAGGGGAGGGAAAAAAGGAATAGCACACAATGTGACAACCCTGAAAAAAAGAAAGATTGAAAGGAATTATAAACAGGTTTGAAATATACAGTAAATATGTAGGATAAAAGAAAATGAATAATTAAAATAGTAAAATTATTTTTTTAAGAATTAAATTTAAAAAAAAAAAAAATATTGGAAGAGCTTCTGTATATGTGTTCCAAGCTCGCCAAGCCAATTTTCATGCTAACCCTGGCACCCTTTTTGTTTACCCCAGTTCAAGTGGGTAGGATTGGATCTTAACCCCTTAACCGGTCAATTTTTTTACTAGAAATGTTGCCAAAAAAGGCATATTTTTTGTTGCCTATAATTAAACACCATACTTATTAGAATAAGAAAAAGGAAGAATTTTTTATTAAATTTCACTTTTAATGCTTTTACACTATTTTTATTTTAAATTTTTGGAACACAAAAACCCTTAAATGTTTGCTTTCTGCAAGACAAAAGCCCTTCCATGTTTGCTTTTTGCAAGACAAAACCCCTTTAATGTTTGCTTTTTGCAAGAAAACTCTGCATGTAATGAAGAATGTTTAACAGATCTTAGAAAAATTTCTTTCATACTTACTTTAGCTTACTTAACTAACTGACTTAATGGGAGCACCATTAAGTCTTTTTTTGTGTGGTACAATTTGAAGCATAGTGTAATACAAAGTCCTACATCACAATCAGGGCAGAAATAATGATCTGAAGAATAATCCAGATTATTAGAAGACAGTTCCGAATCTGAATCAGAATTCAGTCCATCATCTAACAGGGAAGCATTTTCGTCGTTTATTTCATCCATAATTTTAAAAAAAATGTAGTGGTTTGAATTCACAAGCATTGCAAGCAATAGAACAAAAATTCCTGAGCTTCCGTTTAATAAAGAAAAATCAGGTTAAAAGAATTTAAATGAAATGGACAAGCTACGATATATGTTAATATTTGTATTAGGCTTTGTATTAGTTATTTCATTTACACGTGTTTTTACAAACTAAAAACCCGTGCAAATAAAAGAGAAAAAGAGAGAATATCGACGGGCAAACCGGTTTGGGCAACATTTATTATTGAAAAACGTCGTTCTTCTACTAAAAAAAAAGATGGAAATTTTTTTTTTTTATGTAGTTATGGTCTCAGGTTGTTTTCCGTTCAGTTAATGTCATACCCTTATCACACTTAGGGCACTTACTACTACTCACCAAAAGGGAACATTCCCTTAAAAATTGGTGAAAAAGGCGAGTATTCCTAGAAATATCAACTACAAATAACCTACTGGGAACACTACGAACCGAAAGCATGCTTACCGCTGATTTTGCCCTCTGAATTGGACAGTCTAACTAATGCAGCCTGATATTTAGAAACAATATTGCTAATGGGCAACATAACTATTCAGTTTAATTTATTAAAGTTAAATATAAAATAACATCCAATTGATACACCTACTCACTTCAAATAAAGTTTAAAAAAATTCAAATTTAACAATCTAATTACATCTATTTCAATTTAATATAAATATATCATACATTACTATATTATACTGTATATATCTATAAATATGCTATGTAAAATAAAATATACAAACTAAAGAAAATCAGATTAAAAAATTGTATAATTACCAAGAACACATACAAATACTCAGAACAAAAAATCAAACTAAATTTAATCAATGTATTTCAATTTAATATAAATATATATTATACTATACACATAAATGTATAAATATGCTTTGAGTTCAAATAAAAATATAAACTAAAGAAAATCAGATTAAAATCTGAACCTGGGCTTATGATTATGGCAACCCTTGTGACGTAGCTCATTGAGGCGGTTCTCCCGAGGGGAAAAGAACAAGCTGCACTGCAAGGATTGGCACAAAATCACCTTGGCGAGAATGGAACACACATACGGAATCTTAGCCAAAAATTTCACATATATTAAAACCAATATAACTTACAATTTATTATGATAAGATTGATGGCCCAGGAGAGGGAATATTATCTGAAAGTTCCATTGGATAAACAGATCCATTCTCTTTTTTCACAGCATGGACAGTTACTATGTTTGGTTTACCATTAGTTGGAGTATCATCTAGCTGTGTTTTAACAGCATGACTACCATTATTACTAGAATCATCAGCTTGAATAGGCTCATCTGCTGACTGACATATAATACGAACATTGTTAGCTTTGAGACTCCTTAAAGTTTTCATAACCATGTTATACTGTAGCTGCGCTTGAAGCAAAGCCTCAGCTTGAACTGTACTCAACAATTCCTCATGACACTCCATTACTAAATCAATATTTGGAGGAGGGATTTTAATTGGAGGGGGAAGTTTTTGGATCGGACCCGATCTTTGAGAAGGTCGAGCCGTATATGCTCGCATTTTTTGAGTAGGGCGTGCAGTATTAGACACTCTAGAAGAACCTGTATTAGCAGCTTCAGAATCTTCAGCATCTGGTACGCAACCATAATTACGAACTGTATTATAAATCTTTTTTGCAGCTTCACGAGCAGCTCTTCTTGAAGGCCTTCGACCAGTTTCTGGTTCCTGCAATTTAAATTTAAGAATTACTAAATATTTTTTTATAAATACACACTTAAAATATATATTTAAACTATCTATACTTTTTTTTTCCTTAATGCTGCAAGCACTTGTTCCTACAACATTGGCCTGATAAAACTACCAAGTTTTGTTGGTTACTTTATTATGGGAGCACCATTTTGGTGAGCTAACATTGCTCCTTATGAAGGGACAACATGATAACGTTCAAGTCCTTATCAGGATTTGAACCCAAGCCTACTGCGTGGAAGCTCATGGTGTTTACTATACCATGTGGGCGGCACCATCTATACTAAATAGGCTGCATTAGAAGTTCATGTGTTCATACATTTGAAATACACAGTATATTTCAGGACAAAGATACCATGAAAACTGATACTCAGGCTCTCTCAACCATGTGCAGAGTAAACACAATAAAAAAATATTAGTAAATACAGCAAAATTAGAACTACAGTACATTATGAACTTTTATATAAATACCATTAAGTAAAATGGGTTGTTCAATGATAATAGAATGTTTTTTGGAAGTAAAACAAGCTAACTTAATATTATCCAAGTAATTTATCAGTGTTAATGCTTTTAATACAAAAATCTAACAAAAAAAGCTAGGTCAAAAGCAAGGATGTTGATATCCCATTAGCTCGAGAAGTCAATTCACAAATTTCAGAACTTTTAAAGTTCATTTTAGAAGAGAATGCTGCTATTCTATAGTTTCTTCCCTTCATATTTTGCAGCTAAATTTTTTGGTTTTAAAAATTCTAAAATGAATGAAATTTTTTCTGCAAAACATATAACTTTAGAGTCAAAGGGTTAAGCATGTTACAATGGTAAAAATGCAGTATGACTTGCACTGGATTTTGTTCTACTCCCAGTATAGCATGAATCAGGGCCGCCCAGAGACTTTACGGGGTCTGGTGCAAACTTCTGTTGGGGGCCCCAAGAAAAATAAAAAATGGAAAGAGACGAAAACACACATCCAAATTAAGTTACTCATACTTAAAATTTTATTACATGAATGATTAACATAATTATTATATTTCATTGCACTGCTCTCTTGTTATATTTTCTGAGGAAATCTAATAAATAAAATTTGTAAAAATTTTTTGGGGCCCCTCCGGCAGTTGGGGGCCTGGGGCAAATTGCCCCCCTCCCCCCTCTGGGCAGCCCTGGCATGAATGGTTTCTTTCAATAGGCAAAAGTGATGAAGAATATTATTAAAAAAATTTTAAGCGTTATTATTGATTTTCCTATTTTCTGACTGCAAGAGTTAATTTTCTATACTTTCATACGAAATACCATTCTGATATATAGAACTTCTGAAAAGCAACTGCAGAATTTCATGAATACTTGGCATCACTGTTAAATGTCAGATCTTGAAAACAGAAAAATTTTAAGATAATGAAATTTCTATGATAAATATGATACCTATTGGATTTCCATGCATGTGTTTTTTAAACAGATCAGTTGATCATAACTAGAGATATGTAAATTTTGCAGCAAAAAAAAAATATATATATATAAAATTTCACATTTATTCGCAAATATATATATATAAATTCAAAAATTTTGCATTTATAAACAAAATTACAATTTTACTGACTTGGATAGGTAAGTATCAAAATTCTTAGTTAAAAGCTAACATTGTAGTAGTCTAAACATTATGTTGCTTAAGTCTTTGCCTTCTGCCATTAATTACTATATTGTACATACTAAAATATCGCATCTACTCTGTTAACGGGACTATAGAGGCTTTGTATAGCTGCCTTTGCAAAGTTGAGGTAGCAGCATTTCGTTGCAATTAAAATCTATCACATCAACAGGACTGTTTTTGTTGACTACTGTAAGTTGCGGAAATACCCTTGACTTCAAGATATGATCTAAAATTTACTAAATTGTTCCACAAAACTTAATGGTTGATTTTTACAGTTAGAATTTTAGGTTCGACTTGGACAAACTGTCCAGGTGAAATTCCGGGCAAATCCAGAGGAGAGTGAGATTTCTCAGTTAAAGACCATGGATGGTCTTAGTTAAGCAATTATATTAATAAATTATTACCTAATTTCGCTTAAAAAGCCGTTTATAGCAGAGTTTTCTCTGAAAAGTAATAAAAATTTTTTTTTGCATTTATTTGCTCATATCAGAAAATTTCGCATTTATTTTCGTATCTATTTCATAAACAAAAAACTATGTATCCCTAATCATAACCTCTTTCAATATGATATAACACGAATACAAAAGCAATAACTCAGCCAAAACAAATAAAAAATTAATTTTAAGAAAAGTTAGTATAATAAAAAGTTGGTAAAATATAATATGTGAAACTGATTCACAACAATGCTTTAGAAGTACAATAGTCTGCTCACTTTGTTTTTTGATTGTTTGCACAGTTAATAAGAACTGCTTCTAATTTTGTCTTTTACTGATAAAACTTTTCCTGGAAAAATAAACTAAATATCCCCAGGACCTGAATTTCTTACAATAAGGTTAAGAAATATATACGTTTTTATATAGTTATATTTCTGAATTTATTTTTTAAATTAACATTTAACGTAATAAAACTGTGGGGTTATTTAGAAAGAACTAAGTAATATTAACATAGAGAATTATGTATGTCATTAATGTAAAAAAGATTGAAAAAAATCTGCACTCTAATAGTCCTTTGAAAATACATATGTTTTAAATTGAAAATCTTTCTATACAAAGTTCTGGCTTCTAACATAAAACATAACTGATCAGAGTCACTTTTGCAATTCATCAGATTGAAGTAATTAAGCTCCTGGCTTAATGATGTAAGACATCCCCCCCCCCCCCCCCCCAGAAAAAAGGGCATAATGGTATATTGTTTACAAGCTGAAGTGTCTCTTAAAGTAGCATACAGGATGTTTATAGACATGGGAAAAGTATTGAATAATTGTTGAAAGAGAAAATTTGTAAATTGCATTGTAGCTTTTAATGTAATCTCCAATGCATTAACTTGATTTAACTGTGCATTTTCGATTTATATACATATCCAATGTTTGTTCACCTTTTATTACCATTTTTTTTAAATCATTGTTTAGTCCAATTGCTCAGCGTCAAACCCTTGGTCAGGATCTGAAAAACACCTGTCTCGTTATTTTGCTATTGTTTCGATATAACATTAACTCCCCAGTAACGGTACTATACACATGCACTTTGGAAGCACTTCTATAAGTCAAACAACAATACCACTATGACTAAGCATGACAAGTATTTTCCTGTAATACGCTGGATAGTTTAACAGACTCTAATCATCATTTCAAATTTATTTGAACGGATCAAAATGCATTAATGGCATGCAGTGTGATGTACAGAAATCTACAAACTAATGAGCACCTGTTCCTCTACAGGTTTTTCTTCAGGTTCTTCCTCTTTAATTTTGCGATTCATCATTGCTTCGGCTGCCGTTAATTTTTTTACCTCTAGTAGTATGTCATCGTTATCTGAATCACATTGCATGAACTCATCGTCACTGTCAAGGGGTTCAATTTTTCCAACACCAAGATTTAAAACGGGTACCGCATGAGTCTTTAACTGTCTTTTACCAGCGCAAAAATCTTTCGATCTAAAATGAGCTTCACAAACTTTAATACTTTGAGATCCCTCAGTATGTTTTAAACCCAATGCATCTAACCACTCGCCTTTAGCACAAGGATCTCGAGGTAAATTGAAAAACGCTACCCCAGGGTATTTCGAGGCATCTTTACGGCACGAAGCTACAGCACAAACTTTCATGCTGATGTTTAAAGAAAATTTTGCCCCTCTAAAAATTTAATTAAAACATTTAAAATATTTTAAAAATGGAAGCGAAAATTTCTTTAATAAATAACTTGTTAGAAAACGATGTACAAATTATTGCACAGACTCTACTAATTAACCAAAATTCCAAGCGGCGCACGCATTGTTTACAACAAAATTATTTAAAAATTCAATAGGTGCCATGGTATAATGCATAAGAAAGCAATATATGACTTCTACTATTGATAAATTTGAAAATTAAGAGTTTCAATAAAACTTTTGTATACATATTACGCTTTAACACAGATTAATCCCGGTGCCGAAAGCGATTGCTATAAGTAATCAGCTGATGTCAGATAAGAGTTTCCCATATTCATCGCCGTGGTTGTTAGTAACTGCAACTGTTCATATTTTTCCCACCATGAGATGTGGAGCGCTTGTTTATTTCGAAATTAAACAATTGATCGGTTTATAGTAAGTGTAATTAAGTTGCTTAAATCTTCATGAGCAGTGACAGTGGATATATTATTGAGGACTAGTATAAGTAATAAAAAATAAGTTTGAATAACATTTTATTGAAATGATCTTCGAATTAGAAGAAATCATCCTTGTCTTGTTCTTGAGTGCAATATTCACTTTTACATCAAGAAGAAACTATTTATATGTTTGAAACTTTTATAGTATGATAAATATGGAATATTGTTGGGTTCGGTCCTGTAAGAATTACATGTGTTTTAACCCAAATGTTGATTTATATCCTCTTCCTGTTAATCCAGAGGAATGTGTTTTGTGGGTCTCAGCTTTTGGATTGAAAGAAATAACTTCAGCTACCAGAATTTGTGGCTCTCACTTTAGGCGCAAATACTTCCTCAAAAATGATGAAAATTCTATTCTAAATGTCGCTGATGGTATGCTTTTAGCTAATGGGTCAGAAAGTTTACCTAACAGTGTGAACTCTCAACTCGAACAGCCTATTTTCATTCAAGATGTAACTAATACATCTGAGTCATCAAGCAATGGGGTCGTCTGTGTGACCATCAACAATGATCAGAAAACTGATACCATCATAGAAAATCCTCAAGTAAGAAATGTTTTCATGTGTACACCTTGTTTTATTCTGAAGTGTTTTCACTTGATATATCATTGTTTAAATATTATTAATATTATTAGTCACTTTTTATATGTACTAGAGAGATTTCTACGTGTATGTAATCTAGGCTTTTTCCTATTCAGTGTTAAGTACAGTGATGCAAAGTCAGATTAGAATGCATAAACTGAGCCAGCATCAACAGAAATGATTTATCTGTTCATTTTCTGTGCTAATCTATAGTAATTTGGTTGAGTGAGGTTGGAAATCAAAATCTTTTTGAGAGATTCTTTTTGTAAAATGAGTTTCAAAATTGGGTTTAACTTCAGTGATATCATATGTGGAAATTTTCAGAAATTGGTTAAACTGAATTGTATGTTAGCACATTCTTGCCAAAATTGCACCAAACCATTTTTGTGCCAGATTCTTTGCGTGTGCCTGGGTTTGCTAGAGTGAGAATTCAAAGCACTGTGTCATACTTGTTCGTTCTATGCTGAGGAAAAGCAAACATTGCAGAGGCATATCGCAAATTTGAATGCAAGTGTGATACTATGCAATAGTAACCAGGGTTGGCAAGTTTCTTCCAAAGTGGAAAAAACCGGCTGGAAGAAATGGGTTTCTTCCACTAGTGGAAGAAATGGAAGAAACTGTTTCTCTTTAAGAATTTACTATATAAGTTGCAACTTTGAAGATACAAAAAATGCATTTTCTTATAAGTAACCTTAAGTAAATTTAATTAGACCTATAAATATTTAATTAATTATATATTCTAAATTAATAATTACATCAGTTTTTTAGCCAAGATCAGATCACACACCTGAACAAAAGAAATTTTATCTAAAATTCTCAAAATCCATCAAAAGTTATCCATTTCAATTTAACCAGCATAATTTTTTATTATTTAAACTAATATACAATAATTATTGTATTAAAAATGTCAGAAACATCCTCATTTTCCATACTACAGTGCAACATGGTATAACAAAACAAAAGTTTTTTAGCAGTAGGATGCTGCAATCGGTTTCTCAACTTAGAATGGATGAATGCAAAAGGTGAAAAAATTCTTTGGATTAAAATGGGGGAGAGGGAAATAAACTTATCAGTTCAAACCCATACAAAGGATTGCACTCTAAATAAAATATATTAATAACATCTTAAACTATTTATATGTTAATAAACCATGTCAATAAACCACATGGGAGCATACAATTCGAAGTTAACTAATAAACACTTTAACATAGAAAATGATGTAAAATATGTACCTTTAGGTACCTGGTCATTTGCGTACTCAAGTTCAAATTTAGAGCATAAGAGGCATTTAAAGTGAACCAAATAATTATACACATTCAACTTCCATATATCTTTATATATAAAAGGCAAAGTCTGTGTGTGTGACCGAGTTTTTGTCTGCTCGCGGCGCAGCGCAAAGACGGTAGGTCGGACAGTCTTGAGATTCGACACGAAGATGCCTCCCGAGGTCTCATTATGCACCTCGAAGCCCTTTTTTCGATTTTTTAATTAGATTTTCCGTAATTAAATATTTAGTCACGATTTGGAGCTCCCGGATGAGTAAAAGCTCCGTAAATCCTAACGTATCCGTCCAAGAATTTTTTTTTTCGGACGAGCCTATACGGGAAAGATGACACTATACGGAAATCACAATTAAAATTGTCTGTCTTAATTTATCGATTAATTGTGATTTTTTTTTCGATCGCCTGTACGCACACAAATCATTGTGAAAGTATCATTTTACCAAGAACTGGCTATTTGAAGCGTAAAAGCCTAGAACATTATCAAATAACAAAAAGCAATGCAATATAACTTCATCATTAAAACACCAATACAATGCAACCAGAAAAACTTATTAATCCCTTAAATACACTATAACATACATATGATGAACCTATCAAATTTAAAAGGATATATAAAAAAAATTTATTAAAAAAGGTAACATAAAAAAATTGAATTTTTTTTCTTGAATTGAATTGGGAATTTTTTTCTTTCGAAATAAATTTTTTTTTTTTTTTTTTGGGGGGGGGGGGGGGGGGGGGGCTCCTAGGCCCGGGCGTAATAGAAAATCAGGGCCTGTATCGGGACTCCACTGTAGTAAGTAACGGGGAACCATCATTGGACAGGAAGTAAGGAAAGAAAGTGATTGGAGCGTTCAGGATCCGAGAGTTCGATGCCTTCAACTGGAATCACCGAGGTGAGCCAGCATCAGGCATGGACAATTTACCATGACTGTAGCAGTTCTTCCCGGAATTGGGAGAGAGAAAATACGGAGCTAAAAGAATTAATAGTCAAGGGACAACACTTAAGAAAATGAAAGGACGGCTCTAGGCCTTTTCCTATTGGGATCAGCATGATCATAATTTGCAAGTTCTTTAAGTAAATCATTGTCAATAGACTTGTGGAAGTTTATGGCTAGTTTTTTAAGATAATTTTGAATAGTTGGGAGACCAATCCCCTATAAATATCTACATTTCAATTTCTGCAGCCAGCCCCCCCCCCCCCCCCCCAAAAAAAAAAAAAGAAAAAAAATATGGTGATGTTTTGCTAGTCACAGTGTCCTCACCAACTTCCCAAAGTTGCTAAGCAGCTGTGGCTATTTACTTTGCATCTGATCAAACATTTTAAACCAATAACAGAGCTCAACAGTTTAGTGGCTAATTGTTTTCTCTGATGGGTTAAGAATTTTCGATGCCAGTTGCGCCTACGGGTGCAGTGTGAAAGCCCCTAACGTTAGAAGCTTATAGCCTTTAAGGGCTGTTCACATTGCATCCGTCAACGCCAGTGTTTCTCGTACCAGTTAAAAAGATCAATAAGCGGTGAAGTTGTTGAATTACATGATTATTTAAAAATATTTCTGTGCTAGTAATGCTGATGCTGACGGATGAAATATAAATAGCATTAGGGCCTGTTCACATAGAATCCGTCAGCGTCGGCGTCACTCATATTGACATATTTTAAACCAATCACAGACTTAAAAAATTCGTGGCTAATCGTTTGGAGGTTTATAATTGGTTAAATATACTTCAATAAGTGTAACGCTGGCGCTGACGGATTCTATGTGAACAGACCCTTATAGTCTGCTTAGTGAAACATTAGCAGAAAAAACGTCTTTCCAAGAGATGATTGTTCGTATATATATATATATATATATATATATATATATATATATATATATATATATATATATACATACATAATGTCAAGGATTTAGTGGGGAAAGAATGATTACTCCAAATTTAAAGGGGGCTTAGTAATTAATTTATTGTCGTGGCGTAATTCGCCACTATTCTCATATCTTATTTCGAAATGCATCGCAGAGAAAGTATTTTATGGGGTGAACGTGATTCACATAAATTGAAGAACCAGGAAGGGAATCTATAAATTGTAACAAAACTAGCTCCGCCTCTGCCTCATCTTCGGTGCAAACGTCACACGCATGCGCGATGGCTTTAGATGGTAAAAGACAATAGCGTTTTAATCAGACGGCGGGAAATTCTTGATTGAGACAGTCGCGCGGGGAGCTTGATGACTCTTGGATTTAATTTATCAGATTGAATCAGGTAGCTTAAGATTTTGGAAATAAACGATGTTAGATATATTAATTGTATTTCTTTGCCACCGGCCTTTTAATTCTTTGACTGCTATAACTTTAATAATTAGGTAAAGTTAGATCAAGAAGGAGTAAGTTTGGATTTAAGACGACGTAATGGGAAGGGCAAGTAGCGAACGTGTCATATATATATATATATATGAATGATGAAATGACCCGAATGGTCATCTCATGAAATAGGAGCATACATCGTGGCCGAAGATAATAAAAGTGAGATTCACGTAAAAAAAAAAATTATTCCTTGGAGTCAGCAACACATCTTACTTGCTCGAAGCCAGCCCCTCGTCTCCGTTATGCGCGAAATGAGAATTAGGGCCTGTTCACATAGGAGTCCGTTGTGTTGCGTTAAGGAAAAGATGACGTTGAGACGAAAATAAACCAATCATAGGCCTCCAAACGATTAGCAATGAAATTTTTAACGCCTATGATTGGTTTATTTTCGTCTCAACGTCATCTTTTCCTTAACGCAACGCAACGGACTCCTATGTGAACAGGCCCTAAGGTCAAAGAGACGTTGCCAGGAATTGGCGGAGAAAGTACAGTGGAATCTCGATCTATCGTTTTTCAAGGGACCGACTGAACTGAACGATAAATGCGGGAACATAACAGAACAATATGATCGACTGGACTTGGGGAAATAAACGACACATACAGGAAAACGAGATTCGGAGAACGATCGATCGAGATTCCGCTGTATATGGAAAGGCGAAGCATCTCGCCAAGGTGTCAGAAAGGTTACCACATGAGAAAGAAAGTTCAGAAAGGGCGATTAAAGATTATTAATAATATCACAGAATATAGCTCGTCTCTCACGTAGCGCGTGAAAATAGAACTAGGTCAAAGACGTTGCCAGGAATTGGCGGAGAAAGTTAGTATATGGAAAGGCGAAGCATCTCGCCAAGGTGTCAGAAAGGTTACCACATGAGAAAGAAAGTTCAGAAAGGGCGATTAAAGATTATTAATAATATTTTCATATATATATATATATATCCTGAAAGTAGGATGTTCTAAAAAAATTAAATATCAAAATTATTTCTTCTTTAAAACTTTCCCGCTGTCTATATAAAATTTATTTCAGGATGTTCGGCGCTTGTAAAGTACCAATGGAATATATGCCCAAATATAAATGTTCATATTGTGAACATTCAAAATATCAGGAATCATGAGAGATAAAACACGATTACGCGTTTTCTGAACTAATAAAATACAAACATACATTTAGAAGGATTAAGATTTTATCGATTGTAACATACAGTGGGTTATCAAAATAATGGAAACGCTTACAGTGCCTACAGAACTTCCTATTAAAAAACTGTAGGCACACCTTTGTCTCGCAATACGGCATGGATTCGCGTGTGATAGTGATTTAGTCCTGTACATGAAATATCTGAATTTGGTACCATTCATCGTGCAACATATATCTTGTTTGGTCCAGTGATGTTGGAGCAGGAGAACGTGTTGTGGAACCTTTCTCTCCAAATTTTCAATAACATAAATTCAGGTGTTGAAGGATTCCCCCAGATCCCCTACTGCCCAGGTCCTCTAATTTATCTTTCTGGTCATCAAACCACATGTTGGTACATCTTGCACGATGCATGGCCGTGTTATCATCGTGGAAACACGGCAGTCATTAGCGAATAGTACATATACCGTAGAATGCACATGGTCTTCCATATTGGTTTCGTAGAGCTCTGGTGTCATAGGACATTGAAGAAATATATAACGAAAATCTCAGATTTGTTCTGCCGAAGACACACGATCAACGGGTAGTGAAATAGGGGATGGATTTTTTTTTTTTTAAAGTCATCATTTCAGTAATTGCTAAGCATGGACTAGTGTTTTCTCTGCTAAATTTGCTTGTCTTAGCTCATGAGACTAGTGCACAAGTTTCAATATGGCGGTATTGAGGGAAATATATTAGTCTAATGCGGAGGCTTTTGTCGTTAGACATTTTACCTTTTGTTATTCACCGCTATTTTACTGGCTACTTTATTATGGAAGCACCATATAGGTGAGCCAGCATTGCCCCCTATGAAGGGGACGACACGGAAACAACCAAACCTTATTCAGGATTTGAACCCAACCCCACTGCGTGGCAGCTCAGAACGCTAACCACTGCACCATATGGGTGGCATTGAGGGAAATATTGAAGGCGTAGTATGGTGAGCATAACGTGATTCAGAAAGTTCGGACGTGTGCGCTAGTTGAGTATAGACTTGCTCACTATTGACCATAGGACCATAGGAACAAATGGCTAACTGTGTTGCCTAGGTCAACGCCTTCAAACACAGAATTTTCAGAAGAATCTTCATCCGAGAGCTGAAGTGCCACAGAAATTAGTAATGAAAGTTCGTAGTATAGCGTCATAAGTTCAGGAAATGCAACACAAAATGTGAAGCAGAGAGTCATTTGGTCAGAACTTTGGAAGGTGAAAAAAAAAACAGTTCTCATTGGATGTCTCCTGGAACCTCGAGATGATTCGCTGGTTGGGGTGGAGTCAATGGCTATCTGTTAGCTGGATTTCAATTGGCAAGATGAGAGAGAAGAAAGAAAAGTGATTGGATGGAGAGATAAGGTTCAGAATCCGTGAGTTCAATAACTACGAAAATGAGCAAAGCCAAAGGTTTACTCGGAGACAAAAATTAAAATAGCCAGAAGAAAGTTTAAGGATAGAAAATAGGTTTTTATTTTATTTTATAAATTTTTTAAAATGTTTTTTGCCTTGGCAAAGCCAAGTATAGTTATATATATATATAATTAATAATGACGAGGACAAACAAAAAATTAAGACGAAAGACTCAGGATGGCACGAGGCCTTTTTCTGTTAGTGGGATCAGCGTGATCATAATTTGCAAGATTAGATAAGAGTTCACTGTCAATTGAGTTGTGAAAGTTAATAGCTTGATTTTTGAGATAATTTCGAATAGTAGGGATTCCTAACTCCCTATAAATACAAGTATTTCTGAAATACCAATCCGCGTTAACAATTTGTCGAATGGTGCTGCTCTGAGCAGATGCGAGTTTTTTAATATGGGTGTTTGTACAGTATGACCACGCTGGTCCTCCATAAGTTAAGATAGGAGTTATAAATGAGCATTTTGTTGACTAAGCTTAATTTGCTGTTCCGAGAAATTAAAGGGTAAATTAATCCTCTGGCTGCTCGGAACTTGTCCGTGACATGGAGGATATGGTGTTTCCAAGTGACATTTTTATCAAATACGATACCAAGGTATTTGGCAGTATCAGACCAGTGGATTTTAGTGTTACCTATTTGTATTTGGTGACTGCTGAAAGACTTTTTACGTTTAGAAGTAAACATGACAGCAAGGCATTTTTCAGAATTAATTTTAATTTTCCATTTGTCGAGCCAATTTTGAATGGAGGACATGTGGGTATTGATGTACTTTACAGCATATTTGAAATTTTTGTTGGTGGCGTAAAGGGCAGTGTCATCAGCGAAAATAGCAATATTGGTGTTAATATTTTGGGGTATATCGTTAATAAATATATTAAATTAAATTGGGGATAGAACGCTGCTTTATGGGACTCCGGACTTAATATACATTTTATTCGAGAGTTGATCGTTAATTTTAACTTGAAAGGTGCGATTTTTAAGATAAGAGATAAGAAGGTGGATGATTTGGGGTGAGGAGTTGTAGTTAATAAATTTATGAATGAGACCGTCGATCCAAACTCAATATTGACTGCCGCGTGATTTATTTTATACCCGCTTAGTTTCGTGCCTGCTGGTTTTAAGCTGTCGGTGTTAGGTGTTTCACTGTTTTCATGGATAAATCATTAATAACTTTAAATGTGTGTATTTCAAATAACTTTTTTAATAAGGAGAATTATACTTGCACTTTAAAAGACCAAATTAAAAACAAATTTTCTTTGAAATCTTTTTAGGAAAAAATATATGTTGTTGTAAATGGACGATCTTGCGAGGATTATTTTTTTGTTTAACTAGCAAAAAGTAAAGGCATTCACGTATCATGTATTTGTCTTTTAATGTGCAACAAATTCATTGAATGATTGGTGAAAGTTTAAATGAGTTGTTCTGGTAGTCCTGTTAATAAGTTTCGTAGAATAATGTACAGTGATCTAAAAAATGTATTTTCTGTCCCTTAATAATTTGTCGCCCCCCGTCCTTCTCACCAACACATTCAAGAATAATCTATCGAAAAATTCTTTTTTTAAACGTTAATTATTTAATTCCCGAAGGTATGAAAATAATAGATGTTTTTTATTAGACTGAGGACTTGTGATCCTTTTCTCGGCTCACAAATAAAAAAAACTTTATAGACTCTTTTCCGTTGGATCCCTGCTGCTGCCCCAAATCACCATTCTACGAAAGGAAATAAAGAATATGAATTCAGCAACCTTTTTCTCCTTGCTAAATGAAACATCAAGTTGGTTGGTTAAGAGTGCTACGGTCAACTTCTACCAATTAAGGCTGCTGTGGACTAACCTCATTAGATTGGCTCACCTCAATGTTAACCTATGGAGAAAATGTGTCTACTATTGACATCTGCTTGAGTGGTGATAATCCAATAAAAATGGTATTTTCGAATAGCCTGAACTTTTCTGCACCTTGCAACGGAATCATTTTATAAATTGCGTCCATCAAAGGAATGGGGGAGCGTTTTACACACTACACGTTTCGCACTTCGTTTAAAACACACTTCACCAGATTATTTTCCACAAATAATTTAAATTTAAAAATATTATTTACATTTTTTTTAAAACGAAAAATGTCTCGGGATATAAAATTTCTTTCTCTATTGCGGAGTACAATAATAAAAAAAAAAAAAAAAAAAAATCTTCCAAGTCGGCAATCCTTGGACGCATTTTCTCCATAGGTTAACATTGAGGTTAACACTGAGGGTGGGATAAAAAATTATTGCTTGTATGTAGGCTTAATTTATTTACGCATAATTTTCGGCAATTCCGATGAGATATGAACTTTTATGAAAACTTTAAAATTTGGCATTATAAAGTTATTACAGGGAAATCCCTTTACAGGGAAAAAATTATAAAAAAATATGCCCTGTAAAGAGTTTCGAAACATGTGGAATTTTAATTTTGAAGGCCTTGATGATGACGATTTTAACGTCTTTTTGAAATTCTGAATTCGGAATACTATTTACGATTACTGTTTACAGTTATTTTTTTAAAGCAGTTTTACTCCAAATTGTTTTTTATAGTTTTGAACTTTTATTTATTTAATTTATTTTATTGCATTTTCATCTAGTTTTTATGTTTTCATCGTATTTTGCAAGTAGCCTAAATTTCTACTAAAGCTTACTAGATGGCAGCACATTCGAGTTTAATTTATTTTTTGAAAGAGTTCACATATCGTAATTAAAATTATTTCTTAACGAGTCTCTTGAATTTATTCCTGCATGTACGAAACTAAAAAACCAATTATGTTGTTGTAGTTACAATATCTTGATTTATTCATTAATTTTAAGGAATTATTAAAAATTTATTTCTTTTATATGGCAACACTTCATGTCTGTTTTGACTATTAAGGGTTAGCTGTCAGGAGAAAATAATGATACACACAAGAAGTATAAAGTGATGCGTTGGAGAGCTGTGTAAAGCAACACTTTATTCATTCACAAAACGGAACCAACCTCTGTGGACTATGAGACGTAAACGTCATCATAGAAAAACAATTGATATAAACTCTGCGGCAAGTTCAGATGTTCAAAAAAAAGTCATAACTAGTCAAATAAATTGCATTCAACCCCAGGAAGAACGTTTTCAGCCAGAAAAAATTGTATGGCTCAGATATCATAATTTTAACTCCTATATTAGTAATCGGTCCTAAATATTTTACTTAACATTTGACTTTCAAACTGTTTTTATACTTTAGTCTTTTTGATTTAAAAAAAAAAAAATCAGTCTTTCACATAATTATAATTGTGAAGTGTATTTTTTTTTCTTCTAGATTCACTGAAGTTTTTCAGCATTGTGTCACAAATTAAAATCGGTTTTATTCTATTACAGCATAATTTAACTGATATTTGATGTTTACTATACTCTGTGATCAGTATGAACTCACTAACAAATGAGTCTGATTGATTTTTCATGCCTATATTTTAATAAACATAGCTGAGATATATATACATATCATTCATCAATCTATATATCAGCAAAAATATTTATGGATGGATGGAGAAGATAAACTTACATTGCCCTCACATATCTAACATTTATGCCTGAAATCATTTAGATATATAAAAATGAAATTTTGTATGTCTCTGTTGAGGAAGATAAGAGTTTTATTAAATGGACAGGATGTATACTCTATAACAATTATAATTTCTCAGTATAATCCCTCAGATTAAATTTATAAATTGATAATTTGTCAAGATTTAAAAAAATTTAGTCATATTTTTATTTGAATTTTTTTTTAGAGTCATTCATGGTAGCTTGATAACCCCCAAAGAATGATCTCATAATATATTTTTATATTATTGCAGTTGATATCATAAATTAACATTGAAATGCACCATTAAAATTCAGTACCATCATTTATGAGCTAAATTTACTTTATAGTAGTAATTCTTTTTTCCTTAAAACAAGCAGAAGAAAAAAATACAAAATTTTTAGGTTTATCTTTTTAAATATCCTTTTTGAAATGTTTTAATTTCAAGCAGATGTACCAAATTGACTGTCCTTACAATATATATATATATATATATATATATATATATATATATATATATATATATATATATATATGTTATTTTTGTATGAAGGAAATAAAATAGGAAAATTGTGAAATGAAGTTTAATAATAACATAGTCATTAGAAAGGATTGTTTCTGTAAGTTCTGATCTTTAAGATAAACATATCTTGGCATTGAATAATCCTTCAAATATGGGAGGGAGGGTTAAAATCTTTGAAAGGTGATCCAGTTTGCCTCTTCATAGCTTATCAAATCACTGGACACCTGAGGTGACGTTGCTGTTAAGAATTTCTCAGAACTGATAAAGCATGGAATAGAATTTCAATATAAGAACAATGGTTTTCAAATTTTTCTTCTTTCATTTAAGTTTTTTATTTTGCACCTCACTATGAAAATGTCTATATTAAAAGATTCACTTTAATTGTTTTTTTATTTTTAATAATAGCAGAATAGTATAATTTTTGTCCTTGTTTTTCTTCAATTGTATATATATGTTAAAACTTGTTTGATATAAACTTAGCATTAATATTTTGTGAAAATTTTGCAATAGTAATTTAGTCATTATGATTAAACACCTGTGATTTATATATTTTTTTTTATATGAATTCTGATCTTTTAAATTTTTTTGTTTCACCCATGTTTAGAATAAGATTATAAATATGCCAGTATTTTTTAAAAATAGCGTAATATTTACAGTTTGTAATGATCACAGCTATTTATTTTTTCAGCTGCTTTGATGTTTTGAGAGCTCTAATGTTTTGTTTACTTACTTCTTCTACCTTTGAAACAAACTCTATTAAGAGTGCATTGTATTTGAAAGTTGTTGTAGCATATTAGCAATTTAAGAATTACTTTTCTTAGATCAAACAACTTGATATAATGAGCTTATTACAGTTGTAAAAATATAATTCCTCCATTTTTCTATTGTCCAGATACACTCCTCTTTTTTTTTTAAAGCATTGTATCATTTGTTGTCTTTATTTAAAGGTTTAAAAATTTTGATTAGTTTATTGGTTTGTTTCAATTGTTTACGAGACCATCATTGGTAATCTAGCTTCCAGTTATTAAGACTTAAAATGTAAGTCATATAGTTATTTATTCATTTTTGTTCAGTATTACCAATTTGTTGGCACGTAATATAAATTTGTATAAGAATTTCTGCAATTAATTTTAGTATGAAACTATAATATTTTTAAAAAAAATTTGTGAATCATCTATAAAACTATTTTATAGTGCTTGTGAACTTGATATATTGCATTGAATTAAATATTCTTTGGATATCATTTAGCTTTCTGTACTAAATATAGCAACCAAACTTTTCACAATTAAAACAGTAACTTGACCAGGATTCCATCCCTACAAACATGTATGGTCTTTACAGTGCTTTTTATTTCTTATCCTTATTGATGACCTTTAACAAAACCTTAACCCTAAAACAAAGCTACTGAGTGTAATTTCTCCCAGTGGCGCACCCAGGGGGGTGGTGGCAAGGCCCCCCCAAAAAAGAAATAGAAATTGCATTATAAATATTGATTTTGCATTGTAAATATTTTTATCCGTTCATCCCCCCCCTCCCCCCCCAAGAAAAATCCTCGGTGCACTGATTTCTCCTGTTGCATCACCAAATTTTAATCTCTAATTGCCCGTTTAACTATGTGCAACACAGCTATAAATAGACTTTGCTGTTTTGTAGCTAAAATAAATTACAGGCCCCATTGTTTTGGGAAGTTAAAATTGGAATGTTGGTTACTCTGCACAGGATATGTGTAACTACAACATTATATCATTAACTTCAGTTTCTGATACCCAGTGTGCCTATCCTATGAACATGATTATTGTCTTGAAAACTGACTATATCTTGTTTCGTTTTGTGGGCTCATTCATATGTAACATTTCAGGTCCTCTAAAGCCCTTAATAATTTAATGAACAATTTTTGTTTCTATTTATTGTTGCTTACTTTAAGCATGTACCTATAATTATGTCTTTTAATGTTCAGAAAAATCTCATTCTATTTTTTAAGCCTCTAAGTAAGCTCACCACTTTGCTTCTTTGTAATAATTAAATGATTAAATTCTTAGCTTATTTGATCTATTTTTATGTCTGTACAAATAGTTTGAATGTCATCGTACGGTGTAGTATAATTTGCCTCATTTATATAGCTAGGATTTCAGCACAATCAACTATCAAATCAGCCACTTATTTTGTACTCTTTTAATGTATTATGAATATAAAGTTGTATAGTACATAGTTTCAGTTCCAAGAATCTTAATCTTTATTATATAATTAGTCCTCTTCTATAAATGTGTAAATACACATATGTGCCTCCACATCCAAAAGTATATGCTTCTTGAGTCATCATGTACATAATGATATAAAAAGCATACCCTTAAATTATGTACTTTTAAACTTTCCTCATATATATCTCCTTTTGTAGCCATGAATTATAAGTTATTATTAACTAAGTTGCAGAGATTATTATTTTATTTTGTAACTTAATCGGATTACTAAAAATATGAATTTTATAACTAAGTGGTTTTGACAATAAAAATCAGTTGAATAGCTGTTTTTTCTTTTTTAAAAACATTGCCATCCTAAATTGAAAGTGGGTAATTCTGCATGAAAATTTGTAGTATTTAATGTAATTCAGTGTTGTGGTACATAAATCTTACAAACTTTAATTTTGTATATTTTTTGCTTTGTCTTTCTAACATGGTAGGCACATTTTGCTGATGTTATAATCATTTTTTTATTTTTTTTAGGTTAAAAGCATTGCAAGTGTTGTATCTCCACCTAATTCTTCTCAAGAGCTATATGTTAATTCAAATAAGGTTATACATTCAAATTTTGTTTCTATTGAAGAGTCTTCTAATACATATTGTCCAGAAGCATTGCAACCATTAACAAATGATTCATGTGAACTTTTTCTTTATTGTAAAGAAGAAAATTTAACTCCTGAACAGCTAAAATTCCATACTGATGAGTGGATGAATTATGTTAAGTTTACTGCAAATATTCACAACCTTCCTTATGTATCAGCTGTTAAAGGGTCTGACATTGGAGAACACCAACCTAAAAGTGTGGCCTCCCCAGAGCTTCCTGTGTTAGTTTATTCTAATTCTGTTCCATCACCACAGTCTGTTGAGCCCCCTGTGCCAAGTTCTATAGCATCAAATATACCAATTATTCTTCAGGTTCCATCACCAATTCCTTCACCTTCAAATGGAAATAATGCTACTGTCACACAGTGCGTAAGTACAGTTTTCTATTTTGATTATTCTCATTCTGTTAAAGTTGATTAGTTCTGTGTGCTTGGTTATAAACTGTAATATTTCAGGAGTTTTTTTTTTCTGTCTGAATGTAATCTTCTATAAAGTCATATAGATGAAAGATTTGTTTTTTTATATGTCTAACTTGCTTATGGTGCACTCTGATTTAATGATAATCCTGGTTTCAGCAAATAAAAGTGAATACAGCTGTTGTGTCAACGTTAAACATATAAATGTATATTCAAACTGAGAGGTTGTTCCTTTAGACCAGGGGTGGCCAACTCAAAACAGTCCAGAGGCCACTTGAGAAAAATATTAATGACGGTGGGCCAACTTTAATATTAGAATGAATTCTGATGTTTGCTGTATGAAATTACCATCATCATTAAATATCAGATTTACCTACTGCACTAAATATTTAAACATTAAAATAATTTTAAATATTTAATTTAAATTTATTAAAATACATATAAATACAAGGTCCTCAAAAAAGGCTACATTGTAATATAGGAAAAACTGCATTATTGATTTTTCAGTAAATTGCATTCTTGATAAAAAAGTTTGTTTACGGAAAAATTAATTTTGGCAATATCAGAATATATATGTTTTGCAAAAAGTTGTGAAAATTACAAAACGTAACTTTTGAAAATCAAATATATCAACAACATCAAATAAATAAACAACTTCAAAGTTGTAATTTTGAAACCTACTCATTGAAATGCATTTCATTTTTGTGAAATAAAACATTTATTTCAAAAAACATAAAAATCAGTTTTCTTAACAAAATGAAATCAAGTCTGATTCCCAAAAATACAGTGGCTCCCAAAAGTGTACGTACACTTACGATTTTCAATGAAATAGGGGTCTATCCATTAATTAAAATGAATATTTCAGAATGGGTATTTAATGAGATCTATAATCTATTCTTAACAAAACTACATGAAATATTTTGAAAACATTGTAAAACTTTATTTTTAAGAAACCAGTAATCAAAAAGTAACAAAAACTTTACCTCACAAAAGTCATTGTATACTGAAATATTTTCGGATAAATTCATAATTAAAATTATCGTCTAGGGCTTTATTTTTATTTTTGAATTGTGGTGCCATTTAAAATATCGTTTGGCTTTAATTTTTACTTGCCTAATACGTAATATTCTATTTATTATTTTAAAATGGCTTGTAGTCGTCAAGAAACAACAAACAGCATTCGAAAATTGATTATTTTTCATCACAGTAGTGGTAAATCAGTTCGGAATATTGCTAAATTACTTAATTTATCCCATTCTACTTTGCAGTATGTGATAAAACGCTTTAAAGAAGAAAATCGGATCAAAAACAAGGTAAGAAAAGGTCATCCGGCAAAGATAACAAAACGTGATCAGAGATTTATAATTAGAAAATTTGTGAAAAATCCACGTTTGAGTTCTGTAAAAGTTCCTGCAGAATTTAATGAAACATTTTCTACTTCAATTTCACCTGAAATTGTTCTACGAGTTCTCAGAGCAGTTGGATTACATGGGCGTTCTGCCTGTAGAAAATTTTTTGTGAGTGAGAAAAACAGAAAGTTTAGGCTTTCCTTCGTACTATCAATAATCCCAAATGTATTGGAATAATGTCTTATTTGCCGATGAAAGCAAGTTTAACATTTTTGGTTCCGATGGGCGTATAATTGTATCGAGTAGAAAAAATGAGGAACTTAATCCCAAGAACTTAGTAGGAACAGTTAAGCATGGTGGTGGAGGTGTCCTTGTGTGGGGGTGCATGTCAGCATCAGGACTAGGTAATTTGATATTTATTCATGGCATAATGAATCAAGCTGTTTATATAAATATTTTAAGAGACAATTTAAAATTATCAGCCCAAAATTTGGGTATTGGAAACAACTTTGTTTTTTATCAAGATAACGATCCTAAGCACACGGCTCTCAACATTCGCCTCAGGTGTCTCTATAATTGTCCACAAGTTTTGAAAACACCACCTCAATCGCCAGATTTAAACCCAATAGAACATATTTGGAGAGAACTGGAGGTTCGAGTACAAAAACACGGCATTCATACGAAAAGCGAACTAAAAACAACTATGATGGAAGAACGGATAAACATTGATGCCGAAATTACAAAAGAACTAGTGCAATCTATTCCCAGATGTTTAAAAGCTGTTGTGAATGCTAAAGTATATCCTACTAAATATTAATTTAATGAAAAATTAGAATATTTACTAATATGTAGAGATTTTTTACAAGTGTACGGTGACTTTTATGAGATAAAGTTTTTGTTACTTTTTGATTATTGGTTTCTTAAAAATAAAGTTTTACTATGTTTTTAAAATATTTCATGTAGTTTTGTTAAGAATAGATTATAGATCTTATTATTAAATACCCATTCTGAAATATTCATTTTAATTAATGGATAGACCCCTATTTCATTGAAAATCGTACGTGTACGAACACTTTTGGGAGCCACTGTACATGTATTTATGGCCTCAACCATTGGAAATTTTTAAAAAAAGAAAAGAAAAAAAAAGCAGACAATTGGTTTTTTTAATAATCAAAAGTAGAAAAAATCTAATTAGAGGAGCTTGTGGATGGACGTTTGATGCAGTAAAATTGACACTGATTTCCTTGAACTTAAATGGGCTTCATTTTGGAAAAGGTGCTTTTGCACCAATAAGTGCTGCCAAACATGACACAGATGAGTGAACTTTCATTTTATAACAAAACAATGTATTATTTTTAATTTTTGTAGTGCTGTGGGCCAATTGAAAAGTACTGCCAGGTCAGATGCAGCCCATTGCTGCCAGTTGGCCATCCCTGCTCTAGATCAGTGCTTCTCAACTGCTAGGCAGTTGAGAAAGCCCAGAACCGGGTCCTGGCATCAATTATACTGGGCCATAAGAGATTCTCTTGGAATTTATAAATATTCTTTAAAAAATAAATTTTTGAAGAAGAGACAATTTTAATTAAAACCATAGAATTTTGGGATTCACAAGAAAAAAAATTTCATCTGAAATTTAAGAATTTAAAATATTATTATTCTCAAGCAGAGAATCTTAAAAAATGGAAACAGACAGGCTGCTACTTTTTTTCAGTGCTCCTGATACATATATATATTCTGTAGGTTGATTTATTGATTGTAGTTATGGATTTTTGAGGTAAGGTTCATTTCCAAGGTCTGAGCCCTTCCATGCACGGACAATTTTGAACTTTGCTAAACTCAGCCCTGCTTTGTTCACAAGTTCAATGCCTTAAAGTTTGTCTCTCTAAAAAGCAAAAATGTCATTAACCCTTCAGCGAGCGCGCCCGTGTACAAAGTGCAACATTTCCCTAATTTTGAATGGTTTGTTTTTACATGTAAGGTTTGAATGTTCTAACCATTTTCTATTTATAGCTACACCCTTTCTAATGCAGGTCTGATTTTCTGATTATTGTATTCCTCTCCATTCATTGTTAGTCATGATTTAATCATGGTAAACCAGAGATTATACTGGATTACAACACGACAGAAGGAGGAGTTCATGTAGTCGAACCAATGTGCAGCCATTAGACGGTATCCCACATAAAACGAAGATGGACTCTCTCATTGTTTTTTTATGTTTTTGGACATAATAGGAATCAATCCGCAAGTTGTTCTTAGATCCAATAAACCAGACAGTTTTGAAATAAGGCGATTGTATCTGCATTCTTTGGCCATTAATTATAAATATATCTCATTATTATCAAATGTTACATCTTGTCATAAAAAACAGAATTATTATTTTCAATTTGAAAAAAAAAAGTTTAATACAAAAGGAATAATCAAGGATGATAGAGACGTTGCACTTTGTGCCACGCGCACCTGCTGGTGTTCCACAAATTGGCATGCCCGCTGAAGGGTTAAAGTCATTACTGAGTCAACTTAAAAAATTGTACTTTTTAAAAAATATAGATATCTTTTCTTAGATATTTTGGCATTTTGGTCAATATTTTCTAAATTTACTTTTAGATGTGCCAGACAATATGGGCCCAAAGTCTGTTCTAAAATATAAAGACCATGCCTGTGTTGTACTTGGAATATTTCAACTTTAGTGGATTTATAACAGAGGGCAAATTTAATACTTATTTCTATAGATTATCATGTTTATTATATAGTTAACTGAAATTTTTAATTCTTCATATATGAGTATTGTATGTTGCTTTGCAAGTATTGATATCTCTAAGCTGATTATATTTCCCTATAAATATGGTAAAACTATTTGTAAAATAGGTTATATTGTTAATTGATTTATTGTATTTGGCATTATTATATGTTTTAAGAAGAATAATATATTTCAGTGTAAGGAGAAAAAACTGTTCCATTTTAACTGTGTAGATGAATATTTAAATATTTAAAGAAACAAAAAAGAATAATATAGTTTAAAGAGTAGCAAAAATTGCTGATGAAAGCTTCAATCATATAAAACATAAAAAAAATCACAGCTATCATTAGAACAAAAATGTTTGACCCTTTTATTACCTTTTCTTTATTACTGTGTTTCTCACCTTTTAATATGAATCTTTTAACCGTGTGTATGGCTATCCATCACTTTTACACAATACTTTTTATCTGTATTTTTATATGGTGTTTTTTGATTGAATTTTTTTTTTGTTTTATCACTTTACTCCATTTGTGTGTTTATTCTCTCATAGTTTTAATGGATTTTGTTGGTCTACAAATGGAAACACACATATATATATATATATATACAGAGGCTGTTCGCACATTTTTTAGACGATTTTGGTAAGCGGTAATAAAAAATCGTTTGCTTTTATTACAATTGTACTATGTTTTTAAAAGTTAAAATTATCGTCTGCGGCTTGAAAGTTTTGTATTTATTCAAAATGGCGTTTTTAACAAAGCAGTGGTTCGAAGGCTACATTTATGCTCTTTCCGAAGAGAAATATGCATATTCCGTTATCGAAAAACGATGTGAGAGTCATGGTTTTGTAATATCTAAAGCGTCGATAGGTAATATCGTCAACAAGAAAGGAAAAAAACGTCAATTTGGAGCCTCAAGTGGGACAAAAATTCCAAACAAGTATCCAAGGAAAAAACGGACATCTTCGACTATTGCAAAGGTACGTTGTTTAATGTTAAAAGAAAATCCCCCTAGTCAAGGGACAGTTGCAAAATCATTAAAAGGCTTGGTGTCCACTGTAAACAAAATGATAAACGTTGATTTAAATTTTAAGAAAGCGAAAAAACGCAATGTGCATCGTCTTCTTCCAAATCATATCGCTGAATGCAGGACATGCTGCAGAATTCTATATGAGAAACACTTATCCAAAGAAAAATGGAAAACAATTGTCACAATAGATGAATCATGGGTGTATTTAAATGATTGCAACAAAAAAAGAGCCATTTATTATCATAAAAGGGGAGAAAAAAAATTTAAGTACATGGTTCAAAGAATCGAAAGAAAGTTTTTCTAAGGGATTCATGATTGTTGCTGGTTTTTCTTATAATGGCAAGTTAAAAATAAAGAGAGTGGAAAAAAATGTCAAGATTAACTCCGAATACTATCAGGAACATATTTTATCGGCAATTTTTCTGAATGAAATACCATCGCTTTACTCACAGTGCCATCAATCTGTGAGACTCCATCAGGACAAAGCTAGCAGTCACACATCAAAATCCACTGTAAATTTCCTAAAAGAAATGGAACAAAAACTGGTATCAAGGCCATACCTTTCACTGATATCCCTACTAAATCTTCCGATGTATCACCTATGGATTTTTGCGCTTTCGGACTTTTAAAATCTGCATTATCCAAACGTCGTTCCAAAACCCTTACAGGACTCTGGAAAGCTGTTCAGGAGGAATGGGATAGAATACCTCTTCTGACACTTCAAAAGGCATTATTATACTGGAAATTGCGGTATCGAAAGATAGTTCAGAATAAGGGATGTCAAATAGAACATTTAAAACACAAGAATTTTATGTAATTTAGTTTTGTGAATACAATATACATCGTCTAAAAAATGTGTGAACAGTCTCTGTATATATATATATATATATATGCTTTTTCAGGTTTTACCATATGTTTGGCACAGCTTGTTCTCTCTGGACCTTGCTCCCGTAAACCCCAAACAACCAACCAACCAACCAACCAACTATTAGAACAAAAAAGGTTGCATGAATGAGAATAACCTCATCACAAATTTTATATCAACAAAGTCAGAAATTTAAGGCATTTTTAAAGTATGGAAAAATGTATGAGGAACAGTATTTTTTATTCTAGAACAAAGTTCTCTTTGCAGACATGAGTGAATTCAATTTGTCTAGAACGTGATATAAAAGTTGGTTGTTTGCAAAAGGCTCAGTTAAGAGCTAAATCATCATTCTGTGAAACATGATTATTCTGTAACAGTTTGCAGATATGTTTTATGTTTGGCACAGCTTGTTCTCTCTGGACCTTGCTCCCGTAAACCCCAAACAACCAACCAACCAACCAACCAACTATTAGAACAAAAAAGGTTGCATGAATGAGAATAACCTCATCACAAATTTTATATCAACAAAGTCAGAAATTTAAGGCATTTTTAAAGTATGGAAAAATGTATGAGGAACAGTATTTTTTATTCTAGAACAAAGTTCTCTTTGCAGACATGAGTGAATTCAATTTGTCTAGAACGTGATATAAAAGTTGGTTGTTTGCAAAAGGCTCAGTTAAGAGCTAAATCATCATTCTGTGAAACATGATTATTCTGTAACAGTTTGCAGATATGTTTTATTTTCAGGCATTAACATACTACATTCTATTGATGGAAATAAGGATCAGTGCATGCATATTAACATTCTGGAAAGATATGTTAAAAGAAATTGCTTAAACACATGGGGTTGAAAGTGTTTTTTTTTTTTTTTTTTTCCCACAAGGGATCAATCATGTTAATTGAGCTCATGCTGTAGGGTCTATAGTTCATTCTCAGTGAAAGATTATTTGGGAATATAACTACCTCCCTTTTGCGGGAAATATCGAGCCAAAACAATTTTATCAGTTGAGATGTCTCAATTACCTGAAAACTGTAGCAAAAATTGAAATTCATTATTACATACGTGCCAAGTGTTCCGTAAAAAACGTATTCGTTCCGTTTTTTAAGTTGTGTTACGAAAATACGTTTTCAAGCAAAAATGTTCCGTATTTTTACTTCTGCAGCACCATCACTTTTTTCCCCTTACATTGCGTTTTCGAGATTCATATTTTCCCCTCCTAACAGCTTACACTATACCAAAACTTCCTGGACCGCAAACAGCTTCTACAACATTAGAGAGAAAGAGGGAGTCAACATCATGTGCTTCACCTAAGCTAGTAAAAAAAGTAAAATCACCCTCATTTGCTTCACCAATACCAGTAAAAAAATTTAAATTAATGTCAAGTGCTTCACCCAACTCTGTAAAACAGTTAAAACCAACCTCATGTGCTTCACAAAAATCAATAAAAAAAAGTAAAATCAGTTGCACAGTCACCATCATCTACCAATAATAAACACGTATTGCAGCGGGAAGAAAGATTTTTTTCTTACATTAAGCTCAAATCTTGATGATGCTTTAGCATTTTTTGTAAAAAATGTGATTGCCATTTATGAAACATATAATGTGATGTTTCAAAGTGAAGAGCCGATAATTCACAAGATGAGAAGAGGGTTATCGAATTTTTTTGAATTGTTGTTGAGATTTGGGAAATTATCTGTCATAACTAGCTCTAAATGTGTATTTAATGTGAAATTTGATGTATTTAAAAATCAGAAGGATGATAAAGATTAGTTATAGGATCCGAAACATCAGAATTTGTCAAAGAATTGTCTGAAAGCGAACTTTTACAGTTCTATTCTTCTGTTAGAAAATAATATACAACATCTTGTTGCTCTTTTTTTTTTTTTTCCCCCGATTCTGTCACACGCAGTGTTCCTTATTTTTTTCTTGGGAGGTTGGCAGCTATGTTATTATTATTATTATTATTATTCTACATTATGTAGAAGTGCTTATAATGTATGACCTTACGATCATTGGCATACCCACTTATATCAAAAATGACTCTCTGACTGCTTTGTTCTATAGAGACTGACTGATGAGTATCAATTTTTTTTGGCTTGGCTTGGCTCTTGCTGACATTGAGGTTTTTGTCCCTCCATCTGTAAACTCTGTTACTATTTTATATTGGATTGCAAGACACCGTATGCTGAAGAAAGTTATTGTGACATAAATTTAGAAAAAAAATATCATTCTTTTGAAGCTAGACAATAGTCAGATAGAACAGTCTATCAAACCTGATTTAAACTTGAAAGGAATTATGGATTTCTAAATTAATTTATAGTATTTAATTCTTGCTTCCAAATTATTGTAAAAATAGGAATTCATTGTGATAATAGAGCATAATAGAAAAATATTCTAATATTCTTTGGGAATTTGGATAATTCTTTAGTTTTCTCGTAGTTACTAAATTGCCTGATAGAGATTTTTATTAGTCTTGATATGCTTTGGTGTGACAATTTTTTATCCTTTAGTTATGCAGTGTGAATTCACTTGGAATTAATTAACATAATTTTAACTATGTTTTTTGATTATTTGTAGTATTATTGTAAACTAACTTTGTGTTTTCTATAAATTTAAAGAATTAATACTGCTGGTTATTATATTAGAATGTTACTAACAAGAAAGAGGTAATCCAGGTGCTACTTTTTACATATTTTCCAGTTTGTAGTCAATAATAAATTGCTTAGGAACATAATTTCTAAAATTTTGATCAGGATTAAGATTGTCTTGTATGTACAATGCATAGCACACTCCATTATTTGCTTCAAAAATCCTGAATAGGCTATCAAATTTTAATTTTTTTCGCTGATGATAACAGGAGAAATAGGAATTTTTAAAAAAGTTATAACTATGCTGACTGTTTTTATTATTATAATAAATGGTTTTTGTATATATATTTTTGTGTAGAATATACCATCGGTTATATTGAAGCAACCTTCTATTTTTCCTGTAAAGTTACAAAAAAGTGTGGAGAAAAGTACAGAGAAAGGTGCTTCTGCACAGTCTATTCAAGAAGAAATTTTGCCTTTCGTATTACAAGGTAACATGAATAACAACTAATCCTCTGTTTGGATTTGGGAATTATTTATTATGTGAAATTTTTGTTCCTCTTGAGCTATTATAAATTCATAAACTAAAATTATTTCTATTACTTAATAATCATGAATGCATAAAGTATACTACTTTTCTGATTTTTGTTAATGTCTGCATTTTTGGCAATTACTTCACATACAACAAGTGATTCCTACCACATGGAAGAGGCTAAGAAGCTTTTTAATCAAGCAATTTCTATAGGCTGGAAAATTGTCCTTCAATGGATTCCTAGTCACTGCGTGATTCCAAGAAACAAAAAAGGCCGATATCCTTGCAAAAAACAGAAGTAACTTGCGGCAGCCACACTTTACTCTGTCCTACCAGCAAATTTGTGGTGTAATAAAATATAAATTACAAAGGTCCCTTTGAAATCACTATGCTGAAACTGTGGTGGGTAAGGCCTGGAGTTCATTGCTGTGTTCTCCACTTCCCATAAACTTTCCTCGCTCAGTCTTCACGACTAATTTCTGACTTTTAACTGGTCCTGACTTTTTACAGTATCACCTGTGCCGTATTGGCGTGGTAGATAGCCCTGACTATCCTGTGTTCTTCAGGTGCTCTTATAGATTTTACTGATTTGACAAGCTGTCCTGCACTTTTTTTAATTTCGGAACTGTCCTCCTGACAACTTTCATAAGAAGGCTAGTTTTTATTAGGCTGTCAGAGAGCTTATGGCCGATGTGGTCGCTGCTCTGAAATAGGAGGAAAAACAATAATTTTAAAAGATAATAAAAAAATAAAGATTTTTGTGAGTGCATTATAGCGTACCTGAAAATAACAATTGAGTAAAATGAATGGGTGTCATTTGTAAAAAGGTATATTTCTTGACTATATTTTTGTAACAAAGATCATTCTCTAATTTAAAAGCTGTATCAGAGTATGTAGTGTCCTAAAAAGTGCTTAAAAAAAGTGTATATTTAAGTTCCTTAAATTTGCTTGCTTTTTTCGTGGGATAGTAGAGACGCTTAATTTTTTACCTAAGGGGTTAAAATGTTTTTTATTTTACCCAAACTGAGACTATGGTTTTCATGCACAAGATTGTTGACACTCGGGTAGAAAATACTGTATCAGGTATGAATCACAATGTAGTTGGATTGAGGTATTGGGAAGTAGGTTTTGAAAATACTGCAAATTTACTAACTCGCCATGAATATAATGTGGTTGGGCCAGGGAAAGCCCATTAAATTTTCTCCTTAAAAATCTAAGTATTTCTGTGTTTCTGCCTCTCCCCTCTCCTCTTTGCTATGGGTCACCATTATCAGAATGCAATTATATGTTTGGTACAATATTCAACAGATTATTGTATTTCTGAACTCTTAATTATATTTCTAAATATATTTAGAATCTTACTTGTAACTATGAATATATGTAGGTCAGATCATGCATAGGATCAAAGATCATGGATCAAGAAATATTTGCTACTTTAATTTATATTTATTTTAAAACTTAATACTTGCCTTGAGTTCTACTCATATGTTTATACCTGCTTAATTTTATGAAAATTTGATATCATTTCTGTATAATGATTAAATTTATCAGTTATCATTTAAATAATGTGATGTACAATTTTAATATCTTATTTATAAATTGAACTGATTGTTTATTATTATTCTTATGATTATTATTTTCTTTTTCATATAGAAGACAGTTCATCTGTCAGCTTGTTAAATAAAGTAAGTGACTTTTGTACTTTCAATTTAATATTGAGTTTAAACAGCAAAAAAGTTTAGAGCATCAATTTTTCTTTTGTGTCTGTTGTATTATACATTATCAGACCTGCCAACTTTCCGGATTTACTCTGGCAATCCTGGATTTTTAATGCATCTTCCGGGTTTCCGGGATGGACATTATTATTACCGGATTCCGAAACATAAAAAAAATAATGCTGGTTTTAACAATCCCTCACAGTAATCCAGAGTGTGATAGGATTTTTAGTTATATAACAAAAATACCTACTCAGTTCAGGTCATCTATGTCAAGGGAAACCTTAGAAAATTTGCTGATATGCAAATCGAACCCACAGGGACACTATTATGAAGAACAATTTCACAATGAATTTTTAAAAAGAGCAAAATCAGCTACAGTAAATGCTACAAAAATTCCAAGATTTGCTGGGGTCCGTGCTAGGGTAAATATGATGTACATTGTAACGGTTTTAAATGCCTTGCGTAGGAGTTCTTTTATGCGAGGAACAGAGACAACACAAAAAAGACTTCCTTCTTTTGTCCCAAGCTTTTATTACATCGTTTTTAAGGGACACAGCTCATGCAGCACATATAAAGTAATTTAAAAAGGATTGATTTGGCATACAGAGCAATATTTGTCAGCTAAACCCTGTTGGCCTATGTGTTCTCGTCTGCAGTTCAACTCTAACTGCCAAACAACAAAGCGTTCCCTTGGAAGTAGGGTTGCCACATGCAAACCTTGACATGGGTTTCCAGAACTGCCACACCTTACATACATTAAAATATATGATTACAGATTTCAAATATGTAACTTTTGTTTAATATTATAATTTCAAGATGAGCTGAACTGTAAGGAAATATTTTGAACTATGTAATATTATTAAAGAGATCCTATAAACTATTAGTAAGTATACATTATAATTCTTTTATTATAATTTTTTACTATACTGTTTTGTCTTATGTCGATTATTTTATGCACGGTAGAATATTACAGGATTTTGTTCTTACTGAGGTTGGCAGGTCTGCATTATTTACTAATATTACATGTTCAAGAAGTTATAACTATCTGACTAATGGAGGACTAATCAAATAATAATTATTCAATAATGGAATAGACTGTAAGGGTAGGGAATAAAAATGGTCTATAGACCAGATTTGGAGAAGTATAAATCTTTGTTCTTTTAATATGTGAAAGAACGGTAAAATACATTTAATTTACTGAAACAGTAAAAGTACCTCATGGAGGTTATTTCTTAATGAGAAGTTTATCTTAGGAGAAGTATTAAGGGGAGTGGTCACTTTTACGTACCTTTAAAAGTATCATTTTTAGACCTATGTTCGATTGTATGTACTACTCATGATTTAAGCTTGATTTATATGAAATTTTTTGAGTAACTGCCTATAATATTGTTTATTTTAGATGCAATTTTTCAAGGTAATTAATAAAAATGACTTTTTATGCATAAAAAGGGAATATTTTTTTTAAAATCGAGCATTTTGCAGTCAACTACTGTGCGCATTTTGTCAAAATAAATTATTAAGGTACATTAATAATTTTTTACTATATGTGATTACAATACTTCAGGCAACAATATCCAGCAACATTATTCTAAAATATATTAAAACATTTTAGTATGTGCTATTTTTAATTAGAAATTTCAAAAATTACTGAGTAAAATCTTATAAAAAAATTCTTTAAAAAATTAAAATATATTAAGGTTCAAAAATGTTGGTGGATTTTGTTGTCTAAAGTGTTGTAATCACATATAGTAAGCAATTATTAATGTAACTTAATAATTTATTTTGATAGAATGCGCACAGTAGTTGACTGCAAAATGCTCAATTTAAAAAAAATATTCACTTTTTATGCATAAAAAAATCATTTTATTTTTTTATTAATTACCTTGAAATATTGCATATATAATAAACAGTATTATAGGCAGTTACTCAAAAAATTTCTTGTAAATCAAGAAAAAATCATGAGTAGTACATACAATCCAGCATAGGTCTAACAATGATACTTTTAAAGGTACGTAAAAGTGACCACTCCCCTTAAGATGATACGAGGGCAGTGGTGTAGCGAGCATAACTGGTGCCCGGAGCACGATACCTTTGTGCCCTCCCCCCCGCAAAACATATTAATATAATATATAGACCTTATATTGCCCCCCCTCCCCCCCGAAAAACATATAGTAATATAGTATATAGACCTTAAATTGGCAACCCCCCGCTCCCCAAAAACATATAGTAATGTAATATATAGACCTTATATTGGCGCCCCTCTGCAAGTGGCGCCCGGGGCATGATAGACCCCCTTGCCCCCCCCCCCCCCCCATCAAAAAGCTTAAAAAATCTTTGCTTTTCTTGCCTTTTTTAATGCAAATTCTGTTATAATATCTGATACATCTATATCTTCCTAAATGTCCTTTTTGATACTAATAATAGATAAGTCTCAAAGCCTTTCTTGTTCCATTGTTGATCTCAAATAATTTTTTATTATTTTAAGTTTTGAAAAGCTTCTTTCCCTGCTAACCACAGTCATAGGTAATGTTTAAAAAATTCGTATTGCAATCACTAAATTTGGAAACAGATAGAGGATGTTATTTGTAAATAGGTATTGAATCATATTTAATGCATTCATTTCAGGGGAAATATTATTGGTCAGCAATCACAAAATCGAGTACAAAAATTATGAGACAAAAAGCTTTGTTTTTCAGTTGTTGAGATGGACACGTTCAAAATTAATATAGTGCAAATTTATCCCGGTCCGTGTATTTATAGGCTCAGGGCATAAACGAGTATTTTCCTGCAACCTGACAAAAACCACCTGCACTGACACGATTTGATGGTATGATGGATTTAAACGTGTTAAAACAAAAATGAACAATGTATTTCCCAACTGGTTGCGCCGTAGAGTAGCATTTTTAAAACCAATATGGTTTTGTTTATTTCCAATTATATTTGTAAGATGCAATTTTAACTCTAAGTAGCTACCTAGCATAATGATAATAATTTTATATTGATTATTTTACTAATAAATTAGTTTAAAAATTTTATCCCCCGACTTGCCACCTGTTTGCCCCGCACCCCTGACACTCGTGGGTTGGAACAGCCCTGATAATTGTTACACAAGAGTTAAATATACTGGGTCATACAGTTTAAAGCTGAATCGCTGATTCCAAATGGCTATAAGTATGTACAAAACAGCCTTTTCAACTGCCATACCTGTAAAGTAAAGTTAATCACAAAGTGAATTGCATCTGATATTTGTCATGATTTTTTATTTATTTATTTTTTTTTAAATATACTGCTGATAATAAATGAATAGAAATGAAAGTGTATATTCTCTTTCTCTTTCTAAATTAAATCAGCCTGTTATAACATTTAGTTTGTGCCTTGTAGTTTTATATTTGTACAGTTAGAAGAATTATCATAGGCATCTTTTAATATGCCTCTCTTAAATTAGAGAATTTTGATCTCTTTAGGATGTTTATGTAAGGTGTTATCTTTTAATTTTATGTGTTTTATCACTTAACGAGTGTTACTATTAAAATTTATTCTGCTGTAATTATTGGATTTCTTTGAAATTGATCTTTTAGGTCAAAGATGCTGCACCAACCACTCATTTACTTTCACTGTTAAACAAAACGGACAAATCTAATGAACAGATATTCAAGAATGATACGGAATCTGTTCCTTCCCCATCTTCTCAAAATTCTGGTATGTATATATATATATACTATCAGCTAAATGTAAAAGTAACTTTTTTGATTTAATTATTAGATATGTGTATTTTTTTAATTGACTGAAAATCTGCTCTTCTTTTATGTCTGTCATATACATATTCAATTTTGTTTATAAATATATATGAAGTACTAGTGGTTAGCCCATCAAAAATGACATGTTAATTTTAATTTTTATCAATTTACATCTGCAAAGTCAATATTATTTGTATACTTAATAGCTTCTCTACTTTCTTTTATTTAAATTATACACATTTTAAATTATTTAAAATTATGCAATATCAGCACTATTTATTATGATCCATTTAAGATGCAATTTTTTAAAATTTAAATAAAATCTGAACTCCACATAATAGCATCACTTTACTTAATTCTATTACATGTATTAATTATGAAATATTAAATTCTGTCTGTTAACAGACTGCTGCACGTATTCGGTTTAGCAATTCCTGACTTTGTCTTGAAAGCCATCTAGATTTTCGTTCATTGTCCTTACGATGCTTTTTAGCAATGGGACTTTCGTCAACATTCATTTTAAATGTATTACATTGTGCTCTAAGTAAATTTCCCAGTAACGCTAAATAATTAATACAAAAATTTTAACTTAGTTGTTTTATAATTTTAATTCATAAATGAACACGTGCCAAATATAAACCATTGAGGTGTTCAGTATTTTTCATTTAAAGATGTTACAAGTTGAAAAATATTTTTATATACGTATTTTGTTAGAGAGGAAAGTATAATCTATATATATAAAACAGTTCCATAACTGACTGACTGACTGACATATAACGCACAGACCAAACCGCTGGACCCAAAGGGCTGAAATTTTGCATGGGGATTCTTCTTATAGTGTAGGGGTGCACTAGGAAAGATTTTTGAAAAATTCTTCTTAGATTTTTTTAAATTAAATTTTTAAGCTGTTTTAGTAACTTTTTTTAAGTTTGCATTTAAAATAATAAATTGAGCATTATAAAATTTATACCACGAGAAAGACCATAAAAATTCCTTTAAAATAAGATCAGACGTTGTCCTGTTCAAACATTGTAAATCCAAAAATCATAAAATTATTTTAATAAACTATAAATTGTTTGGACCGTTTTGATGAAAAAATATGTAAAAAAAAAAATTTTTTTTAAAAAAAACCTTACACCACCACGCGTACAGTTATATCAACTCGACCTATCTTAAAATGTGGCAAGAATGTGGACGAAATTTCATTAATATGGCTGTTAGTATGACTAATGAATGAGCTGTTCAATACTTCATAAGTTGCATAGAATTAAATGAGAATTGGCAATTTAAATTTGTAGGTTAAGTTAATTGTTATTCAATGCAGGTGTATACAGCATTAAAATTTATGAAAATAAAAAAAAAGTCTGAAACGCGGTCGCAGTGCTGCGTACCGGATCCAATTGTGTACCTAAACTAACCAAAGATCAACAACAACACATAATTTTTTTAAAATTAATTAATTTATTTTCTATCAGATCAAATTGTGAATCTAAACCATTCTCGAATCAACTTAATCGCACACACAAAATTTCATTAAAATCAGTCCAGCCGTTTAAGAGGAGTTCAGTGACATACACACGGACAGAAGAAATATATATATAAAGATATTAAAAATAAGAAATCGAACACAAATCGTTATAAAGTTCTATTAAAAGTGATATTAAAAATACAATAATAAACAGAAATTAAAAACATTATCACTGTAATAGAATGCTTTACAAAAAGTCACATGAAAGTTATGTGTGTTGGCAATTTTAGAAATTTAATTAAATACTTTTAAAAACTTAAGAAAATGTTGCAGTTATGTTAGGTATTTGCTTTGAAAAGCACGCTACCGTATAGACAGTTTTGAACATATCACTACGCATGCGTCGAGTTTGCAACTTTCCGAAAATACTAAATTCAACATTATTGTAATATCTGGTTAAAAAATATATATTATATGGTTAAAATATAAATATATATATTAAAAAAATAATGTAATGAAAAACTGTTTTACTGTGAAAAAGATTCTCTGATTCAATTTTTCTTAATTAAAGACGATAAATGAATCACATTGAATAAATGACTCACTCGTGTTTACATTTTCAAGTTCTCAGTATATAAAATGAATACTTGTTTTTAATTTAATTGAAACACTATGATAGTGCAAAAGGTGGCAGAAAAGAGATAATTCTCTAATGAATATGAAAATCGCAGTGAAAGTGCATTACAATGAAAGGATATTTTATGCTGAGATCATATTTAAACAGTGGCGAGCTGCCTTGAAATTGTCATAATCGTTTATTACAGCCTTCTAAAAATTAAAATAATGTTGATTTGTGTCGATATTATGCTGTTTGTAATAAATTCTTTGGGTTTAGATAGCAAATAATCTTTTTGAACTTTACTTTTAACTTGTTAAGCCTAACTCATAAAGCAAAATGGATGCCATAGGCTGATGTATTTATGAAGCGGTCGCTCCGGAAGCATTCCAGATAGTGATAGATCTGGGCTATTATTAGGATAGATAATTATCTTTATTTTAATCATTTTTATTTTATATACTTATTTTTATGATGTAAGGAATGAAACTTACTTTGACATGAAAATAGTGAATAACTATATACAGTGGAATCTTGATCGATCGTTTCCCGAATCATCGTTTTCCCGTATGTGTCATTTATTTCACCCAGTCCCATCAATCATATTGCTTTGTTATGTTCCCGCATTTATCATTCAGTTCAGTCAGTCCCTTGAAAAACGATAGATCAAGATTACACTGTATTATGATAAATGTGTTGTACTAAGTATGGCTATTGTATATACAGTCGAACCTCCATATATCGAAATTTTCTATATATTTAACTCTTAGCAAATCTCCATGTTCATTACATATAAAAACTGTTTCTATATATCGAAAAAATCTGTATATATCAAAATTTTTTCAAGACATATTGGGAGATTTTATTCCACTTTAGACCGTTTACCTCACGAAAAGTGAAGTTCAGGGGAAAAAGGAAGTTCAGTGAAGGTTATTTCTGGAGAAAGTAGAAGTGTATCAAAAGCAGTCTGTGATGACTGGAGAAGCAATGACTTGAAAAAATTCTAAAAGATTATCAGCCCAATTATATTATTTTAATGCTGATGAAATGGAACTCTTTTATAAGTGTTTACCCAACAGAACTCTAACTTTGAAAGACGATTGTCATGGAGGCAAGAACAGTAAGGGTAGAATAACTGTACTGATAGGTGCTAACATGAGTGGCAAAGAAAAACTTCGATTATTGGTAGTAGGTAAAAGTAAGAACCCTAGAGTATTTAAAAATGTAACGTCTTTAGAGGTTGACAATTGTTCTAATAGAAAGTCATGGATGACAAGTGAAATTTTTGAAGTGTGGATTTTGAAATTGGATAGAAAAACGAGTGATCAAAATAGAAAAATTGCTTTGCTTGTAGACAATTGCCCGACCCATCTTAATGTGTCTTCAAATTTATCAAATGTTAATTTGTTTTTTCTTCCCCCGAATACCACTTCAATATTGCAACCAATGGACCAGGGTGTAATAAAAAAACCTTAAACTTCCATGCCGAAAACAGCTTATCTGGACATTTGAAAAAGAAAAAACTTTACATAAGGTGATTGATATGAGGATATGTGTGGAAAAATTAACCAAAGTGCAGGAAAATGAAGTTTCTGAATCTTCAATAGAAAAAACTGTTTCGCAAAATCTGGGTTCAGCAAGATATTCGTAGTTTTTTAAAAGAATGTAACTGTGATCATTGTAACCACTGTCTGGATTATTGTTTTTTTTAAAGGTATGTAGTACTCAATAAATCTTTCATATTAATTCATTTTTTAATTATTAACTTTTATTTAATGTGATTGGAGTTTGTATATGAAAATTAACTTTAATTTTAATAATTTAAGAGAATCATGATGAAACTAAGATCAATTCTATAAATCAAAATTTCTATATATCAAATTTTTTTCTGGCAATTTGCTACTTTGATATATGGAGGTTCGACTGTATATATATATATATATATACATATGAATGACCCTGATATTTGTTCTTACAAGTTATAGGCTTTGCTGGTCAGGAAAAACCTGTAAAAGTTAAAATTACAAAAGTTTTGGATAATTTTGGTTATTAAGCTTAGCGTTTAAGTTATTTTTAAAAGTTCAACATTTTATATTTTGCTATGAGCAGGATTTATATGATGCTTTTTTAATGAAGAAACATTTACACAGACTGTACTTTTCCGACATGCACGCCTTTCATAAGCAATGAAATGCAGCATTAGATTAAGAAGATATATTTAGGTTCTTTCATCATTACTATTATGAAAAAATTGCCTGCAAAGCAAACTAGTGGTACTCCCCATTGAAAACAGATTGCAATCATCAAATTACTGAGTAAATGCTCTTGACATGAACTTTTGTTAGCTGTTTTGATACTAATGTTATGATGTCTTTTACAAATCACAACCTCTTTTCCAGCCTACAATTTATCTGGTACCCACTGCACATTTGCTTAAAGGGCATTTTTAATAGGTTAATAAAACACCTCAAAGATTAATTGTGGTGACCTGCAGAAAACATTTAGCTTCCTTAGAGATCACAATCTATAAGTTTAGAAGTTGGGTTCTAGAGTGATATAAAAATCTTATTTTGACTGTGGATATCAAGATTTCCGACTACTGATAGTCATAAAAACTGTGCACAATAGCATTATAGTAATGGAGGTAGATAGTCGTTGGAACATTATAAAATATTCCTTCAATAACATTTTCTAATTAATTTTACAGATAATGACATATGCATATCGCCTGAACTCCTTTGCAGTTTAGAGGTATTTCCTTTTTTATTTGTTTGTATTCTATGAATTTAGTGTAGTAGTTTTTGAGAAACTTCAATTCTTTCATTTGTTGGAAATTTTTATTTATCAGGTAAATCTTGAAGAAAGTGACACTGACTGTACGTTTCTTGATGAAAATACTTCAGCTTCTTTCTGCTCAGATCTAGCTTCAGATAATTCTAATGGACCTAAAATTGTAGATGTTGTATCTGGTGATGCAGGAGCAAATGAATTCTTCAGAGATAGTTTACCAAATGAAAACTTAACAGATATTTTATCAAACAAACCTTTTGAAAATGATTCCCAATCAGCCAAAGATTTGGTAAGTATAATGTTACGTTGTGTTACTCCCACTAATATAACGGGCCGTGGTATTTTCTTGGTTCTATTTAAAGTCCAGGGTATGAATGCTGGGTTTGAACTTTCAGGGCAGTTGAAGAAAAAAGGATACAATATGCATAGTGTTATGCTACACCGTCTAAACAAAATATTTAAATTCAACTGTAGACATTGAAGAATGTACCTTCGATTATTTATAATTTATCCAACTGATGTAATCTGGAGTTCGCCTGTCTAATTAACTGTAGGTTCTCAAGTTTGATGTACTGTTAACTTCACAGGTGTTAGTAAGATACTGGACTGGTCTTTTTTAAATTATGACCTACATTTCTCTAAAATGAACAAAACAAACCAACCCAATTTTAATGTTGCGGATTTTTTACCCCCTGGGTGCTCCATAGTAAAGTAATCAACAAAACTTGGCTTGTTAATCTTTTTTGGGTGAGTCTCTTGATCATACATAAACGTGAGAGGTCACAAGGTATTTACTTATGTGGGACCCTCACTTCAGTAACTCTGTTAATAATGTGACAAGATTTATAAAGTCTTTAAAAAAAACTTAAATTAGGATTAACTTTCATAAATCAGAATATTATATCTTAAATATTTTCCATATTGTGTGTAATATTGATGAGCAAATTATTATTTTTGCAGTTGAATGTGTTGGTATTAAATTATTGTGGCTTATCTAAAATATCTTTTTTGGTAATTTTATTGTAGGAAAGTTCATCCGACACCAATGTTGTTTACTCATCTGAATCATCATTGCCTAAAACTGTAACTCAATTTTCAATATTTTCCATGCAAAAGACTATTGCTGTCATTTCTTGTGGTATTGTTGACGCTAATATTCATAATTTGCTTGGAGTTCGACACCACATTCCACCTTTTACAGAGAAAGACTTTGCATCAAGATTATGTAAATATATTCTTTGTATAATTGTTCTTATTAGTATAATTGTATAATTGTTCTTATTTCAATTTAGATCATAATTTTTCTAATTAGACTTTTTCAAAAATTAAAAATCAGTATAAAATAAGAGAGCTATAACTACACATCTTAGTGTAAAGTTTTAAATATATATAACTTTGTAAAGCTTTTTATTAGGTTTCTAATAATGAGATAAACACTTTTTAAGTGGTCTGTCTGAAAAATTTTACAATTGAAAGATGAAAGATCATATTCTGCTTATTGTCTAATATCTCTGGATTAATCTTGCTGTAGAAAAAGGGCTTAGTCAAGATGGTAAGCCATTAGTAAAATTTTATCAAATAACTGGTAAATATCACCATAGATACTGCTTAGTTATGTACCCTTAAACTGGCCTCTGATAAGAAAACTGAAATTGTTGTACAGCAAGATTGATCTGCATTATTATAAAGATATATCTTAACTATTTAAAGCTGGTATCATCAGTTTTCATAAATAGCTCTGGATAAACAGGAAAGCACGTGATGTTCTATTTTTGCCCTGTGTTTTGAATGTGAAAACAGGAATTCTAATAAAATTAGAAAAGAATTTTTTTTAATTTAAACAAAATAAAATGCGTTTAAAACTGATATTTTGAGGCTCATACTCCTCTGCTTTTCAAGTTAAAGCAAACACATTCAAAGAGCACTCCACGTTATGAAATAGACTAAGGATTGGTTAGGTTTCATTATAAAGCATAAACACCGAAATAATGAGGCTATATATATACATATGTGGTGACTCCATGTACATAAATATCTCCACCAACATTCGATATGTCACTGGAAAGGGTAATTTCATAGCCGATGCTCTATCCCGTATAGAGGAGATAACACTTCCGTCTACAATCAACATGGAATCCTTAGCTGACGCACAAACTACTGATCTCGGCTTCCCAGAAATTTTGGCTAACACGGAGAAACATTCGTTGCTACCAAAACAATTTCCTATTCCAAATTCTGATAAACTTTTGTTTTGTGATACTTCTACCTCTAAAATTCGACCTATTGTTCCTTGTACCTTTCGTAAAGTTGTTTTTGATGCTGTCCATGGATTATCACATCCAGGCATTCGAGCAACCATAAAGCTCATTTCCCTTCGCTATGTCTGGCCGAATATGAAAGACGATATTAAATTATGGTGTCGCACATGCGTGTACTGTCAACGAACGAAAGTCCATAAGCATACTGTCACACCTTATGGTAACTTTACCATCCCTGAAGGTAGGTTTAAACACATACATATTGACCTTGTTGGCCCTTTGCCAACTTGCCATGGTTTCACTTACTGTTTAACAGTTGTTGACCGCTTTACTCGATGGCCCGAGGTTATTCCTTTAACCGATATAACTGCAGAGACGGTTGCTAAAGCATTATACTTTAACTGGATTGCGCGGTTTGGTACCCCAGTGCGTGTTACCAGCGACCAGGGGAAACAATTTGAATCGTCACTATTTCGAGCTTTTGCTTCACTTTTTGGCATTCAAATTCACCGTTCATCTGTGTACAATCCAAAATGCTATGGCATGGTTGAACGCCTACATCGACCATTAAAACAGGCTGTCGGGAATCCGGCAAAAGATTCCATTGAAAAATTTAAAAAGAGTGAAATTGCGCAGGAGCGCTCTATAGAAATGAAGCCAAAAATATTTATAAAAACTACTTATTAAATTTAACTAGAAATACGTGAAAAATACTAAGGTATGTGCGTGGAGGTGAGGTCAAAAAAAGTCACTGAAACATTGTTAAACTTGAAACGGTTTAATTATCCGTTCATAAAAATAACAAAGTAGCAAAATATAAAACAGTTACGTGAGTCCTGCTTAGAATAGAACATCGCAGGATTAGAAATACGGTTGACGTTTCCTCGGTCGGGACAGGCGCGGCATCTTCATTCCTCCATTGGCGGCGAGTTAGGGCATCGGCAGGGAACGGCACTTGAACAGGAGCGACAGGCGGAATCAGATTGATGAAAGTCTTGTAAAAGCTTCCTTATATTCACGGCGGCTGGCGCGAACGTCCAATAACAGATCGGGCGAAGTACGCATGTACTTACGATATTTGCATGTACGATATTTGCGTACATTTACATTTTACACAAAATTTAAATACTGATGCAATGCGATACAATTTTAATCTCATACGATTTGTATGACGCGTTACATGTTAAATTCCGTTATGGAAGGCAAATATTTTTAAAGTTAAAATAATAAGATTGTAAAGGAAAATGAAAGGGTGAATGAATCGTGACAACGATTCACATAGGCGTTTAACCGATAAGAATTGTTTACAGTATGGCGCGGCGCCGGAAAGCTTTAAGAACGTGGGTGAACAGGTGAGGAAATTAAAAATTTTTTTTTAAATATTCCTAACAAGTGGCCCCCTTCAACCACTGGGTTTAAAGTAGAGTAAAAGGTTAACATAAAATATACAAGACATTTAGTCTAACAATACAATATACACAAGTATTTAAATTTTACAATTTGAAAATTTTGAAGAATCCAGATAACCATATAGATAAGGGAGATATAAATTAAATTTTCCCTATTGGAATCGCTGGTTACCATGGCTTAATATCTTAAGACCTGGATTTTAAATTTTAAATTAAATAATGGTTAAATAAAAAATTTCTTATTAAATAAGTTAACCCTCTCTAAAACTTGAGGTTTAGTAAAATTGTCAGCAGGATTTGCCTTAGTTTTTATATATTTAATTTCAAAGGTTTTATCCAAGACCAAGTTTCTTAAAAAATGAAACTTTACATCAATGTACTTAGTCCGGACATTTTCGATCGCTGACTTCGAAAAGTTTATTGCGGCTTCATTGTCGCAATATAATGTAAAATTTTCGAACTTAGTATCAATTAAATTAAATTTATTAAACTCTAATAAAATGTTTTTAAACCATACCAGCTCCTTTGCAGCTTCAGTCAACGTCACGTACTCAGCTTCCATCGTTGAAAGAGTGACGCTTTTATGCTTGAAGGTTCGCCAAAATAGTGGTGATTCATCAACTAAAAGGAGTATTCCACCTACCGACACCCGGTCGTCTCGATTCGAGGCAAAGTCCGAGTCACTGAAGCAGTGAATGTCCGGTGTTTCCACTCTTGATAAGTTCAGCTTGAGATGTCGTGTGTCGTAAACGTAACCTAATAACCTTAGTAGTAAGTGCCAGTGATATTGTCCAGGATTTTCTTGAAATTGTGAAAAATTATTCACGGCATAGGCGATATCCGGACGTGTCTTCAAAGCAATATAAGAGAGGCATCCTATTAGGCTCCGATATGGACATTTACGCATTTCGTCGATTTCCTGTTCAGTGGTAGGTCGTTGATTGCGTGAGAGTATCGTTCCCTTTGAGATTGGTAAGGAGCTGTGAGGAATTTTAAAATGTTTAAACGTGTCATAAACTTTTTCAATGTAGTCTGTTTGGTTGATAGATAGGTGGTCTTTTTCCTGTATAAAATTTATACCTAATAACCTTTTGGTTTTTCCTAGGATTTTAATATCAAATTTAGATTTTAGCAATTTTATACCATTATCTATATCCGCACTGGATTTTCCAAAAAGTACCATATCATCAACATACAATATCAAAAGAATACTATTTGAAAATACATAAAGGCAGTTACACCATTCGAATTTAACAAAGTTCAATTCTAAAAGAGTTTTATTAATTTCAAAGAACCATTCTCGGCCTGATTGGTGTAAGCCATAAAGCGCTTTCTTAAGCTTACAAACAAAGTTTGGTTTAATATCTACTCCCTCGGGAGGTTTCATATAAATATCATAACTCAAATCTGCATAAAGGTAAGCATTTTTCACGTCAAGTTGACAATTGAACCATTTACAAGTTTGAACAAGAACAGAAAAGAAAAACCGTAAAATCGAAAAATTAACTACCGGGCTGAAAACTTCATCGTAAGTTTCGCCTTTACGTTGCTTATAACCTTGAGCAACAAGTCTGGCTTTAAACCTTACGACATCAGAGTTTTCGTTAGCTTTTAGGGTAAAAACCCAACGGCTACCGATTACATTAACATTATTAGGTTTTGGGACAAGATCCCATACTTTTCGTTCATTAATAATAGAGAGTTCGTCTTTAATAGCTCTTAGCCAATGTTCACTTTGAGGTGAAAAAATAGCTTCCTCATAAGAATTAGGTACATTCAAAGTCTGTAATTGTCAAAAGTCTTTAACATCGTTACCTACAACATTTATATTTGAGGTTTCTAAATTGCCTGGTACAACACCTGTATAAGTATTTTTACCACTAAAATCAAAGAATATAGGATCAAATTTAAGATTCTTAGATTCACAAAATTCTTTAGCTTTTACAGATGAGTTAAGTGTAACGTCTGATCCCTGAAGATCATAATAAACGTCTACCCTCGATCGGTCTTTACGTAAAACAGCGCGTCTATTCCAAGTCATATCGCCGCTTGTACTTGGTTGTATCGCGACGGTTTGGGTAGGTTCTTTTTCAACAGGTTCTGTTTGATGTTCCTCAATTGATTCGTCATCTGAGCTTAAATTTTGGTCATTGCGGTAAGTAAAAACGTGGGAAGGGTCCAGTTCGCTTCCAGATTTAGTAAAGCTTTTAGTTGGTTCGCCGAACCTAACATCACTGGTTTCCACTATTTTATTCTCGGCAGGAATCCACACTCTATAACCACGTGTTAACATGGCATATCCTACCATTATCCCTTTCTTTGCTCGCATATCTAGTTTGGTACGGAGCTGCTTGGGTACAACAACAAAAGCATTAGAACCAAAAATTTGTAAATGTTTGACTGATGGCGTTTGGCCCCCGTAAAGCTCAAAAGGGGTTTTCTCTTGGTGAGAATGGCACACACGGTTCCAAACATATGTAAAACATAGAACGGCTTCTGACCAGAAACTATCATTTAGTGAACTGTCCTCTAGCATGACCTTTATAGCATCTACCGCCGTTAGATTGAATCGTTCCGCCACACCATTTTGCTGAGGCGTGTAAACGTTGCTGCGTTCTGCTCGAATGCCCTGATTTTCTAAAAAGTTTTTAAATTTTTCATGCACAAACTCTAAGCCGTTGTCCGTTCGGACATTAATAATTTTCCTATTTAAAAATCGTTCCGCCCGTTTTTGGAATTTAGTAAAATATTCAAACACTTGGGTTTTATCTTTTAGAGGGTAAACTGTTGTCTTCTTAGAGTGGTCATCTACAAAAGTTAAGAAATAACGATGTCCGTGAAAGGATTTCACTGGAAAAGGGCCGCATAAATCAGAATGAATCAGCTGTAAAGGAAATTGAGACCTTGGACCGCCTATACTTTTATGAGGTTGGCGTTTAGCTTTAGCGATTTGACACTTGTCGCAATTAAATTTGAAATGTTTAAAATACGGCAGACCTCTTACCGATTTGTTTCTGCTAGTGTTGATTAGAAATTTAGAATTAATATGGCAAAATTTTCGATGCCAAACTTTAAAATTTGTTAGATTCACATCGTTTGCGTTGGCTGAAATTTCGGATTTTATGCGCTTCACTTTCGGAAAGCATTTATATAAACCATTTAATTTCTTAGCAACAAACAATCGTTCACCCGATTGAGAGTAGACATTTATCTTACTTTTACCACCAACAAACTTTGCCTTAGCGTCATCAAATTTAGATCCCGCGATTAAGTTTCTGTTTATACTGGGTGAATACATAACATTAAGTAATGTCACCTCTTGAGACTGATCAGGATCATCATGAAAAGTTAATTTGACATTGCCAACTCCTTCAATGGGGTAAGTAGCGTCACCCACAGCCACGCTCATTTCCTTATTGTGAACTGGTTTAAAAGTATTAAAAAGTGACCTGTCACCTGAAAAGTGAGCTGTAGCAGCTGTGTCAAAAATCCAAGCATTTGGATCCGCTACGGTATTTAAATTTGTTTCTATTCCTAAACTCATCTCAACATTCGCCGCAAAATCTTTATCTTTACTTTTAATTTTACTCCTACACACTGTGGCATTGTGATTTCCTTTCCCGCATTTTGTGCATTTTTCAACTTTAGCTTTATTCTTTTTAGAATTTTGTTTTTTATTAAACTTTACACTATAAATACTAGAATTTTGCGTTTCGAGATCAGAGCAACTCTGCTTAATTCTCGATTCTTCGCACAGTAATTCTTTTAAAACATCGTCGTATTTAAAGTCCTTATCTTCCCATCGATAGATAGTTTGTATGATTCCAGCAAATTCAACAGGTAAAAACCGAATAAGTTGAAAAGATTGGAACACCTCATCGAGCTCGTAACCTGCATCTTTCACTTGTATGATGATTTTCCTCAATCTAGCAGCATACATGCCTACAGACTCACCGTCTGGCCGGGTATTAAAAAACGTGTCTAAAAGACCAATTAACCGAGCCCTAGATTTTGGTTGAAAGAAATCTCTTAAAGTTTCCCAGGCTACGCGAGGATCTTCAGTTTCAGATATTAAATTTCTTAATTCTTTACTAGTATTCAGATAAATTGTAGAATAACCGCGTTGTACGCGAACTCTAAAATCTTTCTGTTCCTTCGCAGAAGCGGTAGCTGCGGGTGGCTCTTCTATCCCTTTAACAATTGACCATGCATCACGGTCAAGCAGTATAGCTTTTAAATCTTCTGACCATGAGACATAGTTGTCTCTGGTTAAAGGTTCAATCATTACTCTTTGATCATAGTCACACATCATGAATTTATACAATATTACATACAAAGACAAATATAGGAAAGTTAAATATTTTCTTGGCCCCCCACTAAAACATACTCAAACTCCAGCACATACAATGAAATTTTTAAATACACAATAAAATTTTTCACACTAAATTGGGATTTAAACAAATTGGGAATTGGCTTCTTAAATTTTTATAGAGATTAATTTTTTCTGACGGCCCATAACCCTTGTCGGGAATCCGGCAAAAGATTCCATTGAAAAATTTAAAAAGAGTGAAATTGCGCAGGAGCGCTCTATAGAAATGAAGCCAAAAATATTTATAAAAACTACTTATTAAATTTAACTAGAAATACGTGAAAAATACTAAGGTATGTGCGTGGAGGTGAGGTCAAAAAAAGTCACTGAAACATTGTTAAACTTGAAACGGTTTAATTATCCGTTCATAAAAATAACAAAGTAGCAAAATATAAAACAGTTACGTGAGTCCTGCTTAGAATAGAACATCGCAGGATTAGAAATACGGTTGACGTTTCCTCGGTCGGGACAGGCGCGGCATCTTCATTCCTCCATTGGCGGCGAGTTAGGGCTTCGGCAGGGAACGGCACTTGAACAGGAGCGACAGGCGGAATCAGATTGATGAAAGTCTTGTAAAAGCTTCCTTATATTCACGGCGGCTGGCGCGAACGTCCAATAACAGATCGGGCGAAGTACGCATGTACTTACGATATTTGCATGTACGATATTTGCGTACATTTACATTTTACACAAAATTTAAATACTGATGCAATGCGATACAATTTTAATCTCATACGATTTGTATGACGCGTTACATGTTAAATTCCGTTATGGAAGGCAAATATTTTTAAAGTTAAAATAATAAGATTGTAAAGGAAAATGAAAGGGTGAATGAATCGTGACAACGATTCACATAGGCGTTTAACCGATAAGAATTGTTTACAGTATGGCGCGGCGCCGGAAAGCTTTAAGAACGTGGGTGAACAGGTGAGGAAATTAAAAATTTTTTTTTAAATATTCCTAACACAGGCCATTATGTGCCTATCGCATCTCAATTGCGTTGATGTGCTTTCTCCAGTACTTTTAGGCCTCTGATCTGTGTACAGAGAGGACCTTAAAGCGTCATCTGCAGAGCTTGTGTATAGTGAGACAATTCGTCTTCCTGGGGACTTTTATGATGATACTACTCTTCCTCCATTGACACCAGCTTTTATTGAAACTCTCCGTAATGTCATCCGGGAAACACGTCCATGTGCTGCCTCTCGTCATAGTATATCCAAGTTATATGTGCCGAAAGACTTCGAGACTTGCAGTCATGTTTTTCTCCGACACGATGCAGTTCGTCGCTCCTTGCAACCTCAGTACGACGGACCATTTCATGTTGTCAAGCATTTACCAAAGGACTTCGTAATTTCTGTCAACGATACTGAAAAAACTGTGTCCATCGACAGACTGAAACCAGCATATTTATTATGTACGGATAGTGACAACACAGTTATTTCAAGACAACCACTCCAATATGTCCCAGCACATCTGTGACTCGTTCCGGTAGAAAAGTACATTTTCCTAAACAATCGTCTTCACTGATTGAAGACTAGGAGGGGAGTGATGTGGTGACTCCGTGTACATAAATATTTTCACCACCAAAATTTCACTGTTTTGGATTGGCAACACTGTTTATGTTCACGCGTTTCGATTCTCTTTGCTAGCTGCGACGATGTTTTTCGCTTAGCTAGAGGCAATTACCAATATGATTAGTATGTTGTAAATAAAGTGTAAATAATATAAAAATTATATTTCCTTGAACATCAGTATATCAACATACGCCTCACATACATACATACATACATAGAATGAGTCTAGCTTCGTACTGTCAGACTTTTTCTAAATTAAATTTAATGATTTACTCATTGTTGTCTTGGTTACAGATAAAAATTTTCATTTTTCTTTAATTTATGTATTTTTCTGAATTTCAGAAGAGTTTAACTTTTGCAATTTATGCCTTAAATAATCCAAACTTTCAATCCATAAAACATTGTAAATTAATGCAGTTGTATTTAAAAATATGAGCATAAAAATAATTTCAGTTTTCATGTAATTTTGTAATAGTATTGAAGAAAATACTTCCGTATTTTTAAATTTTTATAGTATTATCAGCCTTATAAATATTTTCAAAAGTTAACTAGTTAGGTTTGGTTTGGAGTGTGACGGACAATTTTAGCTATACGAGGGCTAATTAGACTGGGACCTACTGCTTAAAGCCGATTCCGAACAGGTACAAAGATCCATGCCAAGAGTGGGATTCAAACTCACAGACTCTGGTACTGAATGCCAGCACCCTAGCCATTTGGCCATCATCCTCAGAATAGTTTGTTAATCTATAGTAAACAAGGGGGATAAAAGTTAAATGAGGTACATATTAATCTTAATAAATAAGTTGGGCAGTGGTATTGTTTCATTTTTTGTGTGGTATTTTAATTATTAATCACTATTATTATTCAGAATTTTTTTAAAAATTTGTAATAACTCAAAATAATACTCTGTAATAATTTGCAAGTAATGGGAATAAGTGTCCCCATGCTCATGAGCTTCAGGCTCCTGGTAGCACCAAAATAGGGACCAGCACAGGACTTAAAAGAGCATCTCAGCATCAGATCTCAACACCTCTCATGCTTCTTCATGACATGTCTAATCAAAGACAAATATACTGGTCAGAACTTTTGACCCATTTTAGATAAAAATAGAGTGTGCTTTGTTTCAGTTATGTTTTAAGTGAGTGCTATAAATTTTATTATCACTTTAATAGATGTTTAAGCCAGACGATAGCTGAATGGCTAGGGCGCTGGCATTCGGTACCAAAGTGTGGGTTCGAATCCCACTCTTGGCATGGACATTTGTAGCCTTTCGGAATTGTCAGTAGGCCATTTAAGCAGTAGGTCCTGATCTAATTAGCCCTTGTGTAGCAAAAGTTGACCGTAGCACTTCAAACCAAACCATAGATGTTTAAACGTATTATCTTGAATATGATATGCTTTTGTTAAGTTGCATTAAAAGACCTTGTTTTTTTATTGCGAGGAACAGATAATCTATCTTTATCTGTGAACAGCTAGAAGCTCTTTAAGTAGTTTAATATAATATCAGTGTACTCTTACAAATTTTAATTATGAGGGTTTTTTTTCATTATTCGTTTTGTTTTCAAAATGTGCAGTACATATCCTTTTAAGAATTTGTTTTTATAATGTGTTTTCTTTTGAAGATACCCAATTACGAAAAGAAAACTTTATGACCTTGTCGCCATGGTGGATGATACAGAAACATTTCCTACCTTCAAATCCGCCATGCACTGCTTGTGGGAGTAGAGCTTTCCGTATAAATAGTTGCTATGAATTCCTTGATGGTTTGTGTTGGACATGTGATAATACTGAGTGAGTAGTCATTATTTCATATACATTTTCTTTAAGCTGAGGAGTTAAAAATAGTCCTTAAATTCTTTAAGATATTTATTATCCTGATGAAATAGCTAAAATAGCCATAATTTTAAAATTTGATAGTGTATGCAAGGAACTGAGTAGGGGGGAATAAATGTTTTAATAGTTAATTTGTTAAAATATTCTCATATAACTTTTTTTTTGTTGTTTGTTCCATATTTTGTAGGTAAAATTTATGAATCAATGTATTTTCTATTTCAGTATTTTATTGAGCATACTTTCCTTAGTTATGAAATTTTTAAGATGATTTTTAAAATTATTCTATCAATTGCTTTTAAGCTAATTATACAGATAGTTGCATCCTCTCTTTTATTAAGTCATGAGGAATTGTGTTGTTTTTATAAAAAATAGATCCATTTATTCTGGTAAATATATATATATACACACAGAGGTAGCCCTTCTACAACATGGCTTCGCTCTAACACGATAGGGAAATTGCGGGAACCCTCGTATAACACTGCAACCTGTAACACAGTTTCACTGTAACATGATAAAAATATTGTGAATACCTTTGTACAACACTGTACTTCTACAGCACTAGATAACATGATTTTTGTTTAACACATTTAAAAAATAAAATACCTTAAAATAATGACGGGAGGAATAATGAACTCTAGTAGCTGTACATGAAATTGTATAAACAAATTATAATTTATTCATTTCTAACTTTATTCCGAAGTCATAGCGGAAAGCATCGTGCACAGTTTACATGTGTGATGTAATACCTCCACATGGACAAATGCTGTGTCGTTTGAATTTATGCTGATTACGTTGGCAGATGCACTTTTGATTTTGTTTAGATTAATGTACATTTTGATCTCTCTATGAGAAGCTTTGATTTAATCCAGTCATGCTGGAGTAATGTAAATAATTTGTAAAAATTTACATTAAACTTGTAGTTTGAATATACCATGTGGCATGACTTAGTTCTTTCGATTTGTCTAACCTTCCGCTGAAAGAAGCCAAAAATTCAAAAAGGAGATGTGAAATTATCTATCTCCATACCGTGAAATTTACAATGACCTTGTAAGAGCCAGCAAACAAACCAAAATTACAGATTTTTTTTAAAGAGGATAGGAGGTGCAGAAACTCTAAATGAAGAAAAAGGTTCTGAAAGTGAAGGTGATATTGTTCAACCGAAAAAACGTTCTTATTTGATTGTACTGAGCAGCGATGAGGAAGAAATTTATAAAATTGTCACATTAAATGAAAATAATATTTTTTGTTTCTTTTTGTTTTGTGTTATACATACATATATATTTTTAATAAAAATTAAGTTGCTTATATGGAATTTTAAAAAAAAAAGTGTGTTTATAATAAGTCCCCTTTTTGTACTGGCTCTGGGTCTCATATAATACGGTTTCAAACAACACTGCATTTTCTAGGAACCTATCTACCGTGTTATAGGAGGGTTACCTGTATATACATTTTAAGGGGACTCATGGACTTACTAGAGTGCTAGTTAATTCAAATCATAAAACCTCAAGTTGCATTGTTAATTTCTATCTTGTTTGTTAAAATTGTATTTAGTTGATAAATCAGTGTTGTAAGAGTTATATTTCATTTGATTGCTATTCTTTTTTATTGCCTGTTTTATTCTTACTATAGCTGGTCGATAGAACAAATGTCTACTAATTTTACGTTATAAATTGCCCATATCATATGGTGGTTAATATCATGAGCTTTCACACAGTGAGTTAGGGAGTAGTATTGGTTCCCTGCATGATGCTTCCATAATAAAGTAGCCCTCAAGATCATTTTGTGGATAGGCTAATGTTCTGAAAACAAAGTTCCTGTAGCATAAGAAAAAAAATTATAATTCTGTTATGCTTTTTTTTTTAAAATTATTATTATTATTATTATTATTATTATAAATATGAAAATAATAAAAGTTTAAATATTTGTGATTAAGATTTAAAGTAATTTGTATTTGAAACTTTAGAGTGTGGATTATGTGTGATTTGAGAATGGATTTTTGGTGTTGAAACAAACATATGTGATTGCTTACTTGGATTTATAAATGTAATAGAATTTTTTTTTTAAAGTTTTTTTTTCCTGTGACATACATGTATATATAGATTTTTATCAAAAAGTGATGTTGTAAGAAGAATTAATAGCTGAAACCAATATTTGACTTTTGTCTGAATCTCCTTAACCCACAAAGCATTTGATAAAACTTTTTCCATCACTTTCTTTAAGCTGGAAAAGCATTTTCAATTGATTATTTTATTTTATAATTTGATGTTCAAAAACATCTTATGCCGTGCATTTTTTATGCCGCTGAATAACAATATAGATAGTGGAATAATGCATGACAATGCTTTTTAAATCTGAAAGAAAGTGACATAAAAATACGTTTTAAATGCTTAGAGCAGGGGTTCCCAAACTTATTTTACCCTCTTTCCAGAGAAAAGATGACTCACGACCCCCCTGGAAATTTACCTTCCTATGAGAGCAAACAGAGATACAATGACTAATTTTCATCCTTTTATGTATCTATATTTCTTCCTATATCATAGAAAATAGTAAAGAAAGATATTCTAAATATGACACCTTGAAGCTTGAAATTATAAAATTATTTATTAAAATCAACCATAGTTACATTCCCTTGACACACAAAAAATTAAGATAATGAAGGATAATATTCAATTTAGTAAAATTTACAAATACCAGTAAAACTAATGAGAAGGATGAACCTGGTGCACAGCAATCAGTTTATTTGTATTCGGCTCTATTTTAGTCAGCAGCATTCTTAAATCACCATGATTGGCAATATGCAGTCTGTTTTTGTTTCTAGTTAACAGATTTGTGACCACACTGAACACACATTCCACTAAATAGGATGAAGGAAACGCTATTAAAAATATTTGTACCACAGCCTGTCATATATGGTAAAGTGTTGGTATCTCTTTTGCTGTTGATAGCTGTGTTTGAATTTAGAATTTAATTCTTCATTTGTTGTTACTTCTATTAGTTCTTATAATATTACAGCTTCTTCTGAGTTTGATCCTGAAAAAGGGTCCAAAAACCAAACAGTTATGTTCATTTTAAGAATGTCTTCAAATCGTTGGTTGAAGTCAGAATGGAAAGCCCAAGTGCTGACAATAGATAAGCATGTCTTCATCAAGTTTTTCTATTGTTGATAAATGTGGAAATTGGTGGAATTCCCCCTCTTCTTTCTTTCTTTCTTTTTTTAAATTTTATTCTAGAAACTTTGTGACAAACTTGGAAATCACATTTTTTGTTTTTATTAATTTCGGCTCATTGGCTTCAGGTTTTTGATTTGTGTCATTGAATTTATTAAGCAAGTCTGTCAAATAGGCTATGTCATTTTTGGAATTGATTAAGTTGACTCGTAAATTATCTTTGTTTTCTAAGAATTCTAGCATGGAGTCAAAGAGTTTATAAAATCGATCCAAATAGGCACCTTTTGACAGCCAACGAACTTCTGTATGAAGCACCAAGCAACTGAATTCTTCGTTGTTTTTATTAGTGATAGCACATGGTTCAGGAAGTAAACACCGAATACACAATGTAACAAAAAAAGAAATTTAATTAACATATAAAGAAAAACTTAAAGCACAAATCTGCTGCTGAACATGGCAAGCTCTAGATTACAAAAGAACAGAACACTCACAACACTTTAAAGAGATGGAATATATAATTTCTACTCTTTAAAAACTTGCATGATCCTTTCGTAGTTTGTAATTGGACCTCTCTTTTCTATTGGCGGTTTCATCCAATGGTTCTTCCTTTCCAATAACAAAGCCTCAACAACCTTTATCTATCATGAGAATTCGCATATCTACTTTCCATGTTTCGTAATTATCACTCCAAAGTCCAAAGTAATTCAAATGCTTCAGGTATGAGCGATATTTTAGCTTTGTACACTATAAGAAAAGCGTTTTATAGTCTAAATTTGAAAACGTAAAACAGGCATGTCAACGTTCTACAGTTTTCAGTGCAAAATTGTCCAAACAATCTGTTATTCAATGCGCTGTATCTGATTTTGTTGACTGCTTGAATGACATGCTGCAATGACCTATGCAGGCATTTACTGAGATTTTCGGCAACTAAAGCTGCCGATGAATGACGCAAAATATGGCGAATACATTCAGAACTGATTTTTTAAAATATGCAAGCAGATCCCTGTAGCATCCTATCATCGCTGGAGCACCATCAGTAGCACCTGAGAAGATATTTCTGAGGAGGGTTTCTTTTTCCTTTAAAAACTGTTCAAATGCATGAAATATTGATTCTTCCTTGGTATCAGTTTGCAAATTTTTTGTGAGTAATAATTCTTGGCATATATTTTATTCTTGTGTAAATTGCATGTATGCTAAAAGTAAGGCCTCATTTCCTGGCAAAGTTGATTCATCAAGCTGAATAGAAAATTAGGATATTTTTAAATACTCACATTTTAATACTCACAGTCTTCAACATCTTGAGCCATTTCATCAATTCTTCTGTGTACTGTATTATTGCTCAACAGAATTTTCTTTGTAATTTCAGATGCTGGCTTGTGTAGCCCAGTGCATATTATTTCAGTTAGCCGGTAGAATTAGTTCTTCCTCAATAGTATGCGGTTTTCCCAATTTAGCAGTCATTAGCGAAATATTATATGAAGCACGCAACCCATCATCACATTCCTTGGATTCTATTCAGAAGGGTTTTGTTAATGTTGCCTTTCTCAAAAAATTTCTTTGATTGCTTGAAAATAAGATAAGGTTTTAAATTTCTTATCAGCATGTACTTTTGTCAAATGTTCTAGCAATCTTGAAGGCTTCATTGCTTCATTTGATAAAACTTTTTGGCAACTCAGCACACCTGTAATCTGTTGTTTGTAGGCAACTGAATGAAGCCATAGTTCAAATTTTCAATACTATATTGTCTACCTTTTCTCTTAAGTTCAGCCATGATATTATCTGTAAAAAGGCAAAATACAAACATTCTTAAATACTAATGAAACTAATAAATTGTTTTTTTTCTTTGCTAAGCATTATATATCTAATGCTAGCATTATCTAAGCATTATTTAGCTAATGTATTTTATATTAAATTGTCAAATATCAAACTACATTTATCAGGCAATAATTAATTTATTATTTTTTCTTTACAAATTATTTATTTATAATAAATCCCAAACTTTCTCCAAATACTTGTCCACAACACTATATCGATTTCGCTCCTTGCTGTTGGTATCTACTGCTGAATGATGTTTTCGGAGCAACCCTGATTCAACTTATTTTATGGAGTTAAAACGTGTGAGAGATGGTCCCACAACTCTAATAAATAATAGTGCTGAAATAGTTTTCATCAACAAAGAATCTCTAGTAAGGCTAACAATCGAATACATTTGTGAAAATCCCATTCGCTTGAAGATACTGGAATGGTTGACATTATAATTTAAAGGTTATTGCTTTTCTGAAACTATTTTTTTCTCATAAATAATCACAAAATCAACGAATAATTTCTCTCTCATTCAATTTAAATTTAGTAGACAGTTCTTGCATTTTGTTCTCTACAAATGTTAATTGCAAAGGAATATCATCTGCCTATAATTTCATAACAAGTATTTTTGCCGCTCATACTAAATCAGCATTTTCATTATCAAGCAATTTATATTCCAATGAATTTTTCAAAGTTTTGTAAAATTCTTCTGGATTGTTGGGAAGGTCATTTTTATAACCTTTTTCACGAAGTTCAACTCCATCAAAACTTAAAATTTTGACCGCTCTGATAGAATATCTGTAGTATGATCCAGGAGTCTTTGGACTTTCTTCAAAAATCTGTACTAGAGGTTTAATTTTTTCATTTGCCCTATACAAGTCAAGATCAAGGTCTTGTAAATCCAAGCTTAAGTCACTTAATTCTTGAAGCACATCACACATGTCCTAAATCTAGGATAAATTCTGTTGTAATTTTTTTTTTTTCTAATCCTTCATACATACATCTTTCTTTAGCATATCTCGTAAAATCAGTTTCTGCATATTGAAAATATTTCACCAGTCTCATAGTTATTCCAAACTGCAGAAACTGTTTGAAAACTTGATGCAACCCAGCGCGTGCTTAAAATTCGACCATTTCTAGTTCAGTCCAGCAATCTCACACACTGTTTTAGTTATCTAGTATTTTTCCCGAATTTCTTTGTACATTACAAGCTTATCAATAAATCATTTGAATCTAACAGTACTGAAAACAGATTTAATGGTATCATTAACTGATAGTTCAAGTCTGTAATTAACACAGTGCCAAACTATCAAGGATGGAAATTGATCTTTTATTAATTTTGTCACTCCATTCTTCCGACCCATTAGAACTTCTGCACCGTCATATAATACTTACTAAATTATCATTTAAGAAATATTGTGGCATTCCTTGTGTCTCAAGACATTCAAAAAGGGAACTGAAAATACCTTTTGCTGTTACACTTTTAAGTTCAACTAAATCTAGATGGGTAGGTCCACGAGATCTCAACCCCAACCTCTGGCCAATGTCTAGGATTGTAGCTAATCATTCCTTACTCTTCGCCAAATATCAACTCTTGCCCCCAGAAAAAGCTCTCGGTGAGGGAACAGGTAACTCTATCTATTGATGATTGATGTTTAATACAACACCAGGGAGAAAATATAAGTATAATTGGTGCAAAATACAGAATAAGGGGTAATGACTAAGATTCTCAGGGCTATAAATAAGACCAAAAATAGAATACTAAATCACTAGATACTTAATGAGTATCACAATACATGATTATTTCCCGCCTAGGTCTTTCCTGTACACTCTGTGTCCATTGTCCTCTGAATTTTTCAGAATTGTCTCGTCTTCTTTCTTAATGCTTTCCCTGCCCCCCAGTTGTCACCCAAAGCTACAACTGCCCCCCCCTGGAGGCAGTATCACTCACTTTTGGAAACCCTGGGTTAGAGGGTTAAAGAGCCTTTAAATTCAAGATTTATCATTAGAGACTTCCTAGATCTGGAGATTTCCAGGGGGTATTTCCATTAATTTTTATATATCTGATTTAAGTATTTCAGATTTTTTTCCCTCATATTTTCAAAAAATATTATTACCATGTTTTTAATGTTTCGTTTTGAGAATCTTTCCATTTAAAATAATTTTCTATTTTCATTTTTGTAAACTCAGTAATTGATTAGATTTTTTATTGTTAATATTTAATAACTACGAGGGTAGGCTGAAAAGTAATGCACACATGCTTGTAGAGCGCAAACAAAAAGAAATAGCGAGATCGGGCAATCCACGACTTGACAGCTGCCTTCACCACATCGTCCGAGGTGTAATGATTACTCTTGAGTAGAGGAAAAAAAATAAAAATTGCAAGGCGCAAGATCGGGGGAATAAGGAGGGTGTGGAATCGGTTCAAACTTCAGGTTTCGCAGAGCCTCTCCAGTCCGACGCTGTTCTCGCCTGTGAGACGGCATGGTACCCATCGAGCACAGATTTTACGGTATCCCAATCGTTCTATAATGAAGCAGACACATTCCTTAGATACTCCATTATGGTTTGCGATACGCTTTTGAGTGATTCGGCGGTCATTTTGAATCAAATCGTCGACGAGTTTGCGATGTTCATCGTTTGTGGCAGTGATCGGACGTCCGTTGTGTGTTTCATCAACAATCATGGCTTTTCCAGGCTCGAAACCACGAAATTTTATTACCCATCGATTTACAGTACCCCTATCAACAGCATCGTCACCTTAAACAGCCTTTCAACGACGATGAATCTCAGTAGGACTCACTTTTTCAGCAGTTAAAAATTCGATAACAGCACACTGTATAACTCGCCGTTGACATAGCACTAGAACACGTCTCCATACTACCGCTTTTCGAAATACACAGGATGAACACAACGATTTCAAACCTGCACATGCGTATTGAGGAGGGATGGAACTTCCAAATGCCATTTGGCGCTGTTTTGAAGGTCATTTCGTTCGTGCTCTACAAGCATGTGTGCAGTACTTTTCAGCCTACCTATGTAGTAGCAGTTTATTTATTGATTATTTAATATTTATAATTTTAGATGCCGAAAAATTTATCAGGTGAAAAGACCAAAATTCTTTGATCGGTTTCCATCCTTTTCTTTGGAAGAACTGCTACTTTTGACCTATCATTGGGCTTGCAAGTCCCGTATTTGGGTTATCGTTAAAGATGTGCCTGTTCATGAAGAAAGGATCTGGAGTTATTTTACTGCTCTTCAAGAACTATGTGCAAATTATGTCAATAAAGATTGCGTAATTGGAAAAAATATGCAGTGTTACAGTAACATTACTGTTGAAGCTTCTGCAGTTAAGCTTGGGAAATTTTTTATCTTGTGTGCATATGACAGAAAATTTAAAGTATCCCGTCTTCAAGCTCTCACAACAGAAGAAGCTTGTGGTTCTATAAAACATATTCGTGTTTTACAGGAGTGGTTAAGTCCTCATTGCACACTGATAACTTGGAAAAAAATAAATGACGAATTTCTGCCTGGTATTATTAAGGTTGCTGCTGAGCCTAATATAGGAAATGTTCAAAGCCCTGGGCGACATATATTGAATGCATCAAGATACCTTGGAAAGACAATGGTACAGTTGTTTCAAAATTTATCCCATGATCAGTTGACTCTGGAAACAATTCAAGGAATTTTAAATGAAGTTCAGTGGAGGGAAAGAAAGGGAAAGACAGAAGAATCTGCCTTTTGGGGTATTATGAATGAAATTAGCTGCATGAATGATCCCTATAGTAAGTTGTTTTCTCTGATATATGTTTTAACTAAAATGTCAAATCAACCAAACTTTTTATATATATATATATATATATATATGTGTGTGTGTGTGTGTTTGTGTGTTAAACTGCAGTCCAGCTTGCTCTTTAAAAATAACATTGTAATTGTAGCATAATTATTGAGTCAAGTACTTTTTTTATCATTGCTGACACATTGTAGCCTCCTTACAGTTTGACTGTTCTACTAGATAACTTGTTTTGGGCCTGCGTCTTTGCATGCCACTTGTCAATCTTGAGTCAGTGGCATTCAATAAATTTCTTACTTGGATTGACCTATAATTCAATTAGTTTGTAGAATCTGTGTCATGGATCAACACATTTCTACCACTGCATGTGTAAATTTACCATACCTATGCCTTTGAAGACATACATGTGGGGGAGATGTATAAATTGATGAGAGTAATTTTAGGTAAAAGTATGCTACTGTGAATGTGGAAAATGAGAGATTTAACGTGTGTTTTGAGCTTAGCATATGAATGTGTATATATATGTATGTATATATGCACATATGTTTATGGGTATGTGTGTTTTTATGAAGACTGAATTTAATGTTTATTATATGATCACTAATTTGTATCATTAAATGTTTTTTAGTATATACAGAAGCTCTACTAGGAGAAATTTCAAAAGATCGTTTTGTAAGTTAATTTTTCTATTTATTTTGAAAGTATGTGATCCAGACTGTAATTTTGTATTTTTTTTGTATTATCAAAGTAAGATTTGGTAATTTGCCCACGCTTTAAAATTTTAGCCATTATGATAAATTAAGAGTTATTATAATTAAAAATTAGAGGTTCCTTTTTAAGTATATTTGAAGTATTAAGAATGATAGTAATTGTGTTGATAGAAGGAGACTGTTATTGTTAGGTCTTGTAAGAAAATGTAGATTAAATAAACATGCTTTTTTGGTATGTTTATTTTACATTTTTTAGTGGGAAAAATTATAATTCTGTTCTATTTAAAGGGTATGAAATGATTAAATTGTTTATTACTTTTCTCATCAATAACTATTATGTTGTTTATGTAATTATACATTTATTAGTTTGATATATTTGCTGGTTTAATCATCTTTAGATATATATCTATATATAAAATCATTATACGTAATTAACACTTATGTGACTCATTTTGGATTTTTAATTTTAATTATTTTTTTCTAATAGCTTAGTAAGATCTGTCATCATGTTTAATTGCACTTTAATATTATTTTGTGAAATTTAAAATTTTAAAATTTACTATAATTGTGCAATCAGTTATTTTTTTACTATTTCAGTGATGAGCGTATTTTTTGTCAGACATACTTATAATTATTTTTTAGAATGCTTATTTTCAATGATGTTAATTATATTTTTCAGACCTGACAATTTAAGGCTTTTACATATTGTCAGTTCTGAAATTCTACATAGAGAATGTAAAACTAATATAATATGTTCATCAAATAGTAGGTTGTGTTATATGTGCAGATTTTCTTCATGTTAACTTTTAATTGGAAGCCTGGTAGCATAGTGGTTAAAAGCGCCAGGTTGCCATACCACAGGTCCATGGTTCGACCCTGTGACTGGGCAAGTTTGACTCATGCCTTTCATCCCTTGAGTGGGTCGATAAAATGAGGACCAAGCATGCTTGGGAACTAATTCTGGGGGTCTCGCATAAGATTGACCACCTGACCGAGACATATGCTATATGGCACCCCAAGCCCACGGTCATGAAAGCGGAGATGGACACTGCAGGCCTTGGTCCACAGTGCTGAAAAGCAATTCGGGCTGTTGTGCCATGAGTGAGTTAGTAACTTTTAATTGGGGTGGAAAATATTTTAAAAAGTGCAAGAACCAAATTTGGGGGAAAAACAACAACAACTGGGAACAAGGGATTTAGGAAATTTAGTTCTATTTGAACTCAGTTTTCTTAGGAATTCAAGAAAAAATTCACCCCTTAAATAATTTTATTATTTCATCTTATCATTATGAAAGTTTAAATAATTGTTTCAAATATCATCACTGAATATTGTATTTCAGTATTAAATATAATGAATGGTATTAAGGAATAAAAAACTTTTCATATACCTAATTATAGATTTGCAAATATCTCAAAAATTCAACATGTATAAGGCAGTGTTATTTATTTGTATACATTTCTTTTGTTAGTTCAACAAAGCAGACATGAATTTTCGACTTCGATGGGGACCTAAAAGTATGTAATAATGCATTTAATAGATGTGTTTATAAATATCTGCTGAGTTTCATTGGTTTCTTTGTTTTACTGAAATAATTTAAAGTTTAATTTAGTGATTTAAGTTTTTTCATGTAGGTTGAAGTGGGGTAAGTGAGAATGCAGGCTTAAAATCCTAAACAATTTAACGTTATAAAAAAATTTTAAATGTACTTTGTAGGAAAATTTTTGCTCTACTGTTATGTATAGTTTTTATTTACAGAAAAAAATTGTAAAATGGAAAATTTTTATACCTACCAAACCCTTGCATTTTAACTAAGGTACCAAGGTTTGAGTACTAGCCAAAAAATAATAATAAATAAATAAAAAATCATAACTAATTAACCTTACCACATAGTTGTTTTGAAAATACCCACTTATTCATTAAGAAACAAAGAATACAGATAAAATATATAAAAACCATTTTTTTGCAATATTACTTCAGTACTGCAGGGTTTTCACTTGCTCCATAAAAATTTTGTGTCAGGGCAAGTGAGAACTGGTCCCATATACCTTTGTGTTATAACAGCCATATAAATAGTTTTTTCTTCCCAACATATGTTTTCTAGCTGGAGAAACTTCATAACCAACCACTTTTTGCCATATTTCTTGAACAGCTGATGATTGTTTTTAATTCCTTAATATTCAAAAATAGTAAATTATGCAACTGAAACTGATTTTTTTGTTGTAGGTTTAAAGAAGTGAATTGTAATAAACTATCTTGTTTAGACCAACTGTTAGTGAATGTGAGTGGAGTGGACATTACAAACTGTGTGTGAATATATTGAGTTTCTAATTCTGTTGTCACTATTTCTGAGTTGCCTTTTGTACCAGATGATGACTTATTAGTGTTCTTGGAAGACTCGAGGCCTAGAAGGCACAGTGAACTAATTTTTTCCATGTCTTTTTGGTCCTATAATATTCAGTAAGGCGTAGGCAAAGGAAAAAAAAAACTTTTTTTGAACTTTTAACATACATTTGTTACTCTAAAACAAATAATACAAATATACTTATTTTGTTAATATTTCGATGTTATTGACACTGCTAACTTGAACAACAAATATCTCCACAATGAAAGAATGTAAAAAAATAAATGAATAAATAAATAAATAAAAAGTAGCTTTTTGTTCAGCATGAAATATCTATTCTTTCCCTTGCCCTACTTATTTTGCTATAAGCAACTATGATTTATAGGGACTCACGTTCTCATTTGCCCCAAGTGCGGGAGCAAGTGAGAATGCAAAACTCAAAAACTTTAAATATTTATGACAAAAAAAGTTGAGAATAGATTTAAAAAAAAAACTATAAATGTAGAGCAAAACCAAAATTATGCATGCAAATTTTCATACAAATACAACAACTTGTTAAAAACTTATTTAGATACAAAGTGGAACTATATGATTTTGCGTTCTCTCTTACCCCACTTCACCCTACTAAAGAATGTTTTTTGTTTTAAGCCATTGACTTGTATTTGTAACTTGTAAATTATCATATATTTACTGTAAAGAATTGGGATAAAACCCCACTATTTACTAGGCCAAGGGACAATATTTTCGGTACTTACGTTTTATAGCTGAAACTTGGCAGCTTTTTGCACTAGGTTCAATATCAAATCGCCAAGGCCTAATTTCACGGTGGCAACCTATTTCTAACTGCAAGTTGCAAACAATATTTTGCGCAACAGCATGTTAAAATACAAACATGTTGAAAACTCATAGCATAATAAAAATTTAAAAAATAAATCAGCTGATGACGAACACTTCGATTATAAATAATTTTAGATCTAAGTAAAGATTGCGTACTAATGACAAAGTGGGAGAAATACACAAAAAATATTCAAATTGAGTATGTTTAAAGAATCTCTTTGGAACCATAAGTCTTAGGATACTTAAATATTGCATGGTGGTTGCTCTTAGAACCTAGATACTTGCTAAAAAATCTTTTTAAAAGAATTGAATATTAAGGGGGTTAATAGGGGCCTAATCCCCCCCCCCCCTCTTTAAAAAAAAACAAAAACCTGTCTCTGGAACAATGAGCACCAGGAAGCTGAAATTTTGAATGGTGGTTCCTCTTACACCCTGGGTGCACACAGAGAATTTTTTTTTAAATAAAAATTTTCAGGGGATTAATCCCCACCGAAAAAGATACCAGATTTCTGGAACCATAAGACAAAACTTGAAAATTTATTGGTGGTTCCTCTCAAGGTGCATGCAAAGAAATTTTTATTCTTAATTCAAATTTTAAGAGGGTTAAATGGAGCTTAATCCCCCCCCTCGTAAAAAAAACTGCTTTTCTGGAACCAGGAAGCTGAAATTTTGAATGGCGATCCTTAAGCCCTAGGTGGTTACTGAGAAATCTTTTTTTTTTTTAAATACAAATTTTAAGGGGGTTTAAAAGGGGATTAATCATCCCCCACCCCCACCCCCGAAAATATACTATATTTTTGGAACCATAAGGCCTTGGAAGTTGAAATTTTGAGTGGCGGTTCCTCTTAAGCCTTTAATGTACACAGAAATCTTTTTTAAAAATACAAATTTTAAGGGGTTAAAAGGAACTTAATCATCCCCTCCCACTAAGACCTCCCAAAACACTACATTTCTGGAACCATAAGGTGTAGGTAGCTGAAATTTTGAATGATAGTTCTTCTTAAGTCCTAGGTGTTTACTAAGAATTTTTTTAAAAATACAGATTTAAAGGGGTTTAACCCCCCCCCCCCCCAAAGAAAAAGAAAAATAGTGCCCCTAGAACCATACTTTCTAGGAAGGAAGTTAGAATTTTGTATTGTGGTTCTGCTAAGGCCCTAAACACTCGTTAAGAAATATTTTTGGAAAATTCAAACTTTAAGGGGGTTAAAAGGGGCTTAAACCCCCAAAATAAAACACTGAGTGACAGATCATCGTATCTCTGGTACCGTACTTTCTAGGAAGTTAAAATTTTGCATGGTATTGCTCTTAGGCCCTAGATCAGTGGTGCTACCGTGGGTCGACCCACTATCTTTAAATAAAGTCACTAGACTCCTTATTAACATCTTTTGGTCGTAGCAATTTTTTTTAAATTAGGAAAATGTTCACAAAAGGTAGAAAAACAATAATCAAATTTTTACAAACTATTTTTAAAATCGATGAACTGTAGATTATGGGTTTATAATAACTTTGCATAATAATAATAAACAAAGTCTACACTTGTTTTTGCTAAATCTCATGTGACCAAATTTACATATTGAAATATTAATATGTATTTGTATTTCATTTAAGTTAAAAATTGACAAAAATTAAAATTAAAAAAGAACATGTTTTCAAAATGATAAGCTACTTATTAAAACATTGAAAATTATAAACTTCATTTACTTATATAAAATTAAAATAGCAAAACATGAATAAGAAAGGTGAGCCTAGACCTCAAATAATATTTGTTGAATATTTGCTAAAATAATTGAGAGTGGTACCTTTGTATCATATTCCATAAGTCTTAATCGTTGTATGGTTTTTATGACAACTCATTTTGAAAACTCACTCTCATGCAGATAGGTAGAAGCGAAAAAAGCAATATAAGTATATGCTTACAAGACTGTTTGACACCTTATATAACAATGTCATATAATATAATTTTTAACATATAAAAAATTTTAAATAAAAATATTAAAAATGTGCAATTATAGAAAATTTAAAGCATTTTTAATTAATTATTTCAATGATATAAAGTGACTTCAAACTATCCTTTCATTTTTTCATGACCTACATTTTTGTTGTACACCACTGCCCCCAACATGCTCACTAAGAAATCTTTTAAATAAAGTTCAGTCTTTCAGGGTTAAAAAAAGAAACTTAATCCCCCAAAATATAATACTAACTGATCACTGTATCTCTGGAACTAAGCCTTAGGTAGCTGAAAGTTTGCACGGTGGTTCCTATAAGGCCTTAGGAGTTTACTAGAAAATCTTCCTAAGAAATATAAAATTTAAAGGGTTTAAAGAGGTTTAAACTCTTCCCAAAACACTGACTGATTACTGTCGGATTTCTGGGTCATTAAATTAAAGCGTGAACTTATCTGAGGAATAACAGCACTTTACTACTAAAGTAAATTCAAATGAACCAAATTACATAATTATCGGTAGTAATGTATTCTGTCGCATAGCACAGGTGTGTATTCAGCTAGTTTTTATCATAACCAAAAAAAAATAAAATAAAGCTAAAAATGAAAAACCCTGATAGTGAAAAGCAGTAAATAATGGGAATGATACTTGAAACAAGGAAGAGACACATTTGGCACTTATTGGCATTTTCTCGCCAAGCGGCAAATTTTCAGCTATAATTATTTATCCTTAAGTTTTTATTATCTGAATTATATATTTTTTGTCTAATAATGTGTTTGTAAAAGTGTAAAAAATCAATAAATTCAATTTATTGGTCTATATTGTAGTATATGAGGCGGTGAAAGGCAAAGTTGTGTAAGTCAAGTGGTGTAAGTTCAAAGCGTTTTACTGCAAAAACTATATAAATTGAACAAATTATGATTCATAATAATTATTATAATATTGCAAATAATAATTATTTGCAATTCCTCTATAAACATGGAGATTACATTTTTGCCCTCAAATAAAAAAAAGTTGAAAATGTGACTTACACCACTTTGCCTTTCACCGCCTCATATATTACAAACATTGCTTATGATCAAATTTTAAGACTGATCATTGTTGTAAAATTCCCCTGGAATACCATACTTATTTGTTTATGCTATGGTAATGTTTTTTTATTATCTTCATGATTTGATTGAACATAGTTCTCTATTGCACAAACTCTTTCATATTCTGTTAACTGCATTACTCTTAAAAGAGATATTTTGTTTCTTGCATTTAAATTATCCTCTATTTTAAAATTTTACATATTTACGTTGTATAAATACATTCTAAATGTATTTATTGATAATTATGGATTAATGCCGATAATTTGTATTTTTGTTTTTAGCCTCTTCCACATTTAATGCTGCTGACAAGGCTGAGGAACTACCACAGGTTGTTCAATTTTGTGTAGTTTCAAAATAATTTCTATTATCTCCTACTATTAACCTTTTCCTTATGGGCTGGGATAGCATGTATCCCAAGACCGTACTCTCCAAAAAGACGGGTTTGGGATAGCTGTCGTCCCAAAGTTTTTTTCCCCCTGTTTACTTAAAGACCGCAGCGGATGCAGGAAATTGGATCAGCGGGAGTCTAATTTGGCGGAGAGTTGAAAGTTTTTCCAAGGGAAATTTAAGACCATTTAGAGCGACAAATGGACTTACGCATATATGTATATTATATGTATAATATATATATGTATACTATATATATATACTATATATATATATATATATATATATATATATATATATATATATATATATATATATATATATATACATATACATATATATATATATAGTATACATATATATATTAGTATTATTTTCGATTGTACATATTCCTTTATTTTCTTAAAATTCATCTTTTTTTTACTAGGAAATTGTTCTGAAAACTTTCCCACAATTAAAATACTATAATCGATAAATAATGGTAACGCATGTTACAATAAATAAACGAGATGTACAAAGCCCCTTGTTGTCACAATATGTTTACAAATAGCCGGTCTGTCCATGTGAAGGGGAATTAGGGAAATTGCAAACACATCCTTCCCGTAAACACTCCCCCCCCCCTCGGGGTAGCAAACACTCTCCCACGGTCCGAGAGAGGCAATTAGTGGTTCCTCCTTGATGGGCGTTCTTACAAAGGGGGTATGAAATTTCCCGTTCTAAAGAGAAAATCGGAAGTATGGGCCCCGTAAGCTAAAGGTTAATGTAATTATCTCAGTATAAGTATTTTCAGTTTATACAGGAGTACTACATTAGACATTTGAAAATAGTCTTGCACACCTTGTATCAAAAATTTGTATGCATTTTACTTGCTAAATTTTTAAGTGAAAGTAGCTTTGTTAAATGTTTATTACAAGTTTATAATATAGGGGGTAAGTTTAAAATAATCTACTAAGTAATTGTTTGTAAAATGTAAAAATGTTTTGCAGATAACCAGAAATTGGAAAATTAAATTTCTCAAGGAAATGGATAGTTTTGCTACATAATTCAGCTATACCTCCATGCAGGAGTGCTACCTTAATCAGAATCCAGTGCTAACTAATCTATTATTATTTATTTATTTATTTATTTTGTTTGGATAAGGACAGTTTTGAAACTCATCACCTCAATTGATATTTAAGTGAAAATAATACAGTAGATTCTTAAAATCAAGGTGATATCCAATGTGGATTCAAATATTCATTTTATTAGTTTCCCAGAAAATTGTGCTGTGTTTGTAAAATTTTTGGAAAGCTCAGAATTTTTCTTTTTTTTTTTTTTACGAATAAAATACATTTAACTGCGCTAATTTCAATTTTGTTTCTTCCTCTTTCAGGGTTTTTTTTTATCTATACTCTCAAAAACTCTTATTCTGAATGCAACTGGGAGGGGGGGGGGGAATGGTGATGGGGGAAAAATAAACACCTTTGAATTTGACAATTCAATTATGGAGAAAGGTTTTCTTCTGATTTACAGTGGTCAGAATTACTTGTGTTTATATGTGTTATAAATTTGTGTATAGGAGTAGTTTAGTTTGGTTTTGGTTTGGTTTTAGAGCACTACAGTCATTTTTTGCTACACGAGAGCTAAATATACTGAGATCTACTGCTTAAAGCTGATTCCAAATGGCTACAAACATCCATTCCAATTATAGGACTCGAACCCACAGACTCTGGTACTGAAGGTCAGCACCCTAGCCATTTGACCATCGCCTGGCTGTGTATAGGAGTAAATTAATATTATTTAGTTCTGTGTCTATATTAAAATTTGAAAAGCAGAAAGTTTGGAAAACGTACCTTTAGATTGCCTGGATTAATACTGTATGTCAGGTAAACTATCATAAGCAAATTTTCTTCATTTTCGATTTTTTTTTTATTTAAGTGACTTTTTTAGGATGGAGCATCTTTGAGGAAAGCTGTCATATATACGAAATAAGATGGTGGGTTAAATATGGACTTATAAACCATGGCATATATAAGTCCTGATTAGAGGTAAACCATCACAAAGCTGTCCTGAAAAGCTCTCCTGAAAAATTGAAATTTGCACCTATGATAGTTTACCGCTGACGTACAGAATTATGGAAGAATATGCTCTCTGAATCTAGCTTGAAGCATTTTGCAACATAGAGAGTATATGAAAAGGATTGTTACATAGGAAACATGAGAGAAAATAAGAGGAAGATTAAATTTTATACAGAATTTAACAATTTCCTCAGAACTTGTCAATTAAAAAAAAATTGATTAAATGAGTTACTTTGATTTTTTTCAGTTGAGCATTGTAAAACTGTCTTTCTAAGAAAATATTTGTAAAGTTGTGCCTGTGAAAAAAATTCGTTTCTTATGACTTCTTTTAAAATGTATTTATATATCTGTAATTGTAGTTGTATATTTATTAAATATACTTGAATCACTAGTGATAAAGTTTAGAGTTGTCTCCATTGTTGATTAGGGATATATTAATCAAGAAACTAAAAGTGTAGTTTCTCAAAAACTTTTTTGCAACTTATTCGTTCATTTTCATATAAAAGAATTGTATTTTTGTATTAAAGAGGTTTTTTTTCTGTAGGTCAATCCAAAAAGTGCGATTATTAATATGCTCAATTCAACTGTTTCATCCGCTCCTGCAACATCAAAGAAATTTTTTACAAGTGATATTAATTCAAAGCGGCATCCAATAAGTGTTGTTGGATTAATTCCAGTTTCAAATGTTGTAAAAGAAAAGCAATCAATCAATCCTCAAGAATTATTATCTATCAGGATAACTTTCCCTGGTGACGCAAACAGTATTGATGCCAAGCGACTTCAGGCATTTAATATAGGTTAGATATTACCATGCTCACTTCTTGTATAATGGGATTTTATTCTTTATCTGTTATTATTGTAAAGCTTGTACTACAGTCATTAAGTGTACATTTTCGGTCTAATTTTTTTTTAAGAATACACCCCCCCCCTTAATTTGATTCTTATTTTTTAAAAGTTGACTAGCATTTTTTAATATTTGACTCCCAGATTTAGACCTAGGGAATCAGTTTGACTCCCTCCTTTTCAGGTCAAGAACAAGCTCTGATTTAAAGAATCACTAATTAGTAAATAACATGAAACATTTTCACTTCTTATCTTTGTGGTGTTTCTATTTTTTTCAACATCTGTATGTCTACCATTGGCTTCATTTTAATTAACTGAGAATGTAAAATAATGTAAAAGTGTAATGTGATTTTGAAGGCAGACAAAATTTATTTTTCTACCTTTACTCTTTCTTGTAGACTTTTGATTTTTTTTTTCATTATCTGTTGAATAAATCAAGCACCTTTTTCCTAAATACCCTCCTCTTTATGTTAATAATCAACATTTTTAAGCAAAACTAATTCTTTTGTCATTTTACTTTTTTAAAAATCTATTCAGTGTAATATTAATCATATATATTTCTCAGTGATGTTTCTAGTTGTGATCAGTTAATTTTTACTGTAAATTTGAATAAAAATTGTTGTAAAGTGGATTCATATGTATGTATGTATGTATATATATATATAGTGAGATCTCGATCTATTGTTTTTCAAGAGACCAACCGAACTGAACGATAAATGCGGGAACAAAGCAATATCATAGTCGGGACTGGGTGAAATAAATGACACATACGGGGAAAATGATGATTCGGGGAACGATCAATCGAGATTCCACTGTACATAAATATATATATATATATAATAAGTATGTATATGTATATGCATATATATATATGTGTGTGTATATATGTGTATATATATATATATATATACAGTGGTACCTCGACTTACAAGTTTAATTCGTTCCATGATGGAATTTGTAACTCGAAATACTCATATCTCGAATCAATTTTCCCCATTGAAATTAATGGAAATACCATTAATTCGTTCCAGACTCCCCCCAAACACAGAAATTTAAGCTATCTCTCTGCAAGAGAGGTTGGATGCTGGTCAGTTTCAGAGGGCGACTCAAGTGTGAGCAGAGCGAGCTGCCCTGGGTGATAATTGTTGAGTGTTAATCTCTTGGTTTAAGACTGGATAGTAGTCTTAGAATAATATGTATACAATTGTATAATAATTGTACATAAAGGTTGTAAATATTATATACTTCTCATGTTCTCATTTGATGAGCACATGGCGTTCGTTGCGTAAACTAGCTGGGGGGTATCTGAAGCTTGCTCGTAACCTGAATTTTAGCTTCTAACTTGGAGCAAAAATCTGCCGAGAGAATGCTCATATCTCATAAAACTCATAAGTCGAGGTACCACTGTATATATATATATATATATATATATATATGTATGTATGTATGTATGTATGTATGTATGTATGTTTGTGTGTGTGTGTTCAATCAATCAATATATATATATATAAATGAGTCTACTTTATGTAAATTTCTTTTGCTGTAATCCTTATTTTAAAGTAATAGAGCTAATATAAAGAATTTGTTGACAAGAGAAAAAACAATTTTTAAAATAAATATTCTTTAACTGTAATTTTTTAGGTGTGAAATTAAGAAAAGAAGGATTCTTGCTCAATCCTGTACGATGGTTTGTTAAACACAAATATATCAAAGATGAAGCACCGTGTTATGTATGTCAAGGTAAAGCATTGCTTGTAGATAATCCAAAATTTCCTGATGGTGTCAGCTGGTTATGTCAAAAATCACAGTAAGTAGTCTGATTTATTAAACTTCATTACTTTGACTGTTAAAGTAAAATAATGTTCAGAATTAAAATTGATGCTTCATATTTTTTTTAAGCACAGTTGAAATTTATATCTGGTTATTATTATTCAGCCATGTCTAATTTAGGTTATAAAAATATCAGTGTTTATATCCTTTTTATATTCTTGCCCGATACCCTTAAATTTTGTATTATTGATTTAGCAGAAATGGCAAATATTTTTGGATGTAATAAAGCAAAACTTGCATAATAATAACAGGTTCTTATTTAACTTAAACACCCTTAAGTAGATATTTGTTAAAAATCACTTTAATTAGTTATGGTAAAGAAAAGATCTATTTTAATAACAAGAAATATTTTAATTTAAATTATATATTATATTCCACACACTTTCATATTCTTGAAATAAAATTCTGTCTGAACTCTGCTGTTCAGATTATTTTAAACAGATGCACAAATTATTAGTTTTTTTGTTCAGCATATATTAATAAAAAATATGCCTAAAATTTTCAAGAAAGTTTTATGCTTTTTAAATTAACAAATTTATATTAATTTAGCAAGTTTACAGGTATTCAAAAGAGGGTTTACAGGTATACAAAAGATGGTGTATTTAACAATATATATATTTAAATAAAACTAAGCTGTGATAAGTAAATAATTATTTAAGTGCTTTACCATGAATATTTACTGTACTTTTTCATATTTATGACATCTTTCATTGGCTCAGCTGCATTCAAAGATATATATATTTGTCAGTGATGTTTCTAGTTGTGATCAGTTAATTTTCACTATAATTTTGAATAAAAAATGTTGTATAGTAGATCCAGTTATATATATATATATATATATATATATATATATATACACTCAAGAGCCAAAACATTATGACCACCTGTCAATAACGAGTTCGCCCACCTTTGGCGCACAACACAGCATCAACCCGCCTTGGCATGGATGCCACAAGTCCTTGGTAGATGGCCGGAGACAGATTGTACCAGATGTTTAAGCAACGGTCACGCAAATCCGAGATATTGCGAATTGGTGGTCTTTGAACTCTGAGCTGCCGTCACATGACATCCCAAATGTGTTCTATCGGATTGAGATCCGGTGAGTTAGGCGGCCAGGACATTAACTGGAATTCAGCATCATGTTCCTGGAACCCCTCCAACACAATTTTAGCCTTGTGACATGGGGCGTTGTCCTGTTGGAACATTCCATTTCCAGCTGGAAAAACAGAGGCCATGTAAGGGTGCAACTGGTCCGCAATGATGTTCAGATACCCTGTAGCATTCATGGTCTGCTCTACCACAACCACGGGTCCCAGAGACGCACAATAGAACGTCCCCTAAAGCATAATACCGCCACCACCGGCCTGTGTATGACCTACTGTACATTGAGGGAGCAACAGTTCACCTGGAAGACGGCGTATCCTGACACGGCCATCGGCATGATGAATGACAAACCGTAATTCATCTGACCAGGCAACTCTCTCCCACTGACCCATGGACCAGTCGCGATGTTCCCGGGCCCAGCGCAGGTGCAGTTGGCGATGACGCTTGGTTAGCAAAGGCACACGAGTGGGACGTTTGCTGCGTAGCCCCATATCCAACAGTGTGCGCTGAACAGTGTGCTGCGATACTATTCTACTTGGCCCTGCATTGTATTGGGCTGTCAGCTGAGCCACTGTCTGGCTCCGGTTTTGCTTCACCATGCGAGACAGTCTCCGACGACCTTTTTCTTTGATAGCGTGTGGACGTCCAACACCATGTCGTCTACTGCTGGTTTCACCGTCATTCATCCACTTTGCATAAGTACTAACAACTGTAGGTCGCGAACAACCCACGAGTCGTGCAGTTTCGGAAATACTTGTTCCGAGCCTTCGAGCCATTACAATCTGCCCTCTATCAAAGTCGCATAGATCCGCAGCCTTTCCCATCACACACAGAAGTAAGTGAAAGAATGATTCTTCAGACTCTCCAGCAGCAGTTAAATACCACTTCCACCTGATTACGTGCCTTCCACGTCATCCAGGCGAATTCATTGCAAAATGTAGGGGTGGTCATAATGTTTTGGCTCTTGAGTGTGTATATATATATATATACATACACACACACACACACACACATATATATATATATATATATATATATATATATATAAAGGTCTTTATGTGCTTTAGTTTTGCAAAATCTGGAAAACCTAAACTGTCTGTCTGAAATAATCTATGCAAAATACAAATTTTTTTCATTATTTGACATGGATTAAAACCTATTTTTTGTTGACTTGTATACTTATAGTAGTGATCAGTTTTCTTTTTAATATTCTCAGTTTTTTAGTGTAACTTTGAGTTTATTGGATGATTGAAAATGGCAATACAAGTACTTTCTAGTATTTGACCATAAACAGGAAGTTAATTGTTAGAAGTTAAAATTTAAAATAATTTGCATTTAGTGTGTTATTGAAATTTTGATATGACTTTTAGTGTATGTTTTATTTTGTGGTAATTATATGTTTTTTATTTTCTAGTTGCAGGTTTGATAATCGGTACAAAAGACCATCATTTTTTGGACATTTTGGTTTTCGATTGGATGTAATCATGGCAGCTATTTTTCACTGGGCTGTTCAATCTGACTATAACACAACAGTTAAATCTATTCCATTAAATGAATTCAATATAATTAGTATTCATCGGAGATTACAAAAAATTTGTGCAGAAGTCGCTGAAAGAGATGACTTTAGGATTGGTGGAAAAAAATGTTTGGTCGAAGTGGCATTTGTCAGATTTGCTAATTGCTTTATTCTTGGTGCTATGGAACGGGAGTCTTCAATGTCAAGATTTCGATCATTTTCAATTGAAACTAAACTGCATATTGATGAAATTCGCAAGACATTGATATCTTGGCTTCGTACAGGAAGTACTGTTATTGTTAATTCCAATAAATATTTAGGTCGTTACTGCATGGAAGAAAGGATTAACCTTGTGTTTGCAGACAAAACAACCACAGATGTAAAAAGTAAAACATATCATACACTGACTATAACAAATTATCTTCAAAATCATATTAAAACCATGTTTCGGAATTTAAAGCCTCAGCATATGAGTTCTGAGTTGTTGCAAGTATATATGGATGAATTGATGTGGAGAGAACGATATAGAAAATCACCTTTTTTTGTATTTCAATGTATTTTACGAGATATATTTGCTGTGGAATTTGGAGGTATGTTTTCAGAAGTTTCCATTCCTATTTTTTAAATGAGCTAAATTCATTTTAATATATAGTAATTTAGTAACATTGCATATTCATAACTAGGTTACAGTTTTTATTACTTAATTTTACCCATGGATTATATTTTTTGCTAGTTCTTTTAAGTTTCTATTGGTACATCTTAATTGTTCTAATGTTAAAACAATTTCTACCAATGTTAAAACCAGTCAGTTTGACCAGCTTGGTAGTTTTAGTGTTAATTTAGTATATAACTTCTTTAATGCCACTCTCTTCCTGAGAGAAAGTATCCTGCAATTGGGAGTAATGATTATCTTAAGTTTTTCTCATTCAGTAATATGAAACAGGAGTGAGAGTGTCATGAACTGGCATGGTTCTTTTGTCATGTACAACTGGACACATAAAATCTTCATTCGTAAACACAAAAATTTCGTTTATTGACGAATTCATAAACACTCGCACCAATAACATAATGGGAATACATAGAAAATAATGCTCGTAAGGGGTCAGGCTACTGCTTGTTGGTATGACCTGCGTAATCAAGTTTCTCCTTTCAACTGAATTTAAGATGCGCTGTGCCTATAAATGGCGAAATGGTTATGTGCATGAGAGCTGGGGGTGCTATCATAGCAGCGTTCCTGAGAGAGAGTATGTTCTCGTAAAAATTGCATTTATCTGTGTTCTGTTAAAATTATGTAAAACATAAGAAATCAGATTTCAACTATCTCAGATTTCAATTATCTCTAAGTTAGTATAATCATGAATAATTTAAATGTTTGTTTAAATTTTGTTGCTGTTTTCTTTCTCAAAAAGTTTTGGAGTATATTTATAGCTTTGCTCTAAATATAGACATGTCCTTTAATTCGCTTGCTGTGCTGAACATTCAGGTACATAAACAGAAGAATTTGTAGGGTAAATGTCATTAGTTGCCATATAGCAAGTTAGAAGGATTTATCAAGGACATATTTGTTAAGAGTTGAAGGATTTTTTAACGTAGGATTATGTTCCTCCATAACGGTTCTCCAGAAAGTAAAATTTCAAACGCTTAAACTGTCTGTCATCGCGAGTTATAATTTTGGCAGTGTGCCAAAACCCAATCTATATCACTTAGGCAAGCAGTAAACAGTTAAACAGAAAAGTACCAAAATGCGTCAAAATTTTTATATATATATACAGCTAATCCCCCTATAGCATGGTAGATAGGTTCCTAGAAAATGCCATGTTGTGTGAAACCATGTTATATAAGACCCAGAGACAGTTCAAAAAAGGGGGTTACGTTCTGAAAACTTATTAAAAACAAACATTTTTTAAAAAATTCCATATAAGCAACCTAATTTTTATTAAAAATATAAATGTATATATAACACAACACGAAAAGAAACAAAAAAATATTATTTTCATTTAATGTGACCTTAATTTAATAAATTTCTTCCTCTTCACTGTGCAATACAATCAAATGAGAACATTTTTTGATTGAACGATATCACCTTCACTTTCAGAACCTTTTTCTTCTTTTAGATTTTTTGCACCTTCTATCCTCTTTAAAAAATCTGTAATTTTAGTTTATTTTCTGGTTCTTACAGGGTCATTTTAGATTCACGGTATGGAGATAGATAATTTTGCAGCTCCCTTTTGAATTTTTGGCTTCTTTCAGCGGAAGGGTCTACATTCAGGAAAAATGATTCAAGATATTCAGCTAAGCTTAGGTCTTCTTGTCATTTTATAGAGTTATAAATGAATAAATTATAATTTGTTTATACATTTTCATGTAAAACCACTATAGTTCATTATTCCTTCCCGTCATTATTTTAAGGTAATTTAGTTTTTTAAATGTGTTAAACAAAAATCATGTTATCTAGTGCTGTAGAAGTACAGTGTTGTACGAAGGTTTTCGCAATTTTTTTATCGTGTTAGAGCAAAACTGTTACACGTTGCAGTGTTATACGAGGGTTCCCGCAATTTATCTTATTATGTTAGGGCGAAACTGTGTTGTAAGATGCCATGCTGTAGGAGGGCTACCTGTACATACATACATACATACATATCACATGATTTTTTTTCTTTTTATAGAGCTAAGATGTTTTTGAATTTTTTATTGTTATTGTCGAATGTGGAGGCACTTGTCATTAGACATTTACCTTTTGTCATCCACCACTATTTTATGGGCTACTTTATTATGGAAGCACCCTATAGGTCAGCCAGCATTGCCCCCTATGAGGGGGACGACACAGAAACATTCAAGCCTTATTCGGGATTTGAACCTGAGCCTACTGCGTGGCAGCTCAGAACACTAACCACTACACCATGTGGGTGGCTTGTTCCCTGAAATATACAGTAAGCAAAAGCTGTCATAGGCTTAAAATGATGTTCAATACTTCCAAGAAGAGACAATCAGAAATTACTTACATCACCAGAAACTTCCATATCAAATTCTTGAATATGGAAAACAAAACTATATATATATATATATATGTTTGCAGTGAAAAGAGTGTCAAATCCAAAATCATAGTTTTGAGAAAAACGGGATTGAAAAAAGAACGGCTTTTGTAAAGTCAGCTTTTTTTTTAAAGTTTAATTTTTAATTACTTTTTTAAAGTAAATTTTTCCAATTTTATTTTTGTTGAGTAAAGAGTGTTAAGTCCTTGATTGGGACATAACCCCTTTAACACTAACAGGTTTGTATTTTGTTTCACATACCCCAAATTTTCACTGATGAATAAAAATTATTTAGGAGCTGAATTGGACTTAGCTTTCTGTACCCCGCAGTAGCCCTTGATTTTTCAAACATGCCTGGTTTAAAAACTCATTTTAGCCCATTTTGGACTTAGCACCCTTTCCACAGCAAACACAGGTATATCTGAAGAATGTATCAAAATCTCAGCTTAACATAAAACTCAGAGATCAGTATCAAAAGAAGGATAGTGAATTATAACAGGTGAAGGAAGAAAAAAAAATAGACAGTTTCATGAAAACTGTTTAAAACTATATCAACCTTTGATGAATGTTCATACCCTTGAATGTCCTTCTTTATCTTAGTACTAGCCGGGCTTCGCCCAGCTATCGAATCACTTGACACTCGAATCACAGTTCACTTGAATTTAAAAAAAATTTCACTTTTAATTGCCAAAAAATTCCCCAAAAATCAGTACATCTTCAAATGATCTATTTATGATTAAAAGGTTTGAATTAAAAGTATGAAAAATAGAAAAATGATTAATAATTAGACACACGGTAAAACATTTCTTTTCAGTGATTCATTGTTTAGTGAAAATCACACTGTGAATGAATCATGCTGTGCTTACGTTTTGTTGGATGGAGTATGCATTTAGAATTGAAATATCTCTAAAACTATTAAAGTAACAGAATAAGTGTACGCAGAAAAAATTATCAGCTTTTAAATCTGTTTCCAAATATGTAACATTTATGTACTTTCTTGAAGAAAAAAATACATCGATTTCGACATTTTTAAACATGGCCGAATTTCATAACGGATGCCATGCCGGAAACGTGTCTACCTGGAATTGTTTCCCAACCAGCCGACAGACAAAGTTTTTCTTTTATTTATATCGATTCAGAATAATTCAGCTTTTTATTACCATACTCAACACGATACTCTTGAACAAACTCTGACGTGAAAGGATGACTTTGTGTAGCTAGTTTTTAAAATATAGGAGAGCATAAAAATTGCATAATTAATATTTTTAAAAAATTCTTTAATTTTCTTCAAATTAATTTTATTTGTTTGGCATTTGTTGCTCTTTGCATAAACATATTCTTTTTGAAATATATCTTATTAAAACTTTTTCTTGTGCTATTTTCATTACTAAATTGGTAATACTACTTACTATTTTTTCTGAGAGGTCTAGTATCATAAATTTTCATTAAATAGCTGTTAGGATAAAACTCATTCATAAGGGTAAGTAATTATGGTAGAACAGTATAATTTTGATTGACACCTTTATTCAGTTTCTTTCTCTGGCAAACTTTTGTAAAGCCTCTGATCTTCTCTATTTTTACTGTTTTAACAGTATTTCAAATGAAGAGTGTGTAGAATTATGTCTTATGTGTTGTAGTTTTGTGTATTTACTTAATGCTTTATCTATATATATAAAAGAGCTTGTTTGTTTGTTTGTCCGCTATAGAATCATAGACTGTTTTACTCACCAGGACCAATTTCGGCACAGTTAATGTTTAGGACCCGAGAAACTTAAATCAGGAAAAATGAAATTTGGGGCACAATTAGTTTTTTTTAAAAAATTAATTTTTTAATGATTTTTGTGCCCCTAAGTGCACCTCTTAAATGTGGATGCAGCCCCTTCACCACAACCAGTGAAATTCGATATGCGGGGGAAAAGAGGTTTGTTTCGAGGTGTGGTTGAGAGTTGGTTTGGGGGTGAGGGGGGGGAGTGAGTGTTTATTTTATTTTTCTTACGTTTAGTGGAGTCGTGAATCTAAAAAGGTTGAGAACCGCTGCTTTAGACAATTTTAGACAATAGCGTTCAAACTAATAGAACTTAATAAAATTCGGAGAAAAAAAAAGGAAGAAAAAAAAAAGTTTGTCCCATGGCCAGTTTTTTGGAAGCCTTCTGTTGATCTAAATATATTAATTGTTTGAGGATCATAAAATGGGAAGAAGTTTAAGAGTTCTACAGGTTTTTTCCCCTAAGTTCGTGAAACAGAGTTAACATACGATATGTATTTGAATTACTTATTCCATGAAATCATATAAGATAAATCTTTTAGAGTTTTGGGGCTTTTTAAGCAGTGGGAGGAAAAGCTCTTTAAACAGAGAAACATAACGACACATAACTTTCATTCCGAACTATTAGTCCATTAGTTATATTAAGACATAAGAAAATTAATGAAACTATTTTTAAAGAATGATTGCCCAGGTAGATATACAGATATAAAATTTTTCATGCTTTTCATCAAAAAAATACTGGGTATATCATTTCAGTAGAAACGCACTAAGCGCATTCTGTCTGGCCAGATAAACATGAAGAGCGGGGGGTGCAGCCCAGTATTTTTTTGATGGAATGCATGAAAAATTTTATATCTATATATCTACCTGGGCAATAATGCTAGTCATCTGTAAAAAAGAATTTTGCTTTTTGGTATGTTTTGTGATGTTATGATACAATATCAAAGGGATCTAAGCCATGGCAAAATTAATTCTCAGCTGTTCGCATACATGCTGAAAGTTGCTGTCAGGCCACAAAAATCCTGAATGCTTCTTTATTATTATTATTATTATTTTTATAAATTTCATAATTATTTAATAGCTTTTTTTCTTCTTTTAGTGTCATCTTTTATAACAAATACTGTGGAATCCTCTATTCTAAAAAAAGTATGTTTTCCTAATATTTTTTAATTATTTTTCCTTTTAAATTTTAAAATTGCTCAAATTTTGCAGTTTCTTTTACATATATTCTGTTACAGTATAGTATTTGCAGTAAATGATTCTAAAACCAAAAATATGCCTGTACAGAAAACGCCATCTGGTGATACTACTGATCATTTGAAAATTGGCCCTCATGAATTTGAAACTGTTCCTGGTTTTGATTACCTTGGATCTTTTGTTAAGGCAAAAAACGATATCATTTCTTAAGTTCAAAATTGTATCTCACTGGCCAACAAAACCTTCTTTAGACTTCTCAGAAACCTTCTCAGCTCTTTATTGAAGTGTCAGTTTCTCTCCAGAAAATCGAAGCTTCTTATCTATAAAAATATCATTAGGCCGGTCCTAATGTATGGTTCGGAAACTTGGTCTCTAACAAAAAAGGGAGAATACAGAATTGCAGTCTTCTAGAGAAGGGTTCTCAGAAGCATATTTGGTGTTGTCAAAGAAAATGGCCTATCACGGAGATGTTTTAATTCAGAAATCTATAGAGCCCACTATTATTAAAAAATTTTAAATTGAAAAAATGAACTGGTCCTCTCATTTTGCTAGAATGGATAAAAAAAAATCTAGTACAGATTTTTGTTGCAAGGCCCTTTACTAGTCTGAAAAGAGGAAGGCAAAAAGTAAGATGGCTCTGTTGAATCAGATTTTAGAGTGACTGGAGTGAGGAACTGGCAGACCAGGTCTAGAAATAGGCTGTCCAAGAGAAATCTTCAACTGAAGGCCCTGGCCCACCCTGGGCTGTTGTGCTAAATTTGATGATGATATTATTTTCCCCTGTTAATATGATTGTCAGTAGATTATTATGATAACAATTACCCTAATGTAAGTGCACAAATCAGACTAAGGAAAGAATAATCACAAATCATTTACAGATAATGGTGTTTATTTTAAGGCCTTTTTATCAATGCTGTAAGATATATATATATACACATACACACATACACACAGTGGAATCTTGATCTATAGTTTTTCGAGGGACTGACTGAACTGAACAATAGATGCATGAACATAACAAAGCAATATGATCGTCAAGACAGTGAAATAAATGACACATACGGGAAAACAATGCTTCAGAGAACGATCGATCGAGATTACACTTTATACATACATACAGTGGCTCCCAAAAGTGTTCGTAAACTTACGAATTTCAATGAAATAGGGGTCTATCCATTAATTAAAATTAATATTTCAGAATGGGTATTTAATAATAAGATCTATAATCTATTCTTAACAAAACTACATGAAATATTTTGAAAACATAGTAAAACTTTATTTTTAAAAAACCAGTAATCAAAAAGTAACAAAAACTTTATCTCACAAAAGTCATTGTACACTGAAATATTTTCAGATAAATTCATAATTAAAATTATCGTCTGGCGCTTTATTTTTATTTTTGAATTGTGGTGGCATTTGAAATATCGTTTGGCTTTAATTTTTACTTGCCTACTCCGTAATATTCTATTTATTATTTAAAAATGGCTTGTAGTTGTAAAGAAACAACAAACAGCATTCGAAAATTGATTATTTTTCATCATAGTAGTGGTAAATCAGTTCAGAATATTGCTAAATTACTTAATTTATCTCATTCTACTGTGCAGTATGTGAAAAAACGCTTTAAAGAAGAAAATTGGATCAAAAACAAGGTAAGAAAAGGCTGTCCGGCAAAGTTAACAAAACGTGATCAGAGATTTATAATAAGAAAATTTGTGAAAAATTCACGTTTGAGTGCTGTAAAAGTTTCTGCAGAATTCAATGAAACATTTTCTACTTCAATTTCACCTGAAATTTTTTGACGAGTTTTCAGAACAGCTGGATTACATGGGCGTTCTGTCCATAGAAAATTTTTTGTGAGGGAGAAAAACAGAAAGTTTAGGCTTCCCTTCGCACTATCAATGATAAATAAACCCCAAACCTATTGGAATAATGTCTTATTTGCCGATGAACATTTTTGGTGCTGATGGGCATATAATTGTATGGAGAAGAAAAAATGAGGAACTTAATCCCAAGAACTTAGTAGGAACAGTTAAGCATGCCGGTGGAGATATCCTTGTGTGGGGTTGCATGTCAGCATCAGGGCTAGAAAATTTGGTATTTATTGATGGCATAATGAATCATGCTGTTTTTATAAATATTTTAAGAGACAATTTAAAATTATCAACTCAAAATTTGGGTATTGGAAACAACTTTGTTTTTTATGAAGATAGCGATCCTAAACACACGGCGCTCGACGTTCGCATCTGGTGTCTCTATAATTGTCCACAAGTTTTGAAAACACCACCTCAATCACCAGATTTAAACCCAATAGAACATGTTTGGAGAGAACTGGAGGTTCGAGTACGAAAACACTACATTCGCACGAAAAGCGAACTAAAATCAATTATGATGAAAGAATAGATGAACATTGATGCAAAAATTACAAAAGAACTAAATCAATCTATTCTCAGACGTTTAAAAGCTGTTGTTAATGCTAAAGGTATCCTACTAAATATTAATTTAACGAAAAATTAGAATATTTACTAATATGTAGAAATTTTTTACAAGTGTACAATGACTTTTGTGAGAAAGTTTTTGTTACTTTTGGATTATTGGTTTCTTAAAAATAAAGTTTTACTATATTTTCAAAATATTTCATGTAGTTTTGTTAAGAATAGATTATAGATCTTATTATTAAATACCCATTCTGAAATATTCATTTTAATCAATGGATAGACCCCTATTTCATTGAAAATCGTAAGTGTACGAACACTTTTATAATTGGCTTCCTTTATCTGAATCTTTCTGTTTTCAAATGTTTATGTGTGCTTATTTGCTATATTCTAAACTGTGAACAGAATATTGAAATTTTATGATTTTTAAAATACAGTGAAACTTCTGTATGATGGCCAGTAATGGTTCCAAAATAATGTGACTGTCAAAGAGAGGTTTCTTCCATAACATTGGTCCTATAAAGTCTTTAATCGGTTCTGATCAAAATGTTGCCGTTTAATGGCCATCAAATAAGGATGGCCAGCTAAAGAAGTTTCACTGTATTAGTTGTACATTTTTGCTCTCTCTCTCTCCTTTTTTTAATTTTAAACCTGATTTTGTTGGTATTTAAAATGGAAAGGCAAGAAAAACCAAGAAGAGTTATTAATGTTTTATCATAAAATTGAGCAAATGGTTTAAATTTTTTAAAATGTTATTTTTTTAACTTGATCTTGGTGCAGTCCATAACTTATTTTTTGTCTAATGAAAGAAATAGAAATCTAAATTAACTACTTTCTCATTGGAGTTCTAACTAATGTGATACTTGAACTTACAGTAATATTACTAGAATGTATTAATTAACATTTAGTTAAATCTTAAAATTTTCTATAACATATATATGTTTATATACATATCATATGTTTATACTAACTCTTCTTATATTGATCAGCTTTTTATTTTCTGTGTTGCATTATTGTTAAACAGGAACAAATTATGGCAAATTGCTACGTTATGCTTATATATGTATGATAAGTTTATGCTTAATTATGTTAATAAGAAAGTTAAAATCATATTTACTTTATTAAATTAAAAGTTAATTTTTAACTTCTATTTACTTATTTTTTTCTAGGCTGCATCATTTTATGGCTTCACATTGCCTTTACCGGAAATTAAAATAGCTCTTCAAAGGCTCCCTGAACATGTAATAAACAGTTATACTTGTCCAGGTATTATGACTTTTTTTATTGTTTGTGTTAAAATTTAGGTATCATAAAATTTTTTCTTAAGTTGACTTATTTGTTTTCTTAATTTCAATAGCACAAAAAATTTATTTTTTCTGTTTTTGTGAGGGTTTTTTTCTGTTATTTTGGTCATCAAATAAAATTATTGATTGACATATTTGAAGACTAATGTGGGTAATCAAAGAAGTTTCTTTAATTTCAGTCATATAATCTGTTTCTAGACTTTAGAAAATTGAAAGAATTGTTTTCTGTAGTATAGGTTGTTTTATCTTTCCTAGTGGACTACTTCTATGGAGTTTCTAGATTTTTTTAGGTTTATCTTATTTAGTAATGAAAATTTAAGTTTGTTGGGAAATAAAAAATAAAGTATAGACCAGGTATTCCCAACAGGGTCCAGGAGAACCCCTTGGGGGTCGATGGAAGTTTAAAAAGGGTCTATAGTATTCTAGGAGTCTATTGGGGGTCGATGATAAATTCTTCTGTTTTAAAATTTAATTTAATTTTTTAGTAATGTAATTATTAGATAATAATATCCGTTTTAATATGCATTAATACAGATTTGCATAGGGTGGAGTGATCCACGCATCTGAAGTCGATTGTCATGATGCTTTTGTATATGTGTCGAATGCCGCTGTCAGCTTTTATTTGTGTACCATCACGACGCAGAACTGGGGAAATCCACTGGACCTTAAGGGGGAGGAGATTATCTTAAAACCTTCAAAAAACTCAATTTTTTTATTATGATTTAATTTTAAAGAATGGAATGTAAGGAATCTTTTTAAAAAATGAAATCAGTAAAATTGTTTAGTAAAATATATATTTATAATCATTATGTTAGTTATTGTGACTATACGATAAAAGGCAATTTCAGGCCAAACATTTAAAAAATTGTATCAATGCATCTAGCACAACCACCACAGTAATTTAAATTGAGTTTTATGCAATTACAATCCGTGTTTCTGAAATCTTTTATATTTGTGAAATTAAAAATGAAAATAATACAAAATAGATAAAACAAGCATAATGAACCACTTTTTCTAATTTTTTGTTCCTATTCTTAGTCAAATTGTTATCTCTAAGTGTTTTATGTGCAATTATTAGTTTTATAGTTATGTTGTATGCTATATATTATAGAGAAAGTTGTGAGGGGTCGATGTAGGAAAAAGGTTGGGAACTCCTGGTATAGACTTTTGTTATAAAATAAAATTTCTGCAAACATTAGCTGACGTGGCTGATCTTTATTCCCTATGTTAAGCTAGAGGAATTTACTCAATAGCGGTCCTCTAATAATTTATCAGAAAATGCATAATTTTAAATTTTCTCTCCCATCTGTAAATAAACATCCTTAAACGATTTGTGGAAGATTTCCACAAATCGTTTTGAAACTTATTATAAAAAAAATATTTTAATTCTACAGTTAGAGATACCAGTTGTTAGGTATGTTTGGAGAAATAAACTATTAATGATACAAAAACAGGAGAGCCATTCTTGGTTTGCAATGTCCAAGGTTTGGAGAATTTTCACTGTAAATAAAATGAAGGAACATAATACAAATTAAAGGACTGTGCAGCAAAGGAGAAAAGTGATTTAAAAAAGGGGAAGCATAAAAGAAAAGGTAATAAAAAAGATTTTTAATAAGAATTTTAAGATTCAACTTCAAAGTAATAGAGCACATCATTACAGAATCAGTAATGAACTTATCATAATTTTCAAATATTGTTTCTTAATTACAGTAGTTAAATGATGAGATACCTTGAGATTTCTTAGTAAGTACAGTAGAGTCCCAATAATCCAAAATGATTGGGACCAGACCCTTTTTGGATTAACAAATTTTTCTGATTAAGCGAAATCATTCTTAAAATAAATTTAAATTACATAATAATATGTGATGACATAAATATTACATACTACATGTGATTACACAGTTTATTTTATAAGGTCTGTCTAAACACAACCAAATCTCTGAACAAAATAGGAGATAAGAGAGTGGAACGCTGCTTAGTAAAGTACAATAGAGTGTAAGTTATTCTAACAATATGTCACAGTCCTTGACAGTTGGAGAGGTGTGGCCGGGTGGAGGACAGGGGGTCCAATTAACACGCCGTTTCTCACAGACTGCAAAGAGTCTTACTATTGTTACTGTGTTATTTTACAAGTGTCAGTTTAGCATTAGCATAAACACGTGTTGTTTATGCTACTGTGTCCTACTTTATTATACTGTTGTCTAACTTTGATATTTCTTGTAATTTTCAGAAATATACTTTATATTACTTAGTATCACTGTAGTTTTATTGTAACCTTAGTTCTTTTTGACTTTTGGTTTCGGATTACTGAAGTTCAGATTATCAGGAGTCCGCTGTATAACGAAATGTATTTATTTTATTATACTCACTATAAAAAATGATTGTTAATTACAATTCTAAAATGATGAAGTGCCTTGAGATTTCATTGTAAGTATGACTGAATATTTATATATTCTGGTGTAAATGAGAATTGTGATAAAATAAAAATGGCAATAGTTTGACCTAATGAATAATTTTTTGTTTGTAGTTGTGGATACAGATGAAGTCACAATTATTGATGATATTGATCTAAAGAAGAGAGAAATCAAAGTAGAAGTTATTTCTGATGATGATGAAGAAATTGAAGTTGTAAATTTAACTCCAAATCCTGAAACCTGTCCATCAACATCATCCACCTGTAGTCAAAAGAATGATACAGAACATTATTTTATTTCAAAAAAAAATCCAGTAGCAAGTACAAGCAAGTCTGAATTTTTAGTTAATAAGTCTGAAGATGATAGAAAGTACTCTGATAAATGTTACAGCCGGAAAAAGAAAGAAATTGAAGAGACTTCGAATTGGAAATTACCTTGTGCTGAATGCAGAGATTTTGTCACCATAGACCATTTTGCGTAAGTAAAAATCAAATTTCTTTACTTTCTTCTTTCATTTTTTTAAAAATTTTGTATTTCATGCAGATTATACAGGATGTTTTAAAAAGAATCGCCCCATTTGAAATGAGTATATTATAAAACATTGAACATAGAAACTTAAAATTAATTTTATACACCTATACCTTGCTATACGGCCGCTCTTTATACGACATTTCACTATAACAGCCTTTTTTTATTATGGCACTTTTTCAATTTACAGCCCTTAATGTTTCATTATATGGCCACAACAGCGGAAAGTGATGATGGCAGCATATTATAGCTTAGTGATTCTTCATGTTAATGTTCGACATCACATTAAAACAGTTTTTAAACAATTTTTTTATGTTTTTTATTATATGTATACATCTGTGCATAGGATTTCTTTTGTTTTTTGTTTATATGTTTTATTTTTTGAATTGCTGTTTATTATTACATTGTTTTGTACTTTTATTTTTATGTAAGTATTTTTATAGTTAATAAAAGAATATAATGCTTTATGAACTAAAAACTATATTATTTATAAAAAAATTGGAACAGATCCAATTAAATTTGTATGGGTTTGTATCAAAATAATTGATTCGTTATATGGCTTTTCGCTTTATGGCCAACTTTTCCGGAGCGTATCTAGGCCGTAAAGTGAGGTATGGATGTATTACATGGCTAATCATAAAGTTTTTTTACAAACTGAATTAAAGGTGCACAATATGGCCACCTTTGTATGCACAACGTATGTTTATACGGTAGGCAAATTCATCTCAAACTTTTGCAAGCAGGTCTGTATACACTGCTCCCACTGCTATTATGTGTACACAGACAACCCGTGTCTTGGAATTGTTTATACCATCACCTAATACTCCGAGAGGTAGGAACTTCAATCTAACAGGGTTTTGTCGATGAAAATCATGCTCAACAGTTGTTACGGACTCACATTTTGCAAAGCATAGAACACAAAATGATTTCTGTTGTGCAGTCGCCATCTTTACAAACACTGAAGTGGCGGGTGGAGGAAGAGCTTAGCGCTACTTGATGGAAACTGCATGAAACTCGAGATTTCCCTCTTTCTGCCTATACATTATTCGATCAAAACGGATTAGAAGATGAATAGTTATGATTTTTTAAAAATTGGATGATTCTTTTTGAAACACCCTGTATATTAATTTGATTAAACATGTATATTCTGGGTTAAGAGCAACTGAAGTTAAAGGAAATTTAAAATTATGGATGTAAATTACCGAATTGAGATATATATATTTTAAAACACATGTACATTATTTAGAGAATTTAGTTTGTTTGTTTTTTAAATGGTGTGTAAAATGTATTTTAAATGTCCTTTAAAAATGAAAATTTGAAACCCCTTTATTCATTTTTCACGAGTAACTGTTTAGAATGAGAGAAAAAAATGTATCTATTATGAAGAAAATTGGAAAATGAACAGTTTAAATATTTTTTCAATTTAATAATTTTGATTCCATCCAAGCTGTACTAGGTTGTATGTTACATTTAATATCTGCTTTATGAAAACAAATAAAAAATATTTTTTCCCTTCACCACTAGGGGAAGTCAACAGACCATTTCTCTAACATCATATATTTAGTGTACAATTTCATATACATTCCATCAATATAAGACAAGAACAACATAAAAACTCTCAAAGGACCCATTGATTTAGGCCATGACGTAAAATGATGTAATTCTTGTAAAAATACAATTAAGCCAAAATATGAATAACATGCAGATTGTTATAGCTACTTCCTTTGCAAAGAAACTTTTAACAGCCTTCTAAATGCCAAGACAGCAGCAAAATCATTTCTAGCATGTGTTTTAATTATGATCATAAACATTAAGTTAAGGATTAATTTATGGATGTATAAAATAAATTGCTCACCCAATCAATTTCTTAAAAGAATTTTACTCCAAAATCTGTTGGTCTCCTTATTCTTGAATTAGTCAGCCTTACTTTTGAGGTTTATTCATCATTGATATATGATGAATAAACCTCAATGAGGCCTATGAAAGTCTTGGCTCTCTATTAGTAGATATTGTTTCTATTTATGCATAAATATTTAATGATTACTTGAAACATTATTTTTGTAAGTTCTCATTATGTAACCTTTCCCTTCTTTTTCTACTGTTATAATTTCATTCTACCATTTATGGATTTTTTTGTGTTCAAATACTGTTCTAAGCTTTTATTAAAAAATGCATTAACTTTATCTGTTCATTTAATAAAAATGATTTTATTTTTTTATTTTAAAACTGTGTGCCTATTATTTGCTAATTTGACATTTTATGTCTTATTAGGAAACCATATACATGTGGTGATTGCAAATATAATGTCTATTCAACATACTGTCAGAAGGCGTTTGCTCGTCATCGGGCATATATCTTGTTTGGAAGAAAAATTCCAGAGAGTAACAACTCCAAAAAGATTTTCTTGCCTCAAGAATGGTATTGTGAATGTGGATATAGCTCACTAGAAGGAAATGAACTAGGTAGGTTAGCATAAAATATTGAGTTATAGAATTTGAACCAATGATTTTAATTTCAGTACGTGTTAAATTTTTATTAGTACTAGTGCATTTTTCATTCAGATCCTTGCCTTCTATTCTGTTGTTTTAATATCTGGGATATATATTCAATTATCTATATACAGTGTGTAACAAAATTATAAGACCACTGTGGATTTTGTGATTTTTACTATAAATAGTATAACTTTTTTAAAATTAAATTAGGTTTATGTTAATACATGAAATATAAAATATATGTATATTATTTTTAAGAGATATTTAAATATACTAATTATTTTATCAACAATTTCAAATTTTTCCAATCAAATATCTGTAACAAAATTATAAGATGTTGATCCACCATTTATCTGGATAACTTCAAATACTCGATTTTTCATTTAATTAATTAGGTTTTCGAGCAAATATTTGGGAATTTTGTCCCATTCATCCATGATAGATAGTTCCAATTCATACACAGAATCATACTGACGGTTATTTGCATACACTTGACGAGCCAAATGGCCTCACAAGTTTTTGGTGGGATTCAGGTCTGGACTAAGGCTTGGCCAGTTTAAGACCTCGATTTTTTCTTTTTGAAACTAGTTTTTAGTTGATTTAGACCCATGGCATGGCGCATTGTCTTACTGAAATTTCCAGTTTGATCCTCCTAAAAATGGGTCAAAATGTATTAGGTGTTGGTAAAGCAGTTATTGATAACAAATGGAGTCCATTTTTCCAAGAACTCGCTGCAGACCACATTTCCCATCATATGCAAAAGCTCCCCACACCATCACAGAGCCACCACCCATCTGTCTACTGAAGAAAACCCGAGGTTCCGTTCGTAAATCATGCCAGTAGGAAATATTACCGTCCGGGCCATCCAAATAAAATTTTTTTTCGCCGGAAAAAATATTTTTCCAAGCAACATCCCAGGTCATGACTTCCTTTGCCCACTTCAGCCTTCCTTCTTTATGATGCTTTAACAGTCTTGGTTTTCTTTTTAGTTTCCGAACAGCAACATTTGAATTTGATCTTAAAGTGTGCCAGACTGTCATATGTGAAATAGTTTTACTTGTCTGCTGTGTTATTTTACGAGTAGACAATTTCTGTTTCGTTGCAAGCTTGAAAATTAATCTATTATCGAGAGCTGATAATTTACTCTTTCTGCCAGATCTTTTATATTTTCCATAAAAATCTCTTTTACTTAAAACGTTATGAATAGCAGTTTTAGAATGTTTAAGTATCTTACTTATTTCACGTTCCTATTTTCCAGAGCCCTTATAAAACCAAATTTTTCGAACTTCTAGTTCAGATAATTCTCTTCCACGCGGCATTGTGAATTTCCTCATAAAAACAAACAAATTAAATTCTATTTTCTCGTACAATGTTATCGTTTGGACTTTTTTGTGATGTAAAATTACAGTTTATCTACGATTTTGAAAGAAAAAATAAAATAGTTTTAAAAACGAAAACGAATTTAAATAAAAGAATAAGTGGTCTTATATTTATGTTACACCGAGATTTAAAAAAATCGATTGCTGTGTGAAATTAACTCAATTTTTTTTCCTTTAAGCGATTTATTTGAGAAAATATAACTTTTTTCATTTGCTTCAAATTTTAAAATTATTCATTTTATGCAGTGTAATATTAAAATGAGTGATATTTTGGGTGGTCTTATAATTTTGTTACACACTGTATATATATATATAAAACAGTTCAGTAACTGACTGACTGACTGACAGATAACGCACAGACCAAACCGCTGGACCTAAAGGGCTGAAATGTTACATGGCGATTCTTCTTATTGTGTAGGGGTGCACTAAGAAAGATTTTTGAAAAATTAGCCTTAGATTTTTTTAAATTATGAGCTTTTTTGTCACTTTTTAAAAATTTGCATTTAAAATAATAATCTGAGATTTATAAAATTTGTATCATGAGAAAGATCATAAAAATTCCTTTCAAATGAAATCTTTTTCGAATTTTTACCTTCATTTTCTGATTTTTGGTTAATTTTTAAAAATTAACTTTTAGAATTTAATGTATTAAATGCTGATTATGTGGTCGCTTTTCTTTTTGTGATACTTGAAATTAATTTTGCGTCACGTGCATAACAAAATATATTGACAAAAAAATATTAAAATATGGTAAAGATAAAATTTAAGCACTAAACTAATTGAGATGGAAGTTTTTTAAGAATTTAATTCAAAATAGTATGTTTTACAGATATTAAACATACAAATTAATTTCATACATTGACCGTTGTATTTAATTTGAATGTACTGCATAAAAAAGGCACAGGCATTCAGCTAGTCAAGCTATAACTAGTTACACTTAATTTCTATATCTCACAATTTTATACTTTGAGATTTTTGCACCATAGAAAAAAATCTATAGTAATTCAGAGAAAGTAATTTTAGGTGTTAGTATGGCACAGAAAAGTTTAAAAAAAATTGTGTTTAATATTTGTTAGATATTTCATTCATTATCAGTGGCATCACAGTCCAGTGTTCTGCAGCATTTTCAATGCTGTCCTGTTGAGGCAGACTGTACACCAATTCCTTTTCTTTATAGTTAGGAAGTCTTAAGACAGTGCAGTTGACCCATCTGAGTTTCAGCCTTTCTCTCAGTTTATTGCTTAATGGTTTTGCTAGAAAAACTTTTATCTTAGTTCTGTTGTCACTCATTCTTTAAACATGACCAGCCCATTTTATTGTTTCATTTGATATATTTTATAATGTTGAGTTCCTTATTCAAAATTTAATCATCTCCAAACACCCTCCTGAACGCTTCCAAAAATTTTTTTCAAGATTGTTCTCTCCAAGATAAACAGCAAATTTTCATCATTTTTGCCAAGTTTCAGATGTATATGCCTGAACAGATCACACCAAAACTTTATACAGAGTTTATTAAAACATCTTCTGGCCATTAAAACATCATCTGTAATGGCCATTAAAACATCATCTGTAACGGCCATTAAAACATCATCAGTAACAGTTCTTTGAATTTTAGGGTTAATAGTATAGTTACAGCACATTTTCAGGTAAAAGTGTAAAACTTCAAACAGGTTAGATATTTTATAAGCTTTATGAACATTTATTTGGTCTTTTTTATACACATGTGAATGCACATCCACCAAAGATTATATGTTGAACTAGCTGAATATCTGTGCTTCTCAATGGAGTACATTCAAATTAAATACAACGGTCATTGTATGCAATTAATTTGTATGTTTAATATACATAATACATACTTTTTTGAATTAAATTCTTAAAAAACTTCTATCTTAGTGAGTCTAGTGGTTAAATTTTGTCTTTTACTGTATTTTAATAATTTTTTTTGTCAATTTATTCCGTTGTTATGCACGTGAAGCAAAATTTGTTTAAAGTATCACAAAAAGAAAAGAAACCACGTGATCAGCATTTAATAAATTAAATTCTAAATATCTTTAAGATTTCATTTTAAAAGAATTTTTAAGATCTTTCTCGTGATATAAATTTTATAACCCTCAGATTATTATTTTAAATGCAAACTTTAAAAAAGTTACAAAAACAGCTTAAAAATTTAATTTTAAAAAATCTTTCTTAGTGCACTCCTATACTATAAGAAGAATCGCCATGCAAAATTTCAGCCCTTTAGGTCCAGCGGTTTGGTCTGCGCATTATCTCTCAGTCAGTCAGTTACGGAACTGTTTTATATATATAAAGGTTTTTTGTACCAAGGTTCTTCTGACTAAGGCAGTAAAAAAGAAATGATGTTTCATAAATATCTAATGCTTTTTCAGTGTATAAAGCTTAAACCATTTATCCCTGTTGCATGTGTAGATATTAGGAAAGAAGTTTTGTGTTTCGCATTTGTGATTGTCTGTATTTCAGGCTTATATAATCGTATTTGTTTTATTGTTTTAATGCATATTATTATTAGTGCTTTAATGTTTCCCTGTTTTCTTTGCAGCATCACATTTGATCCAGTGCAGAAAGACAACATGCTACTTAAACATTCTAAAACCTTCCAGTATTTTATGAGAATACAGGGATTAAATGTGTTTGCAGAGCAAACAAATTTTTTTATTTCAACAAATTCTTGGAAAGAGCTTTTGTTTACTCTGATGTAAATTTTACCTAATTTTGTACAGTCTGATGATATAGGATAGTATTTCCAATCTGTATGCATTGTACATAGTAAATTATTTTTAAAAGATAGTTGTTCATTACCATACTGCAATATCATGCAATTCATTGTTCAAAAGACAGTGGTCTTCTTTATGTTTTATGCACATTTTAACGTTTGTCGAAAATTACAAAACTGTGCCTTATTTTAGAATGGGTTGATAGTAAAGATTTTTTTTTTCAGACCGTATCGATTTTTCATTCATAGTTAATAAAGAATCTTATCTATGCAAAGGTATAAGTAAATAAATATTGCAAAAATCCCTTCATCTAAAATTAAAAATTTTTTTTATGGGTATTAATGATAAAAAAATTGGATTGGATTGGATTTAAATTATACAAAGTTGTATGAACAATGATTTAAATTAACCCAGCATTAAATCTGTCCCCAATGCAATGCTTTTAATATTTAAAAATAATTTGAAATTTAAAATGTAAAGAATTTTTTCTGTGAATATTTTTTTCTTATATCTCATCCGATAAAAAATTAAGTTACTGTTTATCCTTAATTAGTGGATAGAAATTTTGTTTCATGATTGTGTTCAAAATAATATAATAAAAAAAGTCCATTCATGGGTATTTGCCATTGTTTGTTGTATTCATAACTCATATTGATATGCTTACTTTGTATTCTTCAAGAGACTGTCTTTTACATTCTAAATATCATAATGCATTGCATCATGTTTGTATTTGTATATATGCATGTGGCACACATCAATACTCATTGTTCTGAACCTTCCATTCAATCAGACGTAGTGAAAAATGAACCTTCCAGCTTAGAACTGATACTCATTTCAAAATTTCCCCTTGTGTTTTCTGCCATTTTTTTTAATAAGCTGGAATAAAACTGATATTTTAAGAATTTTTAAATTGAATATTACATATTTATGTACCCCCAAAATATTCATCTTTATTATTAGAATCAAATGACATTATTAAGACTAAGTGAAGTATGGTGTGTTTGTTTATTTATTTCACAATGTCCTCTACAGTTGTGAACTGTTGCAGATTATGTATGATTATTCTGGTTTTTCAGTCAGTTTTATGAAATTATGTAAGAAAGTTACAGAAATAAACTTATCACATTCCAGTTTCTTCTAAATCAAATATTTTTAATCTGTATTTATTAAAGTTTATATATGACCCCCACTATTTTACTACGAATGAAGGTCATTATTCAGGGAACTTCAAAATTACTTGTTTGCAAATACTTTTCCATTCTGATTTTATCTCTAATTGATATGAAAACCAAAATTTACTTTAACTGCTTGGACTAAATTATGAGAATTCCTCTAAAATTTCAAACTTATGAACCAAGTTAAGTATAGTAAATGATCAATATGCAAAGTATTTGTAAATCAACTAATTTCTTCTGAATGAAACCACTTTGCTGTTAATTATTAGTGTGTAGTTCATTATTAGTGTGTACAATATAGTTTACATTTGTACAGAGTATACTGACAAAGATTTCCTCTGCATTTCATGTTTGTTTCTAATTATAGAGTTTAGTTTTTTAGACTCATATTCTGAGTTTGTTCTGTTGTTGTAAATAGGTGGAAAATATTACTGACTGATATTTATTAAAGTCTGAGTTTTTCTCTCACATTCAAGTATTAGGATTTCAGGATTCATGCATCATTTATAATATATGAAATTTACAAATATCTCAGTATAAAACTTCTATTGTTCATTTCTCAGTTTATGATCAAAGTCAGGATCACTCTAAATAAAATAGCCATCTTTTTTTAAAAATTTATTTAAACCTTTAGAATTTAAGTTGTGTTCTATTAAAATCTTATTTTCATTATTGTAATAAAAGGTCATGTAAAATGGGTAGCTGTCTTCATTTTCCTGTTTACTTGGATTTTTTTATTTTTTTTTTTCAAAAGATGATTATTTGCATAATTTTTTAATTCTGTAATATTCTATGTGCAGAATATTTTGAGCAAAATTTGAGACATTAGAATGAAGAAATACAAGGGCGTATCAATAAGAAACGCACATAATGTAAAATAATAATAATAATAATAATAATAACACAAATGACAATATGAAGCACAAATGAAAGTATTACCCATTTATTACTGTTCCACATAATTTCCATGCATGTTGCGGCATTTGTCCTAACGATGGATCAGTTTGAAAATCCCGGTCTCTTTGAACTCCGTTGGTTGCGAGAAGAGTCACCTTTGCATGGCTCGTTTGAGTTCAACGTCATAGTCAAACTTCTTACTGCCCAGGAACTTCTTAATGGGTCCAATAACCCCTTGTATTAACTTATTGAACAGCTTTTCCTACATATTATTAATAATTTTTTGTCTCTGTGAGGTATAATGCCTGATAATAGCAGCAGACTTTGACAGGTTTTTGCACTGCTCTAGAAAAAGGGGATTTTTCAGAGAAAATGGTTGGTGAAAAATTCAAATTTTCTTCTAAAACCTGGTGTTATGAAAGTATTTCTTATTGCATTGGTGTAGCTTTTCTGCAAGATTGCAGACAATAATCGTGTTTTGTTAAGTGGAAAAAAATTTGATTTTCATAAACCCCCTGAAATTTATTATTTTGAAATTTTAACATTTAAGAAAAAATTCTTAAAACATGTAAACTTCGTAAAATTCTTTTTAATTCTGTGATTTCTAAAGTGCTTATTATACAGTTTTAAGGTATTGTTATATCACCTTAAAACAACCAAATATTTTATCAACAACCAAATATTATGCAGCATTTTCCCCAAATCTTTGTTCTCATCCAAATTTTGTGTAATTTTTTGTGTTTTTTAAGTTCACTTTTAAATTTAATTTTAAACATTATATGCTTTGATTTAAATTGACAGTTTTACCCAGATTTCCTTTTTTAAGAATATTTATCATGAAGTAGCATTTAGTTAGTATTTGGTTTTAAATATATTAGTCACCTATGCATCACAGTTCCATTCATATGTTTTTAAGACGAAATAATAAAAACAAGTTCTGTTTGACCATCAATATTAATTATTAATGGAAAAATCAGTTTGAAATCAAACAAAATCTGTTATGTAAGAACGTATGTTATGCAAGTTATCTTAGTGTTATCATTGCCAAAAATCATTGTGATAAAAAGTCAAGCAAAAGGTTAAGTTTGATGTAAAATGATGTGTTCAGAATGATAGGGAAACTGTTAAACTTTCTATTTAACCTTTAGCTTATGGGGCCCATTTTTCCAATTCCCTCTTTAGAGCGGAAAATTTCATAACCCCTTTGTAAGAATGGCCATTAAGGGGTTATATATATATATATATATATATATATGTGTGTGTGTGTGTGTGTGTGTGTGTGTGTTTGTTTATATATGTATGTGTATATGTATATATATATATGTATATATATATATATTATATATATATATATATATATGTATGTATGTATGTATGTATGTATGTATGTATGTATGTATGTATATATATATATATATATATATGTATATATATATATATATATATATGTATGTATGTATATATATGGGGTGGGATACATGCTATCCCACCCCATAAGGGAAAGGTTAAATCCCCTATTTGAAGGTACTGTATTGCAGAGTTGTTCAAGTAAATTCTAGTAGTATAATAATCTAAACTATCTTTTCTGCATATTAGAAATTTGAGTTTTATGAATATTATATACATATGTGCAAAGCACTGTTGCTTTATGAACTAGTCCTTTCATATATAGGTATTCTATGTATTTTGGAATAATTTGATCTTTTACTGAAGTGTTAATACATTGAGAAAAATAGAGAGAGAGCATGTTTTCAGTTTTTGTATTTTCTGGTTCCGTATGATGGTACAGATTAATATAAAAACAATCCTAATTTTTGTTCCTTGTGACTAAGTTATCTTGACAGTACATATGGAGTTCTGACTGCAGAAGGATTGAATGTTTATGTTTATATAGTGCTTGTGATTCTTCTCTCCCCTCCCCCCCCCCCATGCTTTAGAGGGTGTATACAGTGTGTATGTCATATCACGAATCATTAAGGACTACACAGATCCACAGCTGTTAAGGTTAGGTGCTCACTTTTCAGTGCTTGCAATATGAAAAGCCTACCTGCAGCACCTACTAACTTACTATATTTGATGGTAGATACTAAATTTTTGGTGTTAGTTCTTGACATCACATCTTTCCAGAAGTGTTTTTCCCCCTGATTTTTTAAGGTGTTTCTATTAATCTCTAAACTTGAGATGATATTTTTTTTTTTTTTTTTTACTGTCAAGGAGACAGTAACTAACAATTTCTTTTAGAAAATTCAAAATGATTAAAATAATTAGCTAATTATTAAATTCTTATCTTTTTTAAAACTAACTTTGAAAAACTTGTTTCTCTTAAATAAAATAGAGTTATATGTGTTGAAACTTTCAAGGAATCCTTAAAAAACCATCTTTAGAATCTATTATACTCTTTTATTATATCCAAAGTCATGTTGCATTTGTCAAGCTAAAATGCTCCCGTCTGTTTTGCAGTTTACGTCTTGCCTATTTGTTATCACATTCCTTTAAATTCCCCCCCCCCCCCCCCCTTTCCTTAAAAGAAAATTTTCCACAATTCAGTTTAACTAATATTTCATATATAAGGTGAAAAAAAAACAAACACTGAAAGACAAAGAGCACTTTCATAGTTTAACACCTTGGATAACTCAAGACAAGGCTTATCAACTGCATAACATAATATGGCAAAATATATATTTTCCTCATTTTTGGGGCAGAATGTAATTAAACTCGTAATTTAATTTTACAGTTATGGCAACACATATGATAAAGCAACTTTTAAGTAAACTGATTTCTTTACTACTTTTTAATGAAGGTAAAAGTTTTTATCAAGTTATTTCAAAGGTTTCTCATTGTATTCAGATTTTATTCTTTTAAATTCTAAGATAGTCATTTTTAAGAAACTATCTGAATACCATTTTCAATTTTCCTGGTATCTGCTTTTTTAATATGAAGTGTAATTTTTTGAAAAAATGATTTTCTGCTCTAAAAGTCAAAGATCCTAAAATATCCTAACTGAGTGCTAAATATTTTTTTTCTCAAAATTATTAAAACATTTCATCCTGTTGAACTTTATTTTCCTCTAATGCGTGAATATTTTGTAGATTTGGACTGTGGTTTTTGTATATAAGGGAATTTAAATTAAATTATATCATCTGTAATTTCCCATATTACATATTATTTATGATCTGACAGGTATGTTTTAGTGTATTGATGTAAATAAATTTTGTATGTGTAATAAGTATCTTTAGCATCACTTGATTAAAATTAAATCATATTGTACTCTGTTTATTTTTATTATGTTCTTGGATCATGTTTTAAATAATAGAGGAAAAAGCCACTTTCCTAACCTCTCATCTTTCTACAGTATAAATAAGTTTCTATACTATAAAGAAAATTCAAGAACTCAGATAATTGTGTAATATGCATATAATTTAGTATTGGATTAATTGGGACTTATGGGAGCGTAATGTATTTCTTAATTCTGTTGTTTCTTCATATAAATCTATTTTTGTTTTTTGATATTGACCAGTGAAATTTCGTGTCATTTTTTGACTATTAAAAATATGTAAGAAGTCCATTTGAATTTTTTTTAAAGTAATTTAAATGATTCCTTTAAATGTAGACATGTTTTAACTGTCTGCGTATCAAAATATTATGCAGCATATGTGAGAGAAAATTAAAAAGCTGTTTATAATCATACTAGCAGAAGTACCCGGCGATGCCCGGGATTTTAAAAATGTGTGTTTACCAAAATCAATTTAAAAATTAAACACAGCATAAACAACATAGTATAAAAAAGCATGTGAAATGTTATGCACATTAAAATGAAAACCCAACATGAAAATATAGAAATTTCTAATAAACTCCTCAGTAATCAGCTAGATTCAGCCTTTTATCATTGTACCACTAAAAGCTGAAAAGAAAAAAATGTCAAAGTGTCTTTTGGTCTTGTGAACTCTGCATTAAAAATTAAACACAGAATAAATAATATAAAAAAAGCATGTGAAATGTTATACACATCAATAATATGACAATTAAAATATTTAATTTTTATATATATATATATATATATAAATTTTTTAAAAAGTAATAACATTCTCAAAATTTGACAGTTAAGAAAAAGATACCATCAAGAAAAAGAAATCATGCTACTTGAGAAAGTCATTACCACAAATTTGTATAAAATTAATGTCCAACTATATTTAACGTACAAAATAATGTATATGTAATACATTTCAAACATATTGTTTGTTTCAAGTGGTAAATTCTAGCTTAAAATATAGATGGTGTAATTAAATTCGACCGACCTCAATCGTCTAAACGAAAGTAGGTGAAGGACATAGACTTTGAATTGTGTATATTGTGTCAACATCAATCGAATGAGGATTTGGTTAAAACGAGTTATAACGAGGGACTCAAGTACTCAACAAAAACTTTTTGATGCAGTGAGAATTCGAAACGAGTGTAAAGACAGTGATTATCAGCCCCTCGAAGAATACGCTCGAAATTTTACCGTGGAAGGAATAACCCAACTAAATGCTTGGTGGCATTTAACTTGTTACAAGAAATGCACGCACAAAGGTAACATTGATAGACTACAGGCCAGGTAAAAAAGCAACAAGCGGAAATTGAAGTAGCTTCCAAAAGCTCGGTGTGCAATAAGGACCACCCTTGTACAAGAGGCCAAAATCAACCACAGCGTATTTCTTTGAAATCGATGATGTTTTGTTGTCGCGAGTAGAGTCCAATTCTGATAGGAATGCGAGTGTGAAAGTTCTGTATAGAGCAGCTAAATTATTACGTAAAACCATACTGACAGAGGAGAAATGGAAGTTTACAAGTTATAATACGGAGAACCAAATCATAAATACCATAGCGAAAGAAGTTCTATACTTTTTCAAATGGTGTACAATCAAATGGGAACAACAACAAAAAATAAGTTTGCAGATTGATAACAAACATTTGAACCAAAAGGCTGCTGCATTATCACAAACTTATGTATGAGTGCCAAGCTGAAAGACAAGCCGTTTATAGTAGCACGGCGTTAGTTAAACGCATACACTCGCGGGACCTTCCTCTTCAAGTTGCTGTTGGCCTAACGATACATAGTAAAACTCGCGGCAAATTCTTGGTTCAGCTCATGCATGGTTTGGGATCCTCGATTGATTATAATATTCTCTGGCTTGAGACTGCTATGGCTAATGAAGTTCTGAACCATGCGGATAATTTAGACTTCCTTCACGCAACTGTGATGACTTCTTATCAAGAATATCACGAAGATGAAGTGCAATCTATAACCCTGTTTGATCGTTCGCTACAGAAACTACCCAAATACAGGACAGACTTTATTCTCTACAATGGGCCAAAACTCTTAAAGCCTAGCAGTTTTGCTTTTAAGAAATCTAATATCAAAAAGACATTTCAGAGATCAAAACCACATAATGTAGTAGATTTAGCGTGGTGTCTGTGCAAAAACAAAATAATACGTGGTACAGAAGAAATATCCAACAGTTCCAGAAATGGATTCTGATGATAATTATAAATTTTACCAATAACACCATTGTATGACTTGCTGTGAGTTACGGTTACAAAAACATTGGTCTTATAGGTAGTTTTTTTTTTTTTCGCTTACTCATGAAAGAAAAAATGAAGAATGTAAAGATCTCTATATTTATCCCGTTAAAAAGTAGCAGCCTCTTTAAGTACTATAAGTGATTTTTGTCATAAGCATGGGGATGTAAAGTGTATGCTTTTCATATAAAATTTTACGTTATTTTCAACACACCTTTCTTTGCTTATGGTTATCAAAATTAAATTTTGCCATCAGACCTATTAACGTACAGAAATTGACACCTAATTAGTATTTTGAGAGAAATTATTTCTTTTGAATAATTTTTGGAACTTGTATGATATCCCCCCCCCCCCAAATGGCTATTTTGGCGATTTTTTATTGTCGCCAAGCAGAACGCATGTCTTTGAAAATGGAAATTTCGGAAAGTCCCAAAAATACGCATTTTTTATACTGTACAACCACAGAAAAGCCCAAAAAAACACATAAATACAAAAAATAAAAGCTGAAAAATAATAAATTTGTTAGGTCAGTGTAGTGCAACTAATAATAATTCATTTAAATAAACATAAAATACATCTTGGTTAAATATATATTTTTTGATTAAACTCAAAGTAAAGCACAAATACAATAGAAAAAAATACATGTTGGCAATAGAATTTAAAAAAAAAGTATCTATACCAAAATTTTGTACTCCTCCCAGTTAATCCCCGAGCTAGTTGTGGGTATGAAGTGGAGTGCCTTGGTCCACTTGGACTTTATCTCCAGTGAGCAAGTTATATATCATCAAGGTATGTGTTCTCAGTAATTAAAATCTATACTTATATTATATATAAAGAGAGAGAGCGATTTTGTACGTGGAAGGTAATCTCCGGAACCACTGTACCTATTTGAAAAATTCTTTCACTGTTTGAAAGGTACATTATTCCAGATGGACATAGGCTATATATTATGTATATCTGATCAGTAGAAAGAAAGTTAGAGGGGATACTCTAGATTTGTGTGCACGGCCGCCATCTGGGATTTTTCCGCCAGGGTTTGGCGCATTTCGCATGGCGATAATTATTGCGTTCTGGTAAAAATAACCCAATGTCAAATTCCCTAATTTTAAGATCAAACAGTTATTTCTGATGTGATCTTTTAATTACAGTATAATAATTCTAGGTCAGATCTTGGCCTTGACCTGGAAATCTGAGTCAAATTGACTATACTCAAAAGCAGGGCCCGATTATGAACGCTGGGGGCCCCTGGGCAGATGCTATTTGGGGCCCCCCCTTACGAACATTTATAAAAATAAGAACTATCCATGGGCTATACATACTATTAGAAGTACTAGGTGCATACACCAAGGGGGTTTTGGGATAAAAAGGCCCTGCTCAAAAGAGTAAATTATTTTTAAAACTAAGAGTCTTTTTGTTGAAAATTTTTGAATCCATTATTAGTTTTTCGTTAACTTATTAAATTTAAGTTGCTTTTAATTTTGTTTATCGATTGTCAATTAGTATACTATAATGATACACCATTTCATTTATTTGAAGTAAAAATTATCTGCCATCATTTTTTCGTAAAATGTAAAATACAGTATACATTTTAAATACAGTATATTTTAAAATATTTTATAATTCCAAGTTGTAGTGGATTACAAATAAATTTAAATAACTGAAGTTCAACTTCTCTCTTCCCAGGAACCCAAGTTAAACAGTTAGTTAAGGTTAAGTTATTGGTTTAGGAAAAGGTTTTTTTTTTTCTTATTTCCAACACAGCAGGATAAATGGTCAAATAATCCTTGTCCCGATTTTATTGTATGCACCAAATATTTGGTTAAGGTCAAATCTGAAGTAAAATTTCATTACCACAATGCCCTAACCAAAAAAAAAAAAAAAAAAGAGGATCTGGTTACTCACCATAAATTTATGGGTTCATAATTATTTTACATTTTTCAAAGCTGAATTTTAGATAATTTTTAAATTGCAAGTTATTTAGGTGGTACGAAAATGCTGTATTTTTTTCTAATTAACAATATATTGGCATAATATTTTGGTGATTCATTGCTATTAGTCAAAGAGTTAGAGCAAACTGAATAGATGGCATTGAAATTTTATCTGTAAGTAAAATTCATTTGACCAAATTTTTCATATGGATCATAATTTGAAAAGGTAGTTTTTAATTAAAAATGACAAAAAAAAAATCTCAGTCCAACGATTAAATGATTTTTCAAAAATATTTCTAAGTTTCACAATTTAAAAAGGTCGTTTTTATTAAAAAAGCTAAAAGAAAAACCCAAAATTTCCAATATTTGAGAATGATTTTTTCAAAAAAGTGGTTTTTATCAAAAACCGAAAAATAAATCTAAGTCCAACGTTTAAATGATTTTTCAAAAATTTTTCTAAGTTTCATAATTTAAACAGGTGGTTTTTATTAAAAAAGCTAAAAAATTCAAAGTCCAGCGTTTTGAAAACACCGCTTAAAACACATTGGCGAGAATTTTTTCATTCCTCAAAACACGCTAATATCGCCAAGTTGGCGCAAAAAAAAATCCAAGATGGCGGCCGTGCACACAATTATTAAGTAACGTAATATTAATTTGAATATTATTTTAGGTGCTTAAAATAATTAAAAAAACATTCTTTACTTAAAATCCTTTTTTTATTTTTGTATTTTTATTTCATCTCTTACTCTAATTTTGAGATACCAATGTGTATCTATACTTCTATAATCTATCTATATATATAAAACAGTTCCGTAACTGACTCATTCATTCACTGACTGACTGACTGACTGACTGACATACAACGCACAGACCAAACCACTGGACCTAAAGGGCTGAAATTTTGCATGGCGATTCTTCTAATAGTGTAGGGGTGCACTAAGAAAGATTTTTCAAAAATTCTTCTTAGATTTTTTAAATTAAATTTTTAAGCTGTTTTTTAAAATTTTTTTACGTTTGCATTTAAAATAATACATTGAGGGTTATAAAATTTATATCACGAGAAAGATCATAAAAATTCCTTCAAAATGAAATTTTTTCGAATTTTTACCTCCATTTCCTGATTTTTGGTGAATTTTTAAAGATTAATTTTTAGAATTTAATTTATTAAATGCCGATCACGTGATTTCTTTTTCTGGTACTTTCAATAAATTTATCGTCAAGTGCGTAACAACTAAATAGACAAAAAAAATATTTTTTTCTCTTTCTAATGCAGCAGACTATTGGATATTATCCAAAAAAAATGCATATCCCTTACAATTTTTTTTATAAATATATATATATATATATATATAGATAGATATATATTTTACATCAATTGTATACATTGATCATCGCATTTATTATAAATATATTTATTTTTTGGCATAAATTGCATACGTTGACCGTTGTATTTAATTTGAATGTACTCCGTAGCGAAGCGCGGGTATTCAGCTAGTTTAAAGTTAAAGAAGTATAATCCCCGAAACGATTTCAATAAATTTATTAAAACAATCTATATTTGCCGCTAAACATGATTTCCGAAACAAGTATATCGCTAGGTAGAATTTAAAATATGCCTCACGATTGTACATAGGCAACGTTGCTTTTACATGCCTCCACGTACTTTCAATTGTATTCGTGTGACACCCAGTATCGGGGTCAACGAATGTAAGCTTATGGTTTACTTTAAGGTGATCAAATCTCTCCTGCTCGAGACAGTAGTAACTTTTCCAGCAATCGGAATATACTGAAGTCCCTGGCAATATCCAATCTTTTATAACCCCCAACAAAGTCTCCTGAGTCCTATCATGCACAGCAACTAAAAAAACTCTCCCGTAATCCCTCTCAACCCTTCCAAACACCCAATGGCCAACCCTATGTCCCTTATGATACTTTCGTTTCCCCAATTTCGACAACCTTACCCTCCCCCCTACTTTCTCGGAAAATAATTCAATATAATCCAAAATAGTCTCGTTAATAAATTGTGTCAATCAGCCAAAGTAGTCTTTGTAAAAGAATTTTCCTCCATAATTCGCCCAGTTGTTGTACCCCTCAAAATCTCGTAATATATAAAACCTCAAATAACTTTAATTAGAATTAGAAAACCACGAACCATTTCTCAGTGTTACATTGCTTCCCCCCCCCCCCCCCGATAACTTCCATACAAACAAATGTAAAACCATCAGAATAAGAACTTTTAACTTTAATCCTCATCTCTGACCCACATTTTTTACAATTCGCGCTCTTTAACAACCCAACCTCCGTCAAAAAATTAAATAGCAACTGTTATTTAGTATTTTGACGGAGCATTACACCAAAGTAAAAACCGGCAAAACTACAACCAAAACAAAGGGCGCCAGATTTGGCGAGAAATCTCTTGGGGGGGGGGGGGGGGGAGATATCATACTTGTACCTAATTTTTTTTTTCATGTTCTCCATCCGTGCATTTATTCTATTCGGTGAATTATGCTTGGTATTCAAAACTCCACCCAGAGCGTTCTTTTCTTCGCAAACCACTGTCGCCGCTACTGCTCGCAAAGGATTGGAGACAGAGAGTTAATATATATACTTTGTAGACGAATTAACAAATCCGGCTTATTGCAAATTGCGCCGTCATTTTGCAGTGTCCCAGGCCAATTGGAAAATTATAGACAACTTTCTAATGAGCCCAAATGCCTTTAGGCCAGTTAGAAAATTCGCAATAGTTTGCTCAAACAGCCTGGTTTGTTCAAACAGCCCGGCCGTACTAAAGTAACAAACAGAGATTGTTACTTCAGTACAGCCTCTAGTGAACATATGAATTAGTTAAGAGTTACTTAGGTTAAAAAGAGGTCACTTAAAAATTGCGCAACAATCATCATTGTAGAAAATTTTTTAATTATTATTATTATTAAACAATTGTATTATTGTTATTAGATAATTGTAATAAACAGATTATTAAAATGACAAACGTTTAGAAAGTAGAATCCAATATTAAATCTGTGTTAGATTTTCAAATTTTTGCTTAAGATATTTAGTAGATGTATCGCATTGGTGCAGACACGCAGGGCCCGACTTAGCCTAATTGGGGCCCGGGACAAAAACTTCTTTGGGGCCCCCCTCTGCTTCACTACTTCAGTAATGAAGAACTTAATATTTAATACTAAACTTTCTATTCGATTTGGGGGCCCCCTCTGATGTGGGGGCCCGGGGCAACTGCCCCGTATGCCCCTGCCTTAGTCAGGCTCTGCAGACACGAGCTGTTCATTTATGACGTCTCTCCTTCAAACTTGCAACTATATAGACGTGGATTATCCTTTCCAAGTCAGTAAAGATAAGATAGTTTATTTCCAAGGATTTGATTCTTTTAGATATAGTATTATTCAACGCCTTATCCCCCCCCCCCCTCCCTCAAACGGTATGGTAATTTATAATGCGGGATTTATGCTATTTTTATTGAGATTTATCGAAAAAAATATCAGTTCATAGCGTTACAGATCGAGATACATGACTTGGGTTGCCGAAATCGCACCGCAAGCGCTGAATAGCGCTGCCGCACACACTACAACAATGTTGGATCCAACGGCTTCCACTACTGTTCCCATAGAAAAAGACAGGATACATTGCGACAGTACGATGACGCTGACTAAGGTTGCGATATCTGTTCCAATACCTCTGACGCAGCTATCATTCTGTGATTTCCCATTTTCTTTGAACTAAAGAGGAATAAAATAAGATTTTATTTCGCGACGTCGACAGTCTGTCAATAAATAAATAAAAATAAGTAAATGAATGAATGAACGGCGTGTTTCGGAATTCTGTCGTTGCTTAATTTGGAAAGTATTATAAACAGAATTGTTCCTCTCACTGATGTACTCTTTGTTACTCAGAGTGAAATGAAAATGTCTTTTGCATTCTTCTTTCCGTAGAGATGGGAAATCATACCGACAAGGTGGATATCTTGTTGTATAAAAAATAATTCCCAAATAATATTGACTGTTTCATAGTATTGCCATGTATGAATATCGCCATTTATTTCCGTATTTTTAAGTGATGTATAATACAAAAAAAATATGTAATCTGGTACTTTTCACGTTACGGATTCATTATTCCTTATCATTGTGACAAAGCCAGAGTTGAAAATTGAAAGCCATAGCTCGCCACTAGATGGCGGGACAGGAGACGAAGATTCAGTGTTGCCAACTTGGGGTTTTCCCCCCCCCCCTAAATTTAGGGGTAAGTTAGATGAAAAGGGGTCACATTTTTTTAGGAGCATTTTGTGTGGGTAACATTTTTTAACATTTTGTACACAGGGTGGCGACAGAACAGGGAATTCTCAGGAAAGAATCATTTTCTGGAAAATCTCAGGGAAAACTCAGGGAAGTTTCGTTTAACTCAGGGAAAAAGTTGGAATTGATCAATTCTGGTCTTCAATTTTTGATGCAGAAGGTGACTGTGGAGATGCTGCAAATGTTATGAGATGTTATGATTTTGTCGCATCGTAATGCACATGTTGAGAGGTTTTTTTCTATAAACAGTGACTGTTTGTGGGAGAATATGAAGGAATCTTCCTTAGTAGCAAGAAGGAGGGTTTATGATCATATCATATTTCCAAGGGTGGCCTTGATGGCATAACAATTTCCAAAGATATGATCCACTATGCTAGAAACGCACGAGCAAGATATGAAGAATCGAAGAAACACCAAGAGAAAGAGCAAATAGAAAAAAAGCATGCTTTAAAAAGAAAAAGGGAAGTAGAATCTCAATTGAAAGAGTTGGTTGCTGAAAAGGCAACCATTTTGCAGGAAGCTCAAAGACAAAACATTATTATAGAGGCGCAGATGGCAACTCTGCGAACCCATCAAAACAGTTAAAACTCTAGTATATTAAATGTTCAATCTATAACTTAATATTATCTATCTATTATGGTATACAATAAAAATATTTTTTACTTATTAAATTTTTATTCATTTATCAGTCTGTAGATTTTTAGTTCATCAAGTGTCAAGTTTATCATTATGGCTGGGGAATTGTTCTGCGAACGGATGGAGAAACTCAGGGAATTTCATGAAAAATACTCTGGAAATCAGGGAAAACTCAGGGAACTTTTTACTTCAGTTTTTGTAGCCACCCTGTGTACAATCGAGACGCGTTTTTTTTTTTATTTATTAGATTATAAGTTCCATACACATGTCAAATGTAAATAAACCTCCATTTCATTATGTAAGTGTGTATTTTCTATTTATTTCAATTTATCTCTCAAACAAGATGCCTATTTGGAACCAGAATTTCTTTAAGGAAGGTCTGGGGTGATCTGAAGTTGGTTTTAGGGGGAAACGGGGTGGGGGATTTCGAGATGGTGCTTCGTAGAGGTTGGCAACACTGCGAAGATTGTTCGTTTGCAACGCCTCTGAGGGTGGTTCCGCGCGCCGAGATATGTCCGTTGAGATGTCATTGTAACTTATATGTTTAAATGTTGTGTTGTTTTGTTTAATAAATGTGCGTGTGATGTTAATCGTCCATGCTTAGTGCTTTTCACCTTACACAGTGGATTTGAGTAATAGTGAGCCAAGCTGTTACACCATAATACCCACTAGTTTGCCTGAAGTACCTGTGCTATGTGGTTTACAGCATTACCATTTATCATTCCATATGGAGTGAGCCTGTTAGTCTTGATACATACCGGGACCTGCAATTTATAGGCAGTTACGAACATCTGAAAACCCCCATGCGAACTCGCAGATCCTGGTGGCAAACGTTGGCGATCAAGGTATTTATTCGGTTATCGTCCAGTAGAACGACCTCATCTCGACATACAAACCCCATCTAATTTTCACCGTTGGAACTAAACAACTCTCCTGCATTTTTGTTCTTTTTCTCTAATAAAGAACGCACCGAAGTCGTTAAGAATGTTGCATAGTCAAAAAATGGACGAATGCTCCAGCTCTCTTGAGCAGGCTAAATACAAGTCATCCATGTTTAGATTGTGACTCTGGTACCGAGTGACGGAGCCCTTGCCATTTGGCCATGAACTGAATTTGTTTGGAGGAACTGGGGTCTCTCACATACTCCAAACTATTAATCGTAATTTTCTTAAGTATTACTTTTGTCCCTTGACTAGGAAACTTTACCTAAAAATATATTACTGTGAAATTCAAGACTTGAAACGTTCTTTTTGAAACTTTCCATTCACGGGAAATCATGAAGTCGCCGATAATCAGCAGTTACATAGACGAATAAAGGCTTAAATGCTACTTTTATGCCGCATTTACACATTCGCGATTACATTACTGTCCGACTACGGAAGCAAAGTCCTTGGAAGCTGTTACGCATGCGCGAGAAAAGCTAGTCTACTTAGAAAATAGGGGAAAACGTCATATTTTCGGATGTGTTTGTTTATGAAATAAGGAATGTATTTCAGACTGCTTTTTGTCCGCAATTTTAAAGTTATTTTTTAAAACTTTATTTTTGATCGAATATGTTAATAATAATTTCAAAATAATAAAAAGAAAGAAGCAAATCTATTTAAAAAAAATAGGAGTGGATATTTTCGGATTACATCACAATCAAAATTATCTAATGCTACGTTTTCGGTGGTTCTTTTTTTCTGACCGGAGATTCAAATTTTGGAGTTTCTTCACCCTTTGCTTCTCTGCGTATTCTTTTTACACTGGACATTGATATCCCGGTCATTTCACTAGCTCTCTTTAGAGATTGCGAAAGTGGAACAATAACAATTCCTTCTAGTGCTTCTTTATCACACAATTTAATTACATTGTGTATTATACGTTTACAATCACTACGGAACGGCTTATTCCGAGCAGTTGTGTTGGGTAAACGATCCAGTAATTTTAATATAATAATCAAAATAACAGACGAGGAAAAAGCAAGCAAGTGCAGTTAGTAACCGATTCTAAAGAATGTCGAGAGAATACGAGACTTTTCCCCTCCTTCCTCAGCAGCCTTACCTACAGCGCGAATAGAATCGTCTTGGCACTATGCCAACCGTGGTTCGTACTGTGGTCGGATAGTAGTCACGTTCCAGCATCGACGCGAGTGACCGTTCTCACATTCCCGCCTCTTGACTTCCCGTCCCCTGTGCCATTCGCTCCTTTTACTCGTGCCAGAAAACCGCTCCCGAAGCGAGGAGAAACGGCGAGAACACCGTTTACACATTCGCCCCCCGCAATCGCGACTGTGGAAATGCGGTGTTAGAAGTACTTGAAATAGTTAAGGCCAGTCAGGAAATTTTGAATTTAGTAAAGAATGTGCGCTTTTCACACTCAAGTGGTGGTATACACGTTAATATTCTTACCGTCTGAGAACTGTGGTAATGGGCTACTAAAATGTAAGGCAGGGTTGCAAATGTTGTAAACATTATTCCAGTTGTTGCTGACAGAAGTATCACAGCCACTTTATGTCTAGTGATTCCCATGAGCACCATTCCAGCAGAGTACACCAAAGCTCCTCCGATAAAAACAGGTTTGGTACCTATGTGTGAAAAGAATTAAATCAAATGATATGCAATTGTTTAATAGTAACAAGAAAAATATTGAAGACATTTAAAGGGATGGTAACCTAGTCAGGGCCCGATTCAGAAAATTCTTGACCATAGGCACAACTCGGGATGGGGGCCCCCTAACACTGATGTGGGCGTAACATTTCCAAAATTCACACACAAAAAAATAAATCATGAATCATTGTGAATGTACCATTTTACCAAGAATTGGCTATTTGAAGCGTAGAAGCCCAGAACTTTATCAAATAACAAAAAGCAATACAACATTTTAACTTCATCATTAAATTACAATACAATGCAACCAGAAAAACTTATTAATCCCTTATATACACTATAACATACATATGATGAACTATACGTATAACTATACATATGATGAACCAATCAATCAAATTTGAAAGGATATATAAAAAAAATTGCTATTAAAAAAAGGTAAAAAAAACTGAATTGGGAATTTTTTTTTTTTCAAATAAAATTTTTTTTTTTTTTTTTGGGGGGGGGGGCCCTAGGCCCGGGCCTAATGGAAAATCAGGGCCTGAACCTAGTATATTTTAGAACTTGATTGACATGCAAGAGGCTAAGAACTAGTTATTTAGAACTTTTTCAGCTACGGAAGTATTTCTGAATAATCCTTAATGTTTTCAGCTGAAAATTCCAATCAAAATGTCTTTATTCGAACCAAAATTGAATCTTTCTTAGACCTCCAGTCCCTAAGGACGCTTGCCTTTATCCGTGACATGTACGTTATCAGATCCACAATACAAGAGCGATGCCAAAGTCTTCTTTTCGACCTGCCAGATCTGTTCCTTTTCGTCCGATCTTTTGTTTTACACCGTGCCACAAATACGTATAACCCATCATAGCTTTCTTTTTTTTTCATTTTACAGGAAGCGTATCTGAATCTATCGTTTCTTGGACAATAAAAGACCAACATCAAGTGGACCATACCCGTGTCGCATTAGTATATCAAATTATTATACGCTGTGATACGATACAAAGCACGTCTCAAGTTCTAGCCCGGTTCGCGATAAGCATCTTGGTACAAATTCGCACGTACACAATAAAGTTTTCTTTCCTTTTAAAGTGCGTCCTAACCAGTGGCGCCGGAAAGGGAGGGCACTTGCCCCTCCCCCTAGAAAATTGGATTTTTTGTTTCTACCTAGCTAGCGCTCTTAAAATATTAGAATTTTCATTTAAAATCATAAAGCCTAACGAAACTGAATACTAAATTGCAACCTCACACTCGTTAACACAAGCGCGATAAATGTCATTCCATATACGCAGGAGCGATTAATCGCCAATTTCAGGTACGCAAGCGCGTTTAAACGCCAATTCCAGACGTTTGCTTTTGCGATTCAAATGCAACCCTTCACGATGTTTTTCATCGCGAAAGGGAATCTTGAATCCGATGCATTTGAAACGCGTACACGTTGACGTGTGATAGGGCATAATATAACATAAAATAACATAAAAGTTTATTTTTTATAACCGTATATATGTATTCTTATTAATAAAGGTGTAAAAGTTTTAATCTATTTTACTTTGCCCCCCCCTCTCCCTCTATATTTTTTACTCTTCCGGCGCCACTGGTCCTAACCTGTTAGTAGTTTAGTAATAGTGTATAATGTAATGTCAAAACAACCGACAATGGCGGAGGCGCCAAATGTATGTAAATCGGCAAACTAAAAGAGTTATTCAAACTAACCCAGCACCGACTGCCATGCAACCAATGTGGGAAAGTAAATAAATTAAGCTTAACATTGACGAAACATTCTTACTTCCAGTCTTCTTGAAGTGTGGTGTCACGGCAGTGCGAGGTATTCCAAATCATAACTAGTTAGAATCAAAACATATTTCCCTTGTAGATATTTATTCAAAACTTTACGAACAGTCAATGCCGAGTAGTAACAAACGTTGAAAGATGGTAGCGATTCACTCAGCGGCATCGGAGGAGGGAGAACTGGTCCCAAATAATAGCAAATACGTTTGGGAGCAATTACTTGAATTCACAATGGGAGGACCCGCCTTGTGCAAAGCGCTCGCTAAAATATTTGTTGTTGAAACCATAAAGCTTGAGAAGCCGCTTCTTAAAATTTGGCTTTAAATTACACGAAAAAGAAACATGCTAGTTGTAAAAGTTACTGAAACAGAATTCTAAAAACTTATACCGTTGCCACTTCAGAAAAAGAAACACCCAACCAATTGAAACACAGCCATCTGTTGGTGAACACAAATAAAACATATAATTTAACAATAAAAATAAACAGTCCAAACACCTGTAATATAAATAACCGCATTCGTATCAATGTATGAATTATAATTCATACTCGTCCACGCATGCGTGGACGACGCTTTGTTGTTGTTTTAATGTCCCCTGGCCGGAAGTATTTCAGACCAGGTTCGGGCTGATGGGTGAGGATCCGATTTATAATGGCACCACAAGGGTCGGAGTCCGACTGAGCCAGGTACCGCCTCCATTTTGACCAAGCATCCCACCCTTTCTGACCGCATAACGTGCCCCTATCCGGCCTAGACACGGAGGTATTGAATGGCGCGGTGTCGAGATTCTATACTGGCACCCGCAGTACCGAATGCCGACGCGCTACCACTAGGCTACATAGAGCCCCCGACGATGCGTTGGTATCGTATCAAAATTCCATGTGCGGATCTATGATGATCATGATACGCTTGGAGTCAATCTTTCGCCGACACCCATAGGACATTGGAATAGCGGTCAAACTGCACTTCCTGGGCCACGCCCTCTAGTGCAGATTTTCAGCAGGTAAGCAGCGGGGAACCATTAATTGATAGAAAGGAGAGAAGGGAAGGAAACTGATCGGTGCGCTCAGGATCCTGCGAGTTCAAATGCTTTCAGCTGAAACCACCGAAGTGAATCAGCATCGGGCAAGGACAGTAGCTTAGAAGGTGCCATGACTATAGCAGTTCGTCTTCGAAAAAAATGAAGAGGGGTTACGTAAATTTTAATTAGGCGATACGTAAATTTTAATTTTGTTTTTGCGATTTTTAAAAGTTTTTTTGCCTCGGCAAAGCCAAGTATCATTTTAAATGCTTTTAAATTTTTTATTTATTTTTTTTAATTAATTTTTTTTATAAAGAGGATAAACAGATAAGGGACAACACTTAAAAAGATGATAGGATGGCTCTAGGCCTTTTCCTATTGATGGGATCAGCATGATCATAATTTGCAAATGCCGACACCCAAAGAAAGGACGCGCGATATAAATGCAGGGCTTTTCGTAACAGGACAAAGGGGATCCCATGCCTAAAATAGAAACGAAAAGATTGGGGAGAAATGTCCTGGTAATTTAAGAGCAGATATATTAATAACTAAAGGTTTTGAATCATCGATCTGAATCTGTTGTGTGACACGGTTAAATGTTGCTCATTCGGATGCACCCTCACATGATTAAAGGCAGACAGATGTTAATATTTCAGGGGTGTAACAAACTGGTTTAAACAGGGCATCATTACGTAAAAACTTTCATATGTGTAGCCCCACAAACTGTGTACCATCACTAACTGATTCCCCAAAACTCTCATGATGCCCTAACAGCGTAAAGCGGCCTTGCAAACAGCCGCCGGGATCGTAAAAAGCAATCCCTAAAATTCTCTCCGACTCCGTGGACCGAAACAACTACTAGCGTTCGTGCCGACGTGCCAACACCTTCTGAACCCTGCTTGCTGAGAAAGGATGTTTGACAGTCGATCCAATGTTTTCCTAGTTGGTAGCAGCATATTTTCGTGTGTACCTGTAAACTTGTTAAAATTGTGTAATTCTGTAAGTAATTGTTATGTTTTCATTAAATTAGTTAAAATGTCACCTAGGATTTCATTTTTTTACTGTCGGGATCAAGTTTATTTTCTCCCTGAAGTCAACAGGTCTCGGTTGTTATGTGACTGTTCCGGCGAATGGCCACAGGGTTTCTTTTTTTGATACAGTAAAGTATCAATTGAGAAAGGTGGTATTCAAATGAGAAAGAAACGTTTAGTCTCCGTCGCTTAAGCTATGTCCACACTTTTGCGCTTTCGGGTTCGATTCCGCTTTTGACATGTCGCACGGAGAGAGAAATGTGAAGCATGCTCAGAGCGATGCTTCACCACCTGCAAATTCCAGGACAGCGCATGCGCCGCGATAGAGCATGCGATATCGCAATTGTATCCAACCCGAGTGGATTTTCATGCTGAATTCCATGCGTTTTTCTATTATCCAAGGCGGTTTTCAAGCCAGTGTTCAGAATGTCGCAGTCTTCGGAAGAAATTTTAAATTTTATTGATGATTACAGAAATTTACCGGCATTGTGGGATGTCAACCACTCCGCATACACAAATCAAATTATTAATGCATTTAATACATTTAAAATAATTATTTAATAATAATTAATGTGTATTGTTTTAAAATAAAAACTAAATGTATTTTTAAACAAAGCAAATTGAAAAAAAAAATTTGAAAACTTGTACTATATCATTGAAATTTTCTTTTTGAAATACAGGGAGAAGATTTCAAAAATATGCATCAGCTAATTTGTTATTATAAAAATACTGAATAAAAAATTCCCCATAGCTTATCATAGGAATTAAAGACCCACTTTAAAAAAAAAATAGATGTTTTAGTATTATAAAAGCAGGTTACAACCTGAATTCGCGTTTTGCGTGACGTAATTTTCCCCCCCATGTCATGCATTGCTTGCATCCAAATGCGTATGATTCTGCATGTATCATTTTCATTTGAAGCTAAATATCATCGACACATTTTAAATGTAGGCATTTTTTAGTCCGTCATGGTTTTCTCGTCGTGTTCTTCATTTAACCCCATGTTAAAGAAAATTGAACGATTTTCATTAATAACAAAATATACTTCTTAACTTCTTACATATGTAGAAATTCTTTTTTTATTATATATGAAAATTCAAAAGTAATTCTTCATGGCCCGCTTTGCTCAGAAAAGAAGTAAATGTGTCGGTTTAATTCTATACTTTATATTAAAGAAGTTACTTACTCTTACTTACTCTCTCTCTCTCTCTCTCTCTCTCTCTCTCTCTCTCTATATATATATATATATATATATATATATATATATAGTATGATTAGGTAACGATTTTTCTTGAATATTCTGTATACTTCAAAAGTAATATAAATGTTCCTTTTATTCAGAAATAAATTAATATACCAGTGTAATTTTACACTAGATATTTAAGAGATAAAATCTTAATAACGAGCAATATTCTACCGTTTTCTATTCTTAGTATTTGTTTGGTTTTATTACTTCATAAGCAAAGCTATAAATTGTAGTTATATTTCTAATAACTTGGCATATAAAAAAACATGTCTTTTCTATATTCCGTATCACCAGTTATTAATTTCTCTATCAAACTACATTGATGTAGAACCTATGTGTATAAGAAAAACCATCTCTAATCGATTAATGAGTTATTACATAAAGAATATTGTTTAAATTTATTTTTTAATCTTCTCATTTAGATCATTTTCCCCTGCACGTGCACACACACAGATATATATATATATATATATATATATATATATATATACAGTCGGACCTCTATTCAATGAACTTTTCCTTGGAACCAAGAACATTTTGCGAATTTCTTCGTAAAATAACCTCCAAATAGCGAAGTGCATTCTCTATTTAACGAACTTTTTCTTGTGATCCAATGTTTTTTTCTCCATATTTCTCAAAATATTTCTGAGCATTTCAAACTTATTCCTTCTTTTAACACATTAACTTTCTTTTAACACATTCCGACGCGGATTACAGTTTGAAGAAAATACGCCTGAAGGGGTTTTTGGTGCATTTCAAAGATGAGTGAAGTATTATGAGAGAAAACGCTTATTCAAACAAAAAACTCAGACAAAATTAACAGACTTTTTCAGTAATTAAATTTAAGGACGCATGTGGTTATGTATGCATAAAATTACTTGTTTTATTGAATACGATAATGTCATTAAAATTCATTAATTTTAATGTAATTTTTTTAAATTGAAAATACAGTGTATTCCCGGAAAATGTTTTGTTTTATTCTTGTTTTCCTTTCAGATTTCTGTTTGATGGGTAAGATATATAAAACAAATAGACATTAATTTACAAAATAAAGGTGTGATAAATTACTTTTATTAATAGTATTTAGTGTTTATGAATTTAAAATCTGTTTTGTGTAGTTTAAAGTTTTGTTTCTGTTTTGTGTATTTTAAAAGGTAAATCTCTATTTAACGAATTTTCCATATAACGAACTTTCTTTGGGAATTTACCGACTTCGTTAAATAGAGGTCCGACTGTATATATATATATATATATATATATATATATGAATGATAAATATGCAAGTAGAGGGATTATACATATTTATATACAGAGCACCGTACCAAAATTGTAGTCTATTCTTGTTGCACATTTCTTGTTGCTTTACGTAAAAATAGTGATCGCCTTATAAACTCCGCGAAATCACAAGGAACGACGCAGCAGTAACCGTCCGACTCTTCCATCTCGTGAGGCATGAGCTGTCGAACAAATGTGGACAACAAATCGAAAGCGTCTAGAGGTATGCCGGGAAGCATGGATTAAAAGTAAGTTGAAAGGAAAGACAAACCGCAAGTCGAAAGCGAAATCGAACTCGAAATCGCAAAAGTGTGGACATAGCTTTATAGTTGCAGAGAGATTGAAAAGCAAGTACTCAAAACTCACAGAATCGAGTACATCTTAGGGCCTGTTCACATAGGAGTCCGTTGCGTTGCGTTAAGGAAAAGATGACGTTGAGACGAAAATAAACCAATCATAGGCCTCCAAACGATAAGCAATGAAATTTTTAACGCCTATGATTGGTTTATTTTCGTCTCAACGTCATATTTTCCTTAACGCAACGCAACGGACTCCTGTGTGAACAGGCCCTTACACATCTGTTTCCCATGCCTGGGATAAATAGGATAGAGTTTAATCAAAGAAACTAATAGAATTCCAGGACATCTTGAATACTATCGAATATTTTAAATACTAGATGTTGCGTTGTATAATTTTAGATCAAGTAATAATAAATCTACTTTTTACCAATTTAAAAAAAAAAAAAAAGTTTTAAACTTAATCCAATAAACACAGTAGATAGACGAATGGACATAAGACAATAAAGCTGAATAATTAATTATTTATAGAATTAAAAAATATATATACGCATAATGTAATGCATTTTCGAAATTATTTCAATTGTCTATTTATTTGTACTATGCATTTTATGAACCTAAGGATTAAAATATCCCTATAATGCCTAAACTGGCGATGTTTTGGGCACACATTTGCAAGGAACAATAATATAATATGCAGGGTGATTGTTTTTTAAACTCACACTACTCAGAGACATCTGTAGCGCGATCTATCGGCCGGAATTCCACCAAAATTGATAGAGGGAGTAAGGACGACATGGGAAAGAGTTTTCCCGTGGAAAAAAAAATTAGTTCCAAAAGTCGCCGATAGGGGAAGATATGGCGCTCGTGTTGTCGGAGCACCCGAGAATTTGCATAAAAGGCAAGTAAAACATCAAAATACAAATTCACGACTACGTAGTCTACAGCAGCTCCAGTATTTCGGGCTATAAAGATAAGGGATGAATACCGATGAAGTTGTAAGCACACAAATGAATAACAAATAAATTTCACTGCAACGCCACTTTATGCAGCAGGTTCACTTCTCTCTCCTTCAATGTGACCACAGTCCTGGTGGACGACACGTTGCATCCTGGACACTACGTTTTCAACGGCCGAGCGTAACATGTCACCAGGAATGTTCATCCGGTGACATAAATGGTACATGGACTTGTACCTGGTGACCCTGGTACAAGTCCGGGATATGTTGTACTTTAGGGCCGCCAAGTTCGAGACTACTCCAAGATACACCTTAGACTTTAAATAACCCCACAGAAAAATGTCACATGGGTTAGGTCCGGGGAGCGAGGTGGCCATGTAAGTGGAAAAAAGCGACTGATGACCCTTTCTTCTGTAAAGCGAAGGCGCAACAGATCCCGCACTGAATAGCCCGAAATAGTGGCGCTGCTGTCGACTACACAGTCATGAATTTGTATTTTGGAGTTTTACTTGCGTTTTGTGCTAATTCTCGGGTGCGCCGATAACAACAGCGTCATATCTTCCCCTATCGGCGATTTTTGGAACTAATTTTTTTTTTCAGGGAAAACTCTTTCCCATGTCGTTCTTAGTCCCTCTATCGATTTTGGTGGAATTCCGGCCGATAGGTTGCGCTACAGATATCTCTGAGTACTGTCAGTTTAAATAATTACATGATAAAAAGAACTTTTTATATACCATGTCTTTAAATTTTCTGTTGAATCATATAAACTTGACAATGCTATGTATTAATAAATACTTTTTAAAAATTTTTTTTATGAATTATCCCATTCACTTGTAAGAAAATGAAGTTAATTGGAAGTTAACTTGCGTTTAACTTTTCTTTCCCGTCCCGGCCGATAGAGGGCTGCACCAGTCTACAAAACAAAATTAACTGAAAATGAATTCAATGCTGCTTAAAGATGGCTAAAAGTATCAAAAGAATGCATTGTCATCATGTTCTGAGGTATTCTAAAAGTTTCAAATGTCTGGCTAGTCGGGAAGTTAGTTAAAAATCGATTGCAAGATTTGTACTGGACAAACACTCAAACAGACACACAAACAAGAAAGTGACTTAATAAAAACATGTAAAAAAATCCCCTGTACATTTAAATGAAAGGAAAATGGTGTTGAAAAGTTTCCTTGATTACAGATAGGATGTTGAGCTGATTAAAACTGGATTGTGAAACAATGGAGGATGTCTTACCAAATCTTTCTGCGAGGTCCTCTACGAAAGCGGAGTATACAGAGCAGGATATGCAGCTGAACATCATTCCCCAGCACCCGAATCGTACTCCTTCTTTGTAGAGTTCGTAGCTTCTGGATTCTTTGGGCGCCTGCGGGTCGCCATCGAAAACGCATTCCCCGACAAAGTCGGTGAAGAAAAGAGTGTAGGACACTATTCCCATTCCATAGAAAAAATTCGTCAAGCACAGAATTCGTATGGATTTGGGCATGAAAATGATAGATTTCAAGTATTCCTTTAAGCTTGTTGGTTTACCGGAAGGTTCCTCTTCTGGTGGTGAATCTAGGAATGAAAGTACTGGCATAAAAATGATAGATTTCAAGTATTCCTTAAAGCTTGTTGGTTTACCGGAAGGTTCCTCTTCTGGTGGTGAATCTAGGAATGAAAGTACTGGCATAAAAATGATAGATTTCAAGTATTCCTTTAAGCTTGTTGGTTTACTGGAAGGTTCCTATTCTGGTGGTGAATCTAGGAATGAAAGAACTGGCATAAAAATGATAGATTTCAAGTATTGCTTTAAGCTTGTTGGTTTACCGGAAGGTTCCTATTCTGGTGGTGAATCTAGGAATGAAAGTACTGGCATAAAAATGATAGATTTCAAGTATTCCTTTAAGCTTGTTGGTTTACCGGAAGATTCCTCTTCTGGTGGTGAATCTAGGAATGAAAGTACTGGCATAAAAATGATAGATTTCAAGTATTCCTTTAGGCTTGTTGGTTTACCGGAAGGTTCCTATTCTGGTATTGAATCTAGGAATGAAAGTACTGGCATGAAAATGATAGATTTCAAGTATTCCTTTAAGCTTGTTGGTTTACCGGAAGGTTCCTATTCTGGTGGTGAATCTAGGAATGAAAGAACTGGCATAAAAATGATAGATTTAAGCAAACATAAGTAATCCTACGTTAATAACCCGCGGTAGTTTCATTAGAGGAGACTACCTGAAATACATTTTTTCAAAGCAAAACGAGAAGAAATAGTAAAAAAAAAATAAGCTAAAACTTTACCTATCATGGTTGAAAGTGGCCATAAAATGAGTAAATATTTTTCTATTACATAAATACCCCTTTTTTTTGGGAAAACGAAATCGTGCAAGGTAAGTGTAGGAGGAAAAATCGAAACGTTATGCTTACAAGTATTGGCAATATCCGTAGTTGAAAAGAACAGTAGAAACTTAAAACAAAAAAATAAATTTATACCTCAGTTTAAATGCATATAATTTCTGCCTGCACAGCTCCTAGAAAGGAATAATTCGCGTAGAGTTATTTATCATTAGAGGAATAAGAAGTAACAAATCTGCAACGGGAAAGCATCTCCTAATAAAAGTTTCTAGAGAGACACCAACAAGTTTCAAAATTATCTCCTGGACGAATTTTCGAAAGATGTAATGAGAACCAGGCCCCCTCTAAAACCTGACGTTTTTTGTTATTTATTGAATGTTTTAATTCTTGTATAAATCTGAAGCGACTGACAACTGCTATCCGAATTTCGGAATGACTAATGCTTACTCCACACCAACGGCGAGAGCAACGAAAGACAGACACATTTTGCCACCTGTCTCTGTGGCTGTCATAAAAGCCTTCACACCGCTAGGAGGCAATTTATTTGCCCATGCGCATAATATTCTCTTTCTGTTCTGATTGGCTGTCGAGCATGGCGGCAGAGACAAAAGTCGAACTTTTTCCAACTTGAAACCACGGAGACGAACCGGGGGAGTGAAAATTTGTTTGTAATACGCATGCGCAGCAACGAAGATACATGATTTTCGTCTCCGTTGCCGTTGGTGTGGAGACGATGGTGTGGCATTAAAGCAGTGTTGCCAACTTGGGGGTTTTCCCCCTAAATTTAGGGGTAAATTAGATGGAAAGGAGTGTTTTTAGGGGCATTTTGTGGGGGGAATATTTTTTAATATTTTGTACAATCGAGACGCGTTTTTTTATTCGATTATAAGTTCCATACATATGTCAAATGTAAATAAACCCCCATTTCATTATGTAAGTGTGTATTTTCTATTTATTTCAATTTACCTCTCAAACAGGATGCCTATTTGGAACCAGAATTTCTTTTAGGAAGGTCTAGGGTGATCTCAAGTTGGTGTTAGGGGGAAACAGGGGGATTTTGAGATGGCACTAGGGGGAGGCGCTTCGTAGAGGTTGGCAACACTGCATTAAAGGTAAAATCTTTGGTCTTGGACAACATCTTAGATTTGTAAGGGCCAACTGATGGCCGATTGGCTAGGGAACTAGCATTCGGTTCGGATCCTGTGAGTTGAGTCCCACTTTTGGCATGGATGTTTGTAGCCGTTCGGAATCGGCTTTAAACTGTAGGTCCCGGTCTAATTAGCCTTCGTGTAGCAAAAAGTTGATCGTAGCGCACCAAACCAAACCAAACCAACCTTAGATTCGTAAGTGTCTGTAGCATGTTTCATATATCAAGGAACTGTTTACTTTCAGAATTACAGAGTTTGAGGGATTTTATGTATGCCTTTAATACACAAATTAATCCTTATGATTGTGATTAAATTTTTTTCTCTATAGTTGTTTTATGATTCATAGTATAGCACAGCCTATTTTTATAAACATCGACTAATATTTTAATTTTGACTGTAGTCAATAAAATTAAAATAATGTACCTGTCTTTAGCTCTTCACTAAACTATAGTATCGGCAACCTTTGTTGACACATGCCTCCACTCCTTTCTTACTATTCTGTGAAATGGGCAGAAAGGTTAAGCGGTGTGTGTGATGTAGTCTACACATTCCGCGTGCGGGAGACGTAATTGCCTCCATTCCTCATGTGTTGTTCGGAGAACAATATTGAAAAGGCAAACTGGCTGAGGGTGACATAAAGTTCAGCTGTCTTGGCGGCAGATGATCTCCATAGAAAGACCTGTTATTAATGTTTTCTGTTCCAGAGAATTGTACATTTTTCAGGCTAACAAAGACCCGATGAGGGGCCGATGCAGCCTTTCAGCTCCAATTACGGTAAGGTAACTTGGAAAAACATCATTAACGAGACCGTCCATCAAGAGGCATGGTAGATGTCCAGTTGAAAGAGGACCCGCGGCCGACAAAAAGAACCGACTCTGGGATGTCGTTTCAGCCGGGTGGAAAAAACAGCTGAAGGAGCGGTCAGGAGCGAGATGACGTCAGCGGGCTAGCGGATTGTCACGAGGAGCGCGAGGCTTTTATAAAGGGGGATCGCCGACTCGCCTGGACACAGAGAGAGAGAGAGAGACCAGGAACCGGAGACGACTTTTCGAGATTTTTGACTGGAGGCTCGGGAGCTGTGACTTAGCTATGAGCCTATCGAGTTTGGTTTGCACGTGTAAGGTGCCCATCGACTACTTGTAAATAACAGTGTACATAATTTAATAGTCCAATAAAGGACGTAATGTAATCTAGAATTTCTGGTGTCTTGTGTCACTAAATCATGACAATACTTTTAAGAGGTGCTGTGGCCACATTATCACAAAACTTTCATTCAGAAAGAAGCGATATTTTTTTTTTTTTTTTGGGGGGGGGGAAGTCAAGCAAACTTGTGAAAATTATGATTAAATAAGGAACAAAAAAAATTCACGAAACAGCTCAAATTATAGATAACGTTGCCAGAAGCTGACCGTTATCAGGATATGTGACTAGCTGATGTATGTTGAGACATCAACTATTCCAAGTCTTCGATAGAGACTACTAAATTGCAAAACAAAAATTATTTATGCTTGTCCAGTAGTTAGCTTCATGAAACTTATTTTCTTATGGCTGGGTACTGGCGTTATATAGCAGTAAGTATATATATATATACATATATATATATATATATATATATATATATATACATATATATATATATATATTTATTTATTTATTACTACGTAATTGACATTTCAATGTAAAATATAGAGTTAAATGTTGTAGAGATAGGAGAAATATCAATAATAGCCTTCTTCAAGATTGAAATGAATTTTAAAATATTTACGCTCCTTTGTTCAAATACAAACTATAATTGATTTTAAAATATTTACGCTCCTTTGTTCAAATACAAACTATAATTAATTTTAGAATATTTACATAATAATTACAAGATAAAAAGAACTTTTTATATAACATGTTTTTAAATTTTCTGTTGAATCATATAAACTTGCCAATTTTGTGTATTAATAAATACTTTAAAAAAAATTTTTTGATGAATTATCCCGTCAACTTGAAAGAAAATGAAGTTAATTGGAAGTTAACTTGCGTTTAACTTTTCATTCCCGTCCCGGTCGATAGATGGCTGCACCAGTCTACAAAACAAAATTAACTGAAAATAATAAAAACATGGTAAAAATCTGCTTAAAGATGGCTAAAAGTATTAAAGAAATGCACTGTCATCGTGTTCTGAGGTATTCTGAAAGTTTCAAATGTCTGGCTAGTCGGGAAGTTAGTTAAAAATCGATTGCAAGATTTGTACTGGACAAACACTCAAACAGACACACAAACAAGAAAGCAAGTTAATGAAAACATGGAAAAAATTACTAAAATGCCAGAATTAGAAGTTTTGAATAATAAGAGAATTTTACATATATGGAGTAGCTATTATAATTTGAAAATAATTTTCGTCATTAGAAATATAAATATCATCATCATCACACCCGAGCCTTCGTTAGACATTTTTCTCTTCAGACCTCTGTCGGGCCAGGGGTTTTTCAGTTGGTTATAAACATAACTTTAAAAGGAGATATATTGTACTGTATGATATATTTAATATACGGTCGAACCCCGTTATAATGAACTTCAAGGGACCAAAGGTTTTGTTCGTTATATCCGGTGGTTCGCTATATCCGAACCGTTAAGAAAAATGTTAGAGTTTACATAATGTATAACTTATTAGTTGTTATGTGTATTCAATAATGATGTATTAAAAATGATAAAATCTATTGAAAATGATCATTAATGAATTAAATTGACTAAAATCGATTACATTAAACTGACACAATACTGTCCGACCACAGTACGAAGAACCACGGTTGGCATAGTGCCAAGACGATTCTATTCACGCTGTAGGTAAGGCTGCTGAGGAAGGAGGGGGAAAAGTCTCGTATTCTCTCGACATTCTTTAGAATCGGTTACTAACTGCGCTTGCTTGCTTTTTCCTCGTCTGTTATTTTTATTATATTAAAATTAATGGATCCTTTACCCAACACAACTGCTCAGAATAAGCCGTTCCGTAGTGATTGCAAACGTATAATACACAATGTAATTTGTGTGATAAAGAAGCACTAGAAGGAAATGTTATTGTTCCACTTTCGCAATCCCTAAAGAGAGCTAGTGAAATGACCGGGATATCAATGTCCAGTGTAAAAAGAATACGCAGAGAAGCAAAGGGTAAAGAAACTCCAAAATTTGAATCTCCGAGGAAACTTCAGAAAAAAAAACCCACCGAAAACGTAGCTTTAGATAATTTTGATTGTGATGTAATCCGAAAATATCCACTCCTATAAAACTCCTATTTTTTAAATAGATTTGCTTCTTTCTCTTTATTATTTTGAAATTATTATTCACATATTCGATCAAAAATAAAGTTTTAAAAAATAACTTTAAAATTGCGGACAAAAAGCAGTCTGAAATACATTCCGTATTTCATAAACAAACACATCCGAAAATATGACGTTTTCCCCTATTTTCTAAGTAGACTAGCTTTTCTCGCGCATGCGTAACAGCTTCCAGGGACCTTGCTTCCGTGGTCGGACAGTACTAATTAAATTAACTGAAAATGAAGACAAATGGAAAGAAATTCATTTTACCTTTAATTGTTGCTCACTGTTTTGATACAGAAATAATCGGTAATCTTCTGCTGACGTGATGCCGATTTCAAAAACATTTTATGAATTTCTTTGTCCAATACATCAAATGACTTCAACAATCTTTCTTCCACTGTTTGTGTAGACAAAACTTATTAATTACACTCATCGCAGCTGTAGCATCTGAGATGGTGGGGGTTTCGTCATTCATGTGCTTCCTCTTCATCAGCATCCGATGCAGAATCTTCGATTTCAGAATGATTCATTTAAATTTCTTCCCCAATATCTTCATCAGTCGGATTTTCACATGCAATGACTTCCTCATCACATGTTTCGAACAATTGCATGTTACAATCTGGGAATGATGAAATTTTGTGCTTTTTTATCCACATCGCGATAGGTAAATCTTCATCATCTTCTTCTTCAACATTCGTTGTATCCAGTGGCGTAGCGAGGGGGGGGGGGGGCAAGGATGTCTATCATGCCCCGGGCGCCACTTGCAGAGGGGCGCCATTATAAGGTCTATATATTACATTACTATGTGTTTTTCGGGGTGGCGGTGCCAATATAAGGTCTATATATTATATTACTATATGTTTTTCGGGGGGGGGGCGGCGCCAATATAAGGTCTATATATTATATTTATATGTTTTTCGGGGGGGGGTGCCAATATAAGGTCTATATATCATATTAGTATATATTTTTCGGGGGGGGTGTGCCAATATAAGGTCTATATATTATATTATTATATGTTTTTCGGGGGAGGGGGCGCCAATATAAGGTCTATATATTATATTACTATATGTTTTGCGGGGGTGGGGGCGCGCCACAAAGGTATTGTGCCCCGGGCGCCAGTTATGCTCGCTACGCCACTGGTTGTATCTTCAACGTTCTTAAAAATTAAAAAAAAATAAAATTCAGTAGTCGACTGAAAAAAGGTTCGTTATAGCCGATTCTTAAGATTTCGGAGGTTCGCTATAAAAGGATAAATTAGCATTAAATAGAATAGGAAAACCACGGTACCAAAATTTTTGTTCGTTATATCCGTGAGTTCGTTATATACCGAGTTCGCTATGACGGGGTTCGACTGTATTCTAAATAAGACTAAATTATGTTTTGCAGTCTTCAGTATTTTTATCATAAGATAAGCTAATTTGATCGGTTGGAAATAAAGACAACAAAGATGTAACTGAGATTCAAGAGATCTCAGTAGAGTGGGAGGAGAAACTTGTAGCGGAATAATGGGTAAAAATGCAGAAACTGAAAATTGCAGATCTAAAATATAAGTACAAAATCAAATTCATTATTTTTTTGTGAATTAGAAATACTAAATCCTTCACTGACCTTTCTGAGGTTTTACACCAGAGCTGTTACAAACTGGTCCAACAACTCCATTATCCTGTTGGGCATTTTTATCCTTCAGTGAAACTACAGGGCCATTCTCCTTCATGGTTGAATATTCCGGTTGATTTTTAGGGAGAACGCTCATTTCTGTGTTGCTCTGAGTTTCATCTTTTCTTTTTTTCTCTTGATATTCTTTTAGCATTGAAGGATTTTCAAGAAGTGTCAGTGGAATCTCTGGAAAGCTATAGAGACTTGTACTGACGCAGAGGAGATACAGTATACTAATAAAAGCAAATGATACAATAACTTGCCCTTCTAGAATGTTTCCCCAAAGCGTGATATCCCATTTTATGGCAGCAATCCCGTATCCCACTGCTGACCCAATGCCCGAGTTCATGCACAATAAAGTTAGTGCTCCCGCTTGCTCTTCTGGGATGGTTATATCTAAGAGATAAGCTCTGCAAGGCGATTGACAGACATCGGCGCAGAAATCAAGGAACACGGTACCGATGACGGTTAGAACTATACCATAAACTCGAGTGTTAACTTCAGAAGTGTAAAAATTTGAAGTCTCGTTTGCATTGTCAAAAGTTTCAGTGTCGTACGACGTATTTGGATTGAGAGATAACCCAGTGATGTATTCGTCATCGAATCCGGTCGAGTTCGCAAAGACAGCACCATTGTTCGACATCATTTCAATTTTATTGTTCCTCAGCAGCAGAACTTTGGTTATTTCCTGTCGAGTGGTATTCACGTATGCTGGAAAAATTTCGCTTGCGTTCTGCGTTTCAGCGTTCACCTTTGTGATGATGGCTCGCGGATCATCGCCCAGAAGCAAACCAAGTCGTCCACCGTATGGGACGAGTAACAAACCGATTATCATCCCAATGGACAGTATTAAAATGAAAGGTCTCCTGCGGCCGAATCTGGATCGGCAGCTGTCACTGAGTGAACCCAAAATGGGAGTCCCTATGAACGCCAGCAGAGGACTCAGGCACCAGATCATGCTCACGTATTTCACATTCAGTCCTAAGCTGAGCAGAACGGGAGTCACGAAAGCAGTCTCTGCCGCATAGCAAAATTCTATACCACACACCGTCGCGCTGATCCGGGTCAGTTCCCATCGACTTTTCCTCCTAAATATGTAACTGTACTTCTGAGGGAGTTGTTCACATGGGATAGTGGGGGGATGAGAATAGAATCCAGAGATTACGCTTGAAACACGCTTATGAACACTGGAAAATATCTTTCTTCTGCTACGCTGTTCTGGCAAATCTGTCATTTTGAACTTGGAAAAGTCTGAAGCGTAATTTTGGAACGTTTTAGCATTAAGTGTCCTTCTTTCTCTGAAAAAAAAGAAGACATGATTTATAAATGAATACGTCATTATAGAAGTGGGGAAATTTAAAAAAGAACTATATCAGTCATAGAGAGTTATATACAGAGTGTCCGGGCTAAAAGTATCCAAAAGTTCTGGTTTATTTTTACGGAACTGCCCATTAGAATTTTAAAAAAAATATTTAAATAGAAAGAACATCTTACCAAGTTTTAATATCAATCATAGATTTCGATGTGGGCACCTTTAGTCAGGCCCTGATTTTCCATTAGGCCCAGTAGGCCCGGGCCTAGGCCCCCCCCCAAAATTTTTATTTTAAAAGGAAAAAAAAAAAGAAAAAATTCCCAATTTAAATTTTTTTATTATTTTACCTTTTTTAATAGCAATTTTTTTATATATCCTTTCAAATTTGATTGATTGATTGGTTCATCATATATATAATTGCATGCATAGTTCATCATATGTATGTTATAGTGTACTATATAAGGTATTAATAAGTTTTTCTGGTTGCATTGTATTGATATTTTAATGATGAAGTTAATATGTTGTATTGCTTTTTGTTATTTGATAATGTTCTAGGCTTCTACGCTTCAAATAGCCAATTCTTGGTAAAATGGTACTTTCACGATGATTCATGATAATTTTTTTTTGTGTGTGTTAAATTTGGAAATTTTATACCCTCATCAGTGTTAGGGGGCCCCCATCCCGAGTTGTGCCTATAGTCAAGAATTTTCTAAATCAGGCACTGCCTTTAGTAGCCCGACAAACGTCAAAATGGTAATCCAGTTCTCTCCAAGTGTTTGGTAGCATATCAGGAGTTATTAGACGAATTGCTTGAATGATACGCTTCTTCAACTCATCCACAGTTTCAATTTTTTTGTTTAAACACAACGGATTTAATGAATCCCCAAGCAAAACAATCTAATAACGCCTGATATGCTACGAAACACTTGGAGAGAATTGGATTACCATTTAGACGTTTGTCGGGCTACAAAAGGTGCCCACATCGAAATCTATGATTGATATTAAAACTTGGTGAGATGTTCTTTCTATTTAAATAAATATTTTAAAATTATAATGGGAAGTTCTGTGAAAATAAGTCATAAATTTTGGATACCTTAAGCCCGGACACCCTGTACTTCTAAGTCAAATATCCGTATATTTAGAATAATATTTGGTACATTTATATATTTTTTAAAATGCTAAATTATTTTCCTCTGAATTTCAGATTTTTTCTTTATTTTATTGTTTATCTACTGTCCGACCACAGTACGAAGAACCACGGTTGGCATAGTGCCAAGACGATTCTATTCACACTGTAGGTAAGGCTGCTTAGGAAGGAGGGGGAAAAGTCTCGTATTCTCTCGACATTCTTTAGAATCAGTTACTAACTGCGCTTGCTTGCTTTTTCCTCGTCTGTTATTTTGATTATTAAATTAAAATTAATGTATCCTTTACCCAACACAACTGCTCGAAATAAGCCGTTCCGTAGTGATTGTAAACGTATAATACACAATGTAATTAAATTGTGCAATGTAATAACACAATGTAATTCCAGTTTCGCAATCCCCAAACAGAGCTAGTAAAATGACCAGGATATCAATGTCCAGTGTAAAAAGAATACGTAGAGAAGCAAAGGGTGAAGAAACTCCAAAATTTGAATCTCCGAGGAAACGTCAGAAAAAAAGAACCACCGAAAACGTAGCTTTAGATAATTTTGATTGTGATGTAATCCGAAAATATCCACTCCTATAAAACTCCTATTTTTTTAAATAGATTTGCTTCTTTCTTTTTATTATTTTGAAATTATTATTCACATATTCGATCAAAAATAAAGTTTTAAAAAATAACTTTAAAATTACGGACAAAAAGCAGTCTGAAATGCATTCCGTATTTCATAAACAAACACATCCGAAAATATGACGTTTTCCCCTATTTTCTAAGTAGAGTAGCTTTTCTCGCGCATGCACAACAGCTTCCAGGGACCTTGCTTCCGTGGTCGTACAATAATCAGATATATCTATCACAGTAGCAAAAATCTGGTAAAATCAACTTCTGTTTGTGACTAGTAAATTTAATATAAGGTATAAAAGGTTCGTGCATTTAGTCAGCTGTTTGCTAGTGAAAAAAAAATGTTCATTAGTTGGGTTTTTTTTTTGATAAATTTTATACCTTCCTAAGTCAGTATTTCATATTACAGTAGATTATTACCCCAAGAATAATCCATGTCTGAGAGGAAGTTATAACCATTAAATAATTTTAAAAATATCAATATGTTTCATTCTTTTATAGTCATGCTAATCAGGACTGTTCATTTCTTACAATTTTTTTTTTAAATTTCCCGCGCGAAAAGAGATTATTGTGTAATAGATTGATGTTTTATTTTGTTTCCGAAGCTTTAAGTCATACGTCATTATAAATTTATATGCGATAGCAAAATTAAAATAATTTCAAAAAATATTCTACAAAGATTTTTTAAGATCTTTACTAGAGCAGTCGTATATTTTGGTAGATTAAGGTTATATTATTGTTATATAGCAGCCACGAATATATTCTCAGGTGTAAGAATTTAATTTCTTTATGATTATTGCTTATAGAAACAAAATGGATCAAGCCATTTACATTATTTAGTCACTGAAGATTTATGTCTATCTGCATTAGTTATAGAACCTGAAATTATATAGTAAGTCTGAGTCCAGTTATAATTTAAGAATAACTTGACTATTAATTGTGATTTTAATATTTGATAGAAAACTAAAATTATATGTTTTCTCCGTAAGATGGCTATTTCATCGAGAATATCACTAAATATTTTTTACGAAGCAGCATTTAATACCAATTAAGAAACGAGGATTCTGATTTTTAAAAAAAACTGAACAAAATAAATAAACGATATGATTAATAAATATAATAAATAAATAATGATAAATGAGTAAAAATAAATTTTTTATTTGAAAGATTTAAACAAAACTTTATATATATATATATATATATATATACTAGCTGAAACCCGCACTTCGCTACGGAGTACATTCAAATTAAATACAACGGTCAATGTATGCAATTAATTCCAAAAAATAAATATATATATATATACAGTGGCTCCCAAAAGTGTTCGTACACTTACGATTTTCAATGAAATAGGGGTCTATCCATTGATTAAAATGAATATTTAAGAATCGGTATTTAATAATTTTCTAATTTAAATTTAATAATTTTTGTTAAGAATAGATCTATAATCTATTCTTAACAAAACTACATGAAATATTTTGAAAACATAGTAAAAATTTATTTTTAAGAAACCAATAATCCAAAAGTAACAAAAACTTTATCTCACAAAAGTCATTGTACACTTGTAAAAAATCTCTACATATTAGTAAATATTCTAATTTTTCGTTAAATTAATATTTAGTAGGATATCCTTTAGCATCCACAACAGCTTTTAGACGTCTGAGAATAGATTGCTTTAGTTGTTTTGCAATTTTTGCATCAATGTTCATCCATTCTTCCATCATAATTGTTTTTAGTTCGCTTTTCGTGTGAATGTCGTGTTTTCGTACTCGAACCTCCAGTTCTCTCCAAATATGTTCTATTGGGTATAAATCTGGCGATTGAGGGGGTGTTTTCAAAACTTGTGGATAATTATAGAGACACCAGATGCGAACGTTGAGTGCCGTGTGCTTAGGATCGTTATCTTGATAAAAAACAAAGTTGTTTCCAATACCCAAATTTTGAGCTGATAATTTTAAATTGTCTCTTAAAATATTTATAAAAACAGCATGATTCATTATGCCATCAATAAATACAAAATTTCCTAGTCCTGATGCTGACATGCACCCCCACACAAGGATACCTCCACCGGCATGCTTAACTGTTCCTACTAAGTTCTTGGGATTAAGTTCCTTATTTTTTATCTCCATACAATTATACGCCCATCAGCACCAAAAATGCTCATCGGCAAATAAGACATTATTCCAATAGGTTTGGGGCTTATTTATCATTGATAGTGCGAAGGGAAGCCTAAACTTTCTGTTTTTCTCACTCACAAAAAATTTTCTATGGGCAGAACGCCCATGTCATCCAACTGTTCTGAGAACTCGTCAAAAAATTTCAGGTGAAATTGAAATAGAAAATGTTTCATTGAATTCTGCAGAAACTTTTACAGCACTCAAACGTGAATTTTTCACAAATTTTCTAATTATAAATATCTGATCACGTTTTGTTAACTTTGCCGGACGGCCTTTTCTTACCTTGTTTTCGATCCAATTTTCTTCTTTAAAGCGTTTTTTCACATACTGCACAGTAGAATGGGATAAATTAAGTAATTTAGCAATATTCCGAACTGATTTACCACTACTATGAGGAAAAATAATCAATTTTTGAATGCTGTTTGTTGTTTCTTTACGACTACGAGCCATTTTAAAATAATAAATAGAATATTACGGAGTAGGCAAGCAAAAATTAAAGCCAAACGATATTTTAAATGCCACCACAATTCAAAAATAAAAATAAAGCGCCAGACGATAATTTTATTTGTGAATTTATCTGAAAATATTTCAGTGTATGATGACTTTTGTGAGATAAAGCTTTTGTTACTTTTTGATTACTGGTTTCTTAAAAATAAAGTTTTACTATGTTTTCAAAATATTTCATGTAGTTTTGTTAAGAATAGATTATAGATCTTATTATTAAATACCCATTCTGAAATATTCATTTTAAGTAATGGATAGACCCCTATTTCATTGAAATTCATAAGTGTACGAACACTTTTGGGAGCCACTGTATATTTATAATAAATATGGCGATCAATATATACAATTGATGTAGGAAAAAAATATATATTTATAAAAAAATCGTAAGGGATATTTTTATAGACAAAATAATGTCCAATCGTCTGCCGCATTAGCAAGAAAAAAAAATTATTTTTTTGTCTATTTAGTTGTTATGCACGTGACGATAAATTTATTTAAAATACCAGAAAAAGAAGTCACGTGATCAGCATTTAATAAATTAAATTCTAAAAATTAATCTTTAAAAATTTACCAAAAATCAGGAAATGGAGGTAAAGATTCGAAAACAATTTCATTTTAAAGGAATTTTTATGATCTTTCTCGTGATATAAATTTTATAACCCTCAAAGTATTATTTTAAATGTAAACGTAAAAAAAGTTACTAAAACAGCTAAAAAATTTAATTTAAAAAAATCTAAGAAGAATTTTTCAAAAATCTCTCTTAGTGCACCCCTACACTACAAGAAGAATCGCCATGCAAAATTTCAGCCCTTTAGGTCCAGCGGTTTGGTCTGTGCGTTGTATGTCAGTCAGTGAGTCAGTTACGGAACTGTTTTATATATATAGATATATATATATAAAACCCTATGCCCGATGAAGCTTAAATGTTGGGAGAAAGGTTGACCGTCAGGAGTTCTAGAGGGGCCGAGCTCCTTTGCAAGCTATTAAGCTATAGAACAATGGGAAAAATAGGAAATCGAAATCTGATTGGTTAATCTGAAATAAAATTCTGGATCTGGAACCTTTGACAGATCTGTTGAGAGAAAGATAGCTTGGAGACAGAGGTATTTGATAAAGATTAATTAGTAAAGTGTATGCTTAGAAAACTAAGAATGAAAATCCCGATAGAACAGAAATCTCACGAAACGAGATGAGATCAAAACAGGGCAAAACCTTTGTGGATTTGATTGGTCCTTTTAGAAAGTATTGTCAGACAGACTGACAGAGAGAGAGAGTAAGTAAGTAAAATGATCGTCAGGTGTAGCTTCATATGATCATAATGTTTCCTCACACTGATGAGCTGAAAAAAAAAATCGGAGCTGTTGGTTTTGAATTTCTTGCATTAATAGATTGGTTACCAACAGAGGTGATGGAATTCTCATTTTCTTCTTCAACTATTGTACGAGTATTGCATTTCAAAACGTGTTGACACAAACAAGTGTAGTAATCAAGGAATCCGCGAAAGTACCTGCAGATCAGTGCGTAGTGAGCATAATTGGCGCCCGGGGCATGATAGACCCCCCTAGTCTATATATACAGTAACCACCGCTTATAGTGATCAGTGGTTATAAGAATCAACCGTGTATAAGAATCAATATCGCAAAAACAAAAACAAATGTATTATTTCCATGTTAAAATTTTCGCTTTAAAGAATCAATCCACCGGTTTTAAGAATCAGTTTACACTCTTCGCTTTCCTTGTGTTTCTTTATTTTTTTTAAAAGTTGTTTCTTTATTTTTTTTTAAAAGAAAGAGTGATAAGATGGGATGGAATACAATCGTAAAATGCATCCCTTTCTTTGTTAGACATAACATAATAGTTTCCCCTTAAACGCTTTAGCTAAACACTGTCCTATTAGCTTGACCCAGGGGCATCCTACTCGTGCGGATCCAATTTCACTTTTCTCCACTGCTCTTTTTTCTCACCTCCCACATCCTGGTTGCGGCTTCCTGGACCCTGAAACACATAAATCTTCGGGGAAGTGTCCACTATCACTTAGTAAAACGTGACATTATTAGATTCAGCATGTTATCAAACCGTGAAACGTAAGCTAGAAGGTGAATCTTCGTCTGAGACTATTAGTATTAAAAGAGGTATAAACAGCCTCCTGAAAACTTCATTACGTCAAACTACCATAGAACACTTTTTCTTGCTCCCTTCCTGTAGTTGAAATGTCAAAATTGTTAAGCAGGTATATGGTAACAAATATTGGATTTTTTTCTTCTCTTACTATAATCATGTGTATCTACTTATAGGTCTAGAAATTAAGTTGTATTTTTTAAATTCTAAAAATAATTTTAATAAAAGATAATTAACGTAAATTAAAGAGTATTTTATAGTAATTTATCTAATATATGTATATATAGGTGTGTTTGTGCCTGTCCAAAAACCTAAATTTCGGCTATAAGAATCAACCGCTTATAAGAATCAAAAAACAGTAATAACAAACGTGATTCTTATAAGCGGAAATCACTGTATTAGCATTTCTTCCATAAATTCCGGCGAGTCGCATTCATAGTCTACTTTGATAAATATAACATTTGAGAAAGTTTTCTACATTTTCTCTTTAAGTTTTTCTTTTCATTCAAAAATCGCATAGTTTCGTGCTTATATAAAGTTTAATCTCTTTATAAATATGATTGTAACATCCGAATTGAAAGAAAAGTTTTTATTCATGATTTATAGAGATATATTCTTTATAAGGAATGGATTCACTTACCAGACGGAAGTTTTTTACAGACAGAAGTTTGAACGCATCCTGACCATCTCGTCGGTGAAACTTATTCCTGTGAAACCGATCAACGATAGAAATTATTTTGATTTCCACTCGTACAGGTGTTTTGTCGTAACTTCTGTGCCATCTGAATCGCTATATATATTATTTCAAAAAAGAAAAGACAGACGCCTTTGAAAAAAAAAATCAATAAGACAGTTGGGGGTAAATTTCTGACAGTTGCAGATATCAGCATTGTAAATTAAACAGGTGCAGCCTGTTTGCTGCAAGTAATTCTTGAATCCAAGGCTTTCCATTTTATTGTTCAACTGCTGGGGATACAAAATTTTATTTTTTATTAATGTGTATTTTGCAGTAGTTTTCTCCGTCAAACTCACTTTTGGACGTATATTGGGTGTTATGCTCACCAACGCTTATAATCAAACATTTGCCCCAAATCCCCCCTACAAAATATATTTTCATTTATTTTGATCTGTGCCTTGACGTCCGAGACGAAAGTTTCAATATCTATTCGAGGTTTTATTGAATAATTCCTCTAGAGCAGTCGTTTTTAAGGCTGCTGTGTACTGACCCTATTGGATTCGCTCAACTCAGTGTTAACCTACGGAGAAAATGCGCCTACTATTGACAGCTACATAATTGCCGATAATCCGATAAAAAACGATATTTTCAGATAGCCGGAACTTTTATACACCTTGAAACAGGAGTCATTTATTAAATTTCGTCCACCAAACGGATTGAGGAGCGTTTAAAACACACTAAACCAGATCCCCGAAAGATTTGAATTAAAAAATATTATTTGCATTTTTTTGAATGAAAAATGCACCCAATTGTAAACTTTCTTTCTCTATTATGGAGCACAATTAAAAAAAAAATCTTTCCATCTGAGTCGGCAATCTTTAGACACATTTTCTCCATAGTGTGACGAAAATGAAAATCGGAGTCTTCTCTTCACGACACAACATTTATTTCAACATAATTTTACATTGATACTGGAGAATAAAATGCACTGTGAAAATCGCAACCATTTTTAGAACAACATCGTCCAACTCAAATAGCGATCGTCTGTCGTCTCCCGTTGCCACACAATGAATGCTGGCAGAAAGTTTTCTTTACCATGGAGTCCATTTAGTACAGCACAGAGTGTGACAATACGTTTCACAGAATAAGGGCCTGTTCACATAAGAGTCCGTTGCGTTGCGTTAAGGAAAAGATGACGTTGAGGCGAAAATAAACCAATCATATGCCTCCAAACGATTAGCAATGAAATTTTTAACGCCTAGGATTGGTTTATTTTCGTCTCAACGTCATCTTTTCCTTAACGCAACGCAACGGACTCCTATGTGAACAGGCCCTAAGAATAGCTGGCATTACGCTACAATAGATTAACAAAGAGGTGAGCGATTTCAGTCGGGTTAATACACAACAGCCTTAGGGCCTGTTCACATAGGAGTCCGTTGCGTTGCGTTAAGGAAAAGATGACGTTGAGACGAAAATAAACCAATCATAGGCCTCCAAACGATTAGCAATGAAATTTTTAACGCCTATGATTGGCTTATTTTCGTCTCAACGTCATCTTTCCCTTAACGCTACGCAACGGACTCCTATGTGAACAGGCCCTTAACCTTTTGTTGATAAGGGACCACTTGTCAAAAGAAAAACATCGTCGAGAACCATCGCCCAACCAACCCTTTTAGGGACGAAAATGGGTTTCATTTTCTGAATTAACACTCAATTTGCGATAAACAACTTTAATAAGAAGTTACAAATAAGCTTAATGACAATGACAAATTTTTCCGTTAAAGTAAACTTAATATAGCAAACAAAAAAGGCCTATGAAAACTTAAAAAACGAATAAAATTTGTGAGCACGCATTTGCTTTTACTGGTTGCAAAATTGCTGTGATACTGCAACTCCGCGTCAAAGAAAATATATTAGGGATTTTTAAATAGGAGAGTGATTTTTACTTACTCGAAACGGAAGAAATACAGAAATTTTTAGAACTGGAACAAACAACAACAAAATTGTCCCCAATTTTATAAAATTGTTAAATTCGCGGTCGTTCTGAAACAAAAAAAACCCAACGTTTTTAAATGCTTTTAAATGCGTTTTAAAATGCACAGCTGACTTCTCGAACCACTTCTTGGGCCCTCCCGGACCACCTGTGGTCCGTGGACTACCGGTTAAGAACCATTGCTCTAGAACAGTGGTGCACAAACTGTGGGTCGCGGCTAGTTTGAAGTCAATTTATATCATTGAATTAATTAATTAAAAATATGCTTTAAACTTTCTATAATTACATATTTTTAATCTTTTTATTTATTTTTTTATATCCAAAAAAATATATTATATGACATGGTTATATTGCTAGCTCTTGAAGTCTAGCAAACCAAAGCTACAAAATATTCGTATACTTTTCAGAATTTCGTTGTTGAAGCAGCTTGCTTTAAAAAAATGCAAGAGCAGGTGTGTAGAAAAATGTAGGCAGAGAAGCACAAGAAAATAGTTCTATACATTGAAGCGGGGTTGAATAGGTTAAGAAGTACTGTAACCCCCGCTTATAGTGATCAGTGGTTATAAGAATCAACCGTTTATAGGAATCAATATCGCAAAAACAAAAACAAATGTATTATTTCCGTGTTAAAATTTTCGCTTGAAAGAATCAATCCAGCGGTTTTAAGAATCAGCTTACACTCTTCGTTTTCCTTTAATTTTTCCAAAAAAGCAACTTAAACCCTCAAAGGGCACGAAGTTCTTTCTTTATATAAGAAATAAAGAAAGAATGACAAGATGGGATGGAATACAGTCGTAAAATACATCCCTTTCTTTGTTAGACATAACATAATAGTTTCTGCTTAAACGATGTAGCACAACACTGTCCTATTAACTTGACCCGGGGGCATCTTTACCCGTCTGGGTCCGATTTCACTTCTCTCCACTGACAAACAAAGACAGGGACTCTTTTTTTCCCACCTCCCACATCCTGGTTGCGGCTTCCTGGACCCTGAAACACATAAATTTTCCGGCGAAGTGTTCACTGTCACTTAGGCAAACGTAACATTAGTAGATTCAGCTCGTTATCAAACCGTGAAAATTAAACTATAAGAAGGTGAATCTTCGTCAGAGACTATTGGTATTGAAAGAGGTATAAATAGCCTCCTGAAAACTTCATTACCTCAAACTACCATACAAAACTTTTTCTTGCTCCCTTCCTGTAGTGAAATGTTAAAACTGTTAAGCAGGTATGTTGTAACAAATATTGTATTTTTTTCTTCTCTTACTATAATCATGTGTATTTATAAGTCTAAAAATTAAGTTGTATTTTTAAAATTATAAAAAATAATTTTAATAAATGATAATTAACGTAAATTAAAGAGTATTTTATGGTAAATTATCTAATATATGTATATACAGGTGTGTGTGTGCCTGTCCAAAAACTAAAATTTCGGCTATAAGAATCAACCGTTTATAAGAATCAGTAATAACAAACTTGATTCTTATCAGCGGAAATCACCGTATTTTAGATTCGTAACTATAAAATTTTCTACGATGAGACTAGTGACTTTGAAAGAAAACGGGAACGAGAAGCTATAGGGGATATATATAGTGAAGGAAGGGATGTGTTGAAAAGGCCCAGGGGTCTCCCCTGAACAGTGGCTGGCGGGATGAAAGAGTTTTAGCCGACGGTCAGTCGAAAAACCCCTTAGGCCCGTTGCACACGCGGCGTTTTTATCCGTGGCGGAAAAAATCCGTCGACGTCGTTCCAACAGTAGACCACAGAAGTCAATTGGAGCTTGCACACTCTGCGGGAAAAAAAAAAACGATCGGTAAATTTTCCGTCCACGGTAGCTTGTGCAGCTGTCGAGTGCCACTGTGCGCCGGCGGATGTTTTGACTACTGTTGGAACGAAGTCGACGGTTTTTTTTCCGCCACGGATAAAAACGCCGTGGGTGCAACGGGCCTAAGAATCTATACTAATAAAGGGACAAGTGGATGTCGAGAGATCACGTGACCGTAACTCATCCGGGCGGGCCACTCCTCGAAAAAAAATGGCTTACAAATATACAGTAAAATCGGTGTATTTTTTTCTCAAGAAAGTACATAAATGTTACATATTTGGAAAGAGCTTCGAAAACTGATAATTTTTTCTGCGTACACTTATTCTGTTAATTCAATAGTTTTAGAGATATTTTCATTCTAAAATCACTCACTGCTGAGAAACTAAATCATCTGGAGCAGTGGTGCTGCCATCTGTCGGCAGCGACGGGAATGAAAATTGAAAGGAATTAATTCACTTGAATTTAATACATTTGTAGGCTTTTTTTTCTTTTGTGGGGCCCGAAGTACATAAATATGTTACACGGATGGCTTGAGCGTAGCTAGGCGAAGCCCGGCTAGTATAGAATATAAGAATTGAAAGGATTACATTGTAATTTGCACAACAGCAACCGTATTGTCGGGTCATAGAAAGGTTAGAGAAAAGCCAGGTGGTGCAGTCGGGAGAGATTTTAAGAAAAATAAAATATAAAACAAAAATGAAGGAAAAACATGTGAGAAAGTAGAGATCCAATGAGGTTTGAATTTAATAAAGAATAAGTTTTAGGCCACTAGAGTCTCAGTTTTGGAGATTTTTTCCGACTTAAGATAGAGGGGCTGTCGAGCCTGTAATCGGTGGTAGGCCTTTCGAGGCCTTGCATGATGAACACAATGAATGAACACGAAACTTACCCCAAATTGGGGTAAGTTTCGTGTTATGATTCTAATTTTATGGCAGCACTGCAGAGATAAATTATAATTATAATTTTAATTTTAAAACAGACTTTGGATAAGTATTGGTGAGGGCCCAAATTATTACTTAAAGAATACTAATCATACATGGGGTTATTTAAAGAATATTTATCATTTAAATACTTTATAACTTGATTATATATTTGTAATAAAATGGTGTTAATTTTTAAATATGGTTCTCATCATTTAATACATAAGAGTTGTGTCTCCTTTTTTTCTGCAGAGTTTACACGCTGGGTCAAAACGAACCTGGTAATTTTAATCATAGAATATTTAAAGATCTTTTAAAAATAAATTAAGCGGCATCACCACCCAGCAATATAAGATGCAATTATTCGAGGTCTAGGCTCACCCTCCTTTTTTGATTTTTCGCTATTTTAATTTTATATAAGTAGTAAATGAAATTTATAATTTTCGATGTTTTAATATGTAGTTTATCATTTTGCAAGCATGATCTTTTTTAAATTTTAATTTCTGCCAATTTTTACCTAAATGAAATTCAAATACAGTGGAACCTCGCTTAACGAGCACCTCGCATAACGAGTATTTCGCATAACGAGCAAAATAAATCGTAAAAAAATGGCTCGCTTAACGAGCAACATTTCGCATAACGAGTGACGTGGAGGGAAGTCCCCCTCTTCACGTCACTCAGATCTTCACGTCACCAGGATCATCTACGGCCGAAAAATAAGTATTTAAGGGAAGTCATGGATGGTTCGAGAAACACATATCATGGGACAGGAGGATAACAATGAAATCGAGGAGCTTGTGGAAGAGCACAACCAAGAGCTGACCACCGAACAGCCAATAGAATTGCAGTGTCTTTCACAGCAAGCAGTTCTAGAGGAGAGTTTGTCAGTGGAGAAGGACGAAGAAACAGCAAAGAAACAATCTTCTGGCGCAATAAAAGAAATTTTGAAAGCATGGGAAACTGTTGCATCGTAAGTTACAAAGAATCACCCTGATAAGACGGTGGCTATGCGCGCTATAAATTTATTCAATGACAATGCGGTGACACATTTTCGGCAAATTTTGAAGCGCCGAGAAAAACAAATGTCGCTAGATAGCTTTCTAGTAAAAAAAAAATAGACATGGGTCATAAATTCTTAAATAATAAACTACATATGGATGATTTTGCTCCTTAAGAATTTATGTATAAGTAATTTTCTTTAAATAATAAACGTTACATCAAAAAAAATTTTGAGTATTTTTTGGCATGGAACGCATTATCGTATTTTACATTAATTTATATGGGAAAAATTGTTTCGCTTAACGAGTGTTTCGCATTACGAGTAAGACTCTAGAACGAATTATGCTCGTTATGCGAGGTTCCACTGTGCATATTAATACTTCAATATGAAGTTTTGGTCGCATGAGATTTGGCAAAACCAAGTGTAGACCTTTTTTATTTTTTACTATGCAAAGTTAATATGCAAAGTGTGGCCGATAAATGAGGTGACCGATGCCAGAAATATTACAATATTGCGTATTTGCAAAAAAGAACCTTTTTGTCTTTCGAAGTTCTCTCCGTCGGATTTAATGCATTTCTGACAACATTCCTGCAAGTGTTGGAAACTTCTTGAATAGTCCTCTTTCGCTACTGTTTTAAGTTTCTTGGTAACAGCACTTTGGATATCTGAAAAATTTTTGCAAATCTCTGCCCTTTCCAGTCTTGGAAACAGGAAAAAATTTGGTGGCGAAGGACCAGGGGAGTATGGAGGGTGGGACAACTCAGTAATCTGATGCTTGGAGATTATTTGTTTCACACATATAGCATTACTAGCTGAAAACCCGTACTTCGCTACGGAGTACATTCAAATTAAATACAACGGTGAATGTATGTAATTCATGCCAAATATATATATATATATATCATATGATAAATACGACGATCAATGTATACAATTGATGTAATATATATATATATATATATATATATATATATATATATATATATATATATATATATATATATATATATATATATATATATATTTATTTATAAGAAAATCGTAAAGGATAATTTTATAGACAAAATAATGTAGAAGAAAATATTCAAATTAAATCTAATATAAAGAATACTAAAGAATATAGTACAGTTAATATAGTACAGTTTGTAGAACATTTCTTTTACTGTATTTTAATATTTTTTCGGATAATGTCCAATCGTCTGCCGCATTAGCAAGGGGAAAAAATATTTTTTGTTTATTTAGTTGTTATGCACGTGACGATAAATTTATTAAAAGTACCAGAAAAAGAAATCACGTGATCAGCATTTAATAAATTAAATTCTAAAAATTAATCTTTAAAAATTCACCAAAATCAGAAAATCGAGGTAAAGGTTCGAAAAAGATTTCATTTTAAAGGAATTTTTATGATCTTTCTCGTGATATAAATTTTATAACCCTCAAAGTATTATTTTAAATGCAAACTTAAAAAAAGTCACTAAAACAGCTTAAAAATTTAATTTTAAAAAAATCTAAGAAGAATTTTTAAAAAATCTTTCTTAGTGCACCCCTACCCTAAGAAGAATCTCCATGCAAAATTTCAGCCCTTTAGGTCCAGCGGTTTGGTCTGTGCGTTGTATGTCAGTCAGTGAGTCAGTTACGGATCTGTTTTATATATATAGATGAGGCCGTGCATTATTGTGCAAAAAGTACCACTTGCGTGATCACTATATCGGTAGCATAATATCTCAACAGAATCGAAAAAATTATCCTTCTTTTTACACTGAAAAACGAACAACACTTCCTTTTTCCTTCGCTCGTCCCACGCTACCTCACTTCAGTTCCGTTCGCTCGCATTTCAAAAAACCGCATTCCGGGTCTCGATCGGGAGGTCGTCACAACTCCTCCCCCCTGAAAACTTTTCTGTAGTTTTACGAAGGAAAAGTTAGTCAGAAGGTATACAGGACCATCAAATATAAAATGATCACCGAAAAGTTCATTTTCCTTTACTAAAGGGAACACAAACAAGTACCAAGTGATTAAAGTTATTAGGGGTCCACACACACACAAAACAACAACAAAAAAAACGTAAATGTAACATGTAATTAGCGGAAAATCAACTGAATAAAGGTAGTGGATTGAATTCAAAACATTACCGAATCTACTACCACATATATACCTCATATTAGCTAGCATTATTCTGTTTACAGAATCATAATTTTTACACAATATCCATTATAACATAACATTTTCACATTAATGTATTATCTAAGACAAAAACAAATTAAATGAATAAACCAAAATAAACATGGGAAATATATATATAATAACAGTTGCACTACAATACAGTTACAATACCCTTTTTCGGGTATAGGTATAGCCTTGTTAATCTAGAGAGGCTCTACTCAGACTATCAGCATTCCTATTCTTCAAACCTGCCCTATGAACAACAGAAAAATTATAAGGCTGGAGAGCAAGGGCCCAACGCATCAGTCTAGCATTAGAACTAGCATTTGTTTTTAGCCAAGTTAAAGGATGATGATCCGTCTGGATAGTAAATTCTTGACCATCCAGGTAATGATGTAATTTTTTTATTGCGAAAATTATGCTAGCGCACTCTTTTTCTGTTGCACAGTATCGTTTTTCGGTTTCGGAGAACTTCTTGCTTAGATATATAATTGGGTGTTCTTCACCTTCATCATCGAGTTGAGTTAACACCACACCCATACCCAAATCTGAGGCGTCTGTCTGTAAAATAAATTCTCTATCAAATTTCGGGGAGTAGAGAACTGGATGGCTGGTTAGTTTATCTTTTAGTTTTTGGAAAGCCTCTCCACAGTCCTCAGTCCAGTCGATGTCTCCTTTTCTATTTGTCCCTTTCAAAGCGTTCGTTAAGGGAGCCGCTATCACTGAAAGTATCGGAATGTATCGGCTATAGTGACCAGCTAATCCTAAAAAGGCCCTGATATCCGTTTTTGTTTTAGGAGTAGGAAATTCAACGACTGCCTGAATTTTCAACTCCGAAGGCTTTCGATAGCCTTGTCCAACCACATGCCCTAAGTATTGAACATGATCTTGGGCAAACCGACATTTTGAAGGTTTCATTGTCAACTTCGCATCTGCAATTCGTTGCAATACTAACTGAAGATGTCGAATATGTAGATCCCAGGAAGTCGAGAAAACGGCAACATCGTCCAAATAAAGGACAGCAAACTCCTCTAAACCTTTCAGAAGTTCAGACATCAGCTTACTGAAAAAATATGGTGCATTTTTTAACCCGAAGGGTAATCTTAAGGGTCGATAGTTTCCGAAGCTAGTCACGAATGAGGCTAATCGTTGAGCATTAGCACTCAAAGGAATTTGTCAGTACCCCTTCGCGAAGTCCAGTACAGTAACGAATTTAGCGGCGGCTACCGTTTCTACTCTGTCTTCCATGTTCGGTAAAGGGAAATATTGGGTTACTGTCACGTTATTTAGTCGACGATAGTCAATGCAAGGACGAGGGTC